>JAALXI010000024.1:0-298311 GCA_012977755.1 Fusarium nurragi
AAGAGAAAAGAAAGAGAAAAAAAAAAAGAAAAAGAAAAGGAAAAAAAAAAACAAAAAAAAAGAAAGAAAACAGCGGGGATTCGCTGGTCGTCACCGACCCAACTACTAATCCGCCGGTTAGTGGCTTGACTATGGGAGAGCGGACGGGATCCCGTATTTTCCACTACCTTTGGTCGTATGTGCTAAGAAACTGTAGACTTACGATATATATACTATTAGAACGATTGCTCTGAGGTTCACATCGCAAATAACCCTACCTGGCACTTCAGCCTATCAATGGAGGATACTTTGACCCACCGGCTCGGCTCGTCTTATTGTTCTGCGGGATAAACCCATCTTTTTCACTTGACTAATTTTGTGGAATTTGCTGAGAGAATACGATAGCTATCTGATCCAAGAGTTCGTAAATAGCCCGCTCTTACCAGTTCAGTAAACTATTGGAACCGTCCACCTATCTTTTTTTAAAATTCCGCTTTATTCACTGGTAGTATTTTATGGATTTAATGTCATATTTGTTTTAACTTGACAGTACTTAACTACTGGTATATTATTCGGAGTACTTGCGAAACCTCTATTCATAACGTTACTTGGACAGATAGCTTATGCTTTTTGATTAATTTTATCAAGTTATCAAGAGAATGTTCAAAGCATTGAAGTCACTTTCCATTGAAGGCGGGGAAATTAACGTTGCATTATGGCGTGTCTGAGCTTTTCTGGGGCAATATCGAGAAGCAAAACTTGCCTCGCGTGCCGGCCGCCGAGTCATGGTGTGCGAAGGTCGCCTAACGCCCCCCAAAGTGGCCTAGTGAATGTTGCACCCCGAATCCACAGTTTCTCTGGAGCAGGCCAATTGTAATTTTTAGTTCCTCTCAAATGGGGTCGGGTTCTCCAAATTTGCCCTGCCCCATCAACAGAGGCTACAGTTCCTCTTCGGGATGCATCTGTCATCAATATAACATTCTTGCTCGACAGTTACTCGTTAAAGGCCAATAATTAAGCGCTCTACCTTGGTCTATACCCCACTCTCCCAGGTGTCCATCGGCTCACAATGGCCTTCTTCCCATCGGAAGACTTCTCACTAGATCCGCGCTTCATAGAGCTCCAAGAAGAACTCCGATCCGTGCTCTTCGCAGGCCTTTCCGGTCTATCGCCGAGCGCGTCATGTACCCCAGAAGCAGACGCGGCACCAACACAATCACCGCAAACTCTCAATTTCTCCAGTGTCACTGTCAATGTTCCCCAGGATAGGTTAATATGCTACCTCCAGAACTGGGTCACCGAGTGTGCCCCCTACCTGGACAAGTTCGACCAGGACAAGCATTTTCAGATTCACGTGCCGCTTATGGCGCAGAAGTCGCCTGCTTTGTTGTACGCCATGCTTGCCTTTTCATCTAGACAGATGGAAAGAAGAGGCCTAACGCAAGAAGGTGGCTGCGACAGTCTTGAGCTCTACCAGGAAAGCATCAGGCTACTAAGCCCTGGGTTACAAGCTAAGGATCCAAACATGCTGGTGACGGCTTGTATCCTGGCTGTGTTTGAGCTGATGTCAGGCGGATCCAAGAACTGGAAGCGTCACGTTGAGGGATGCGCGTCGCTTTTCGAGTTCTTTGGAGTTGACGGTTTCTCTGGGGGTCTGCCACAGGCTGTCTTCTGGTGCTATGCCAGGATGGAGTTGTGCGGAGCGATAATTTCAGATGGGACAGAAACCGCAGTCCTTCCTCTGGAAAAATGGGCTCCATCAGTGTCTGAGTCGCTGGTCTCTTCTGAGCAAGTTGAAAGATACGTGCGAGATATGTTCCATCAGAGGAGTCGTGAATCGCCCGACATGCAGGCCAACTGGGCCATATACCTGTGTACCAAAGTGTGCGACCTCAGATTCCGCAGGACGCAGAGTTTAGAGCTCGGACGGGCAGATGTTCACGATGATAGACCGTTCCCAGAGCAATGGCAGCAGCTCTGGAACGAGTTGCAATATTGGCTGGATGAACGGCCTTCGACTATGAAGCCTATCAGCATGGTTGAAGCAGGCGACAAGCAGATCTTCCCAGCCATGTTGTTCCCTCACTGGGCAGCCATCTCCAGCAACCAGATCTACCACACCGCTTGTATTCTTATGCTGGAGATGCGCCATCTGGGACATGATCTGGACTCGCAATGCTTAGCCCTTTGGCATGCGCGTCAAGTCTGCGGTATATCGTGTGCCAATCTTCATCCTGGCAGTCTGGTCAATTCCATTCAACCACTTTATGTAGCTGGGAAACTATTTTCGCATGTGAACGAGAGAAAGCAGATAGCAAGATTGCTCAAGTCGATAGATCGTACAACTGGCTGGGGTGCTTTGTGGAGGTTGACTGATCTTGAGGCTGAATGGGGGTACGACGTAGGAGCGCTGTTGAAGACTTTGTAACGGAGTTCTTTGTGAAGGTAAGGGTTTCGAGGTCTCATGGATCAGTTGCAACCATACTAGTATAGCAACACGGATGTTCAGTTGTACAGTGTAGCACAGCCATACATATTTACCCACTAGCGTCTTGACATTGCTTTCTCTACGTCTAGGCGTCATCGCATAAGACACCCATTTGCAGTATAGCGTGCCTAGATCAGAGTGGAGCACGCCGTCAGTATCTCTCGGTCCTGCTGTGGCCTTATAAACCCTTCGCCTGTTTAGCCTTTCCGCACAATAATCCCGCCGAACCTACTGTAAGCATACGAGCTTCCTGAACTTTCACAACATCAGCCATGTCTTCGTCAAGACCTGTCATCAGCATATTGGGTTCATTGAACATCGATCTCGTTTCATATGTGCCCCATCACCCTCTTCCCGGAGAGACAATCACCTCAAATCGCTTCGATGTTTTTCCTGGTGGAAAAGGCGCGAACCAAGCTGTTGCCTGTGCGAAACTCTCAAGAACATGTGACCTAAAGGATCCATCCGTCGATGTCGCCATGATTGGCGCCATCGGAGCAGACGCGTACGGATCGGTCCTTCTTGATAGTCTCAAGTCGTACGACGTGGGAACAGACTCCATCATCGTGAATCAAGACGGTGGTATCGGGTCAAAAAGTGGAATTGCCATGATCATCGTTGATGAGCCAACCGGCCAGAACCGTATCATCTTATCACCAGGTGCAAACAACTCACTTCGACCAAACCAATTCTCCAAAATCCCTGGGCCGACACCTTCTTTGCTCATCATGCAACTGGAGATCCCCCTGGACACTGTCATCCAGGCGTTCAAGGCTGCAAAGATCCTGGGCACAACAGTGCTTCTCAACCCTGCGCCAGCTCAGGTCCTCCCAGCGGAGATTTACCAAGGGCTAGCACATCTCATCCTAAACGAAACCGAAGCAGCCTTGTTGACAGGAAAAGACGAATCCGAATTCGAAGACATGTCAGTTGTGGAGCAGGCTGCATCTGACTTCCTTGCCAAAGGCGTACGAAACGTAGTCATCACTCTGGGTGGAAAGGGTGCCTACTACACCAGCATAACCGGCTCGAAGGGTCTTGCTCCAGCGCAAAAGGTCGAGGTTGTGGATACAACTGCTGCTGGTGATACGTTCATCGGCGCTTATGCAGTGGCGCTTGCGGCAGCTGATCAACAAGGCGAAGAGTTCGACATCGGTAAAGCGGTACAGGCAGGAATTTCGGCAGCGTCACTTACGGTTTCCAGAAGAGGAGCACAGGTCTCCATACCATGGAAGGACGAACTGGAATAACCAAAATGTAGCCAAAAGCAACACATCATTATGAATATTATATTGATCATTCGAATCTCGTCAAGTTTAGTTTCGATTAGTGTTACACATGGGTATGGGTAGGCGCATTGGTATGTCGAGACGAAGACCAAAACTGTTGCAGATCCGCAATCTCACTTTGGAGCGGAATCTTGGTCGCATCTCCAATTCGCTGAAAGCACGAGAGAAGCGCCTCCTGCTGGGACGGATAAGTCATATCCCTGGCAACGCGGACAACTGTTGCCACCACGAGCGGGTCCCACTGATCAGAAAAGTTATTCCACAAAGCCAACTTGGCGAGCTTCTGACCATGCCAGCTTTTCGACACCAACCGATGCGGATTTGACGATAATTTGACGAGCCGCGGCTTATATGATAGGAGCAGGAGCGACGAGAAGTGAATGGCGAAGTTCGCTTGGACTGCTGTGGCACTAGAGTAGACGTCGGCGGCGAAGGGGGAGTTGGTGACTGTTGCATGGGTTTCGACTTCGGGGCTTTCCAAGAGGGGAATCATATTCGGAGGACGATCTCGGAACCATTGCAGACACCTCGCCCACAACTTGGACCATGTTGCCCAGACGAGAGAGGGGGAGTCGTGGTTGGGGGATTGTGTAGCAAAGATACCATTGAATAGTGGAATGAGTTCGCAATAGATCAGGCGGCAGCATGCACTGAGATGTGCTAAGCATGCGTCATAAATTTGACAGGGTGACATGCTTGGGCTTAATAAAGACTCATTTATCACGGGTAGTGGTTGCAATATTGGTGGCTTGGAGGTCATGATGCAAGCGGCGAGCTCTAGTTTATAGTCAGCCCATATTGTACGTTATATCGGAGTCGTGATCATACCCGTCTTGTAGTGGAAGCGGTCGAGAGTTTTGAGAGGCTCTTCTTGCTCCTCAAAGTATTGATATTGACCTCCTGCGCGTGAGTATTCAGTGTGGAGATTTGCCCAGTCAGCGGGGCTTGTGTAGAAGAAATGACCCAGAGCAAGCAGAGACCTCCCAACATCGGCAGTAAAACCGTCCTCTAGAGATAACCGATGCTGAAACTGCTGGACAAGATAAGGATCGGCTTCCTGAACGTTCGAGCTTGTCGTCTTTCTGCTCCGGCGCATGGCAACCCAGATAATGACATCCATGATGATAGATTTTTCGGCGGCCAGCGTCATGATCTTTGCTCCGAATGAAGATCCTGGGGCGTTGGAATCTAACCAAGGGACTATCTGATACCGGAATCGAAGCATTGCCGTTTGCCTCTCTGATGAGTTTTGCTCAGATAGAACAGTTTCGTTCCACCGTGCGGGTGTAGGGATTTGGTTCCCATCATTCGGCTGATGATGGTTGCTGACTGAGACCACTGGCTGCGGGTCATCGGGTGTAGCGTCCTGGGCAGTTTCTACTAAGTCTACCCCCGGGATAGTATTTATTGGACTCACAAAGTGTTGATCGGGAGCAGGGGGGCTAGACTCGATGAAGGACAGTAAATTGTCCTGCATTGGCTTGTATGCCACAGTTAGCTACAGACCTTCCCAGCGGCGAAACAACTGACCAGAGACTCAGACTCATCGATTGTATCATCGTGAGCGCAATCACCTTTGCGTAGTGAAGATCGCACCCCTGATACAAAAGTCCACTCCTTGAACTCGCACGTCACGTTTCTCCCCTGGCAGCTCCCACATTGGGGTCTTCGTTCGTCGCCTTAGAGTCACAGTTAGCTGAGTCTGCTGGAGCAAAGTGGCGATCGATAGCCACCGAAGTCTTAGCTACGGCGAGGTGTAACGGGGAGCAACGACTAACATTTCCTCCGGCGTCTTCGACAAGGTATACAGCCTGTGCGGGACCGTCTTTTGTTATCGGGTATTCGTCTTATGACTGGCATTGCGATAAGCTACATGCTTGCGGTGGAAATGGAGTGGCAGAAAAAAAGGAGCTGAGAAGGCGGTGAGAAATAGCAGATCCAAAAGGTGGACTGGCTTAGACTTTCGAGGACAGTGACAACAATGGAAAACACTGTGTACCTTCACAGACATGAGCTATCATAGACGACGATATGCCATGGGGAACTCATCAAAGCTGAGCTAATGGTACAGATCACTTGTATCCATGGATTTGGAAAACATCTGAGACCATGAAGACTCAATTCTCGCTTTGTACTTATGCCAAACTGCAATCGCCACTTGGCGGAACATCGTACCCGACAACGTCCAGACGTCGTTGGAGGGAGCATGCGAGGTACCAAAGTGGTCTTAGGGGTCCAAAGACGTCAATACTGTCGGAGGAGTCAAAGAGGGCGACGGCCTAGTTCTTGGAAGGATTCATGGTGTCAGTTGAAGGGCTATCGACGGCGCTGGCAATGGTGCCAAGACCGAGGATAGAGAACAGTGATAGCTTCATATTGAACACTCATTGCCTGTAAGATATGAGGTCAGTCGTTGTACCTTGGAGGTATCTGCCCCTTCTATCCACAGGAGCAGCAGTAGTTATATCATCTCATAGAGCGTGATCGTGAGCACGGTGGAAAGCATCTCTCTCAAACTCGCTCTTCGTTCTTAGCGAAAAGTATTTGTTTTAGGATTGAGAATTGTTAATGTAGGTGCTTTAAACATGTGGCATGATTGAGCAACTCAGCTGGGCGGACCGGGATACAGGCGCTGGGATCGATTCAAATCCTCCAACTGACTTTGTATCTCATGGTTGGTTTGAAACAAAAACCTGTCACTTCACAACCAAAGAGGAATGGTATTTTCGGAGTAAAGACTGACTATTCTCAAACGACTACGGACTATTAATGCGCAGCGGGAATGAAGAAGACAAAAAGGAAATTTTACTAGCCATTCTTACAAATGATTACTGAGAACCTAACCAACGTTGAAAAGACCAGCTCATTCCCTCACCATCAATGGATTACCAATAGGTCAAGCACTATCTATAAACTGTGGGCAAATCAGCATTCGGATCAATCGCTAGGCAGGGGACGCCGCTGGAAGGGCTTCAACTCCTATATGTAAAGAAAATGCCACCATCGGTCTACTTTGAACTTCTAAACTTCTGACGTTTCATCGAAAAGATTGTCATCAAAGATGTGGACAGAAGGAGAGTCTTCAGCATTATAGTACGAGAAGTTCCATTTACTGAGGGTTTGACATCATACTATTCTCAGTGTTCGGCATTGTATTGTCTAATTTCGAGTCTTTCTGTCCCAATCGTCTTCAGCCTATCCTCTATAGTTGCTATATTCACACGGAAGCTTTTGGAATACCGAACTTTTGGCTCAATACCACCCACGCAGCAACACTGATCATATTTCGAAACGCCGAATGAGAGCCTTCGTCGCCGAAAGCAGTCTCCAAAAGAGGCTCTACATCTGCCCAACTCACAAAGCCAAGGTTCTCAACGTTCTCTCGCGTCACCAGCTTGGCAAAGCGCTTCCATAGAGGACCTCCGACTGGCCAGGTAGCGGGAGCAGTGTAGAGATGCTTTCTTCGGTTGTATACTTCATCTGTCAGAAATGGTCGGGCAGCTTCTCGCAACAGCCACTTCTCCCGAAACTGTCTGAGCCCGGACTCGTCGCCGCTGGTCCACCACGGACTATCATCCTCTTCTACCTTCATGCCTGGGTCGTGCAATATCTTGATATCAGCTGGTAGTGAGTTGACATAGTCTGTCAAGTGGTGGTCAAGAAATGGCACTCGCCCTTCCACGCTGTGAGACATTTCTGTGCGATCGCACTCGCCCATCATGATAAAGTTAGCCAGCTGTGTTTTGGCCCAGACGTAAAAGGATGCGTGAAGTGGATGCCAGTCCCCCTGAGCCAAGTGTCGTCTGCCAGCTTCTGGGAGACTATCCAGTAATACTCGCAACTTGTCATCCAGGGACTTTCTTAGCTCAGGCTTCAAGATTCCCGCAGCTGAGCCCCACATGATAGAGGCAATGAACCCGTAGTTATGGCCCAGCTCAGACAGAACTTCTGGTGAAAGAGTAACGGGATTCCAGTGGTCTCCCATCATCTGGCGGAAGCGGGATACAATAGCCTCTCTGACGCTCTCGTACAACTGACTGCGGTCATGCAGCTGACTTTTCGACGTACCCATAGACTCTGCCTTCTCGAACATATCTACCAAGTACCACGGGTATCCTCCAAAGATCTCATCAGCACCCTCTCCAGTGAGAATAGCTTTGTACCCAGTATCTTGTACAGCGCGCGAAAGGCAGTATTTTCCAACCGTGCCCAAGTCCAGAGAGTGTCGCTCGTTATGCCAGGTCGTGCCCTCAAAGTTATCTGCCAGTGCGGCTTCGTCCACCTTACAGCGGTTGAGGTGAAGACCCAAGTGATCCGCCGTCCGTTGCGCAACCTCCAACTCATCAAATTTCGAGCCGTCGCCGAAGGATATACAGAAGCATTCCATCCCAGATTGTTCTCCGTTTCCATTCGTTTTGTGCTGTTCCCGCAAGTGGGAGGCTATGCCAGCAATCGCAGACGAATCGAGACCGCCGGACAGATAGATTCCCACTGGCACGTCGGCGTTCAAACGGCGCCTGACTGAGTCAACAAGCCCCTCTCGAACTTTGGTAACGCATTCTTCGACTCCTATTTCCGAGTGTTTCCGTGCGGATCCGGGTTCATCCTGCGTTTCGGAGTGGGGGGCATAATCCATATCCCAGTACTGATCGTGGGCCATTCCCTGCGAGTTGATCGACAGAATATGGCCAGGCCTTAGCTTCCGTACGCCTTTGAATATCGTTCTCTCATCGTCGCAATCAAAGGCTCCGGTTGCAATGCTCTCGGTGTCCCATTCCGGCCTCCAGCCCAACGGTAGGAAGGCCTTCGCCTCCGAAGCAAATAATAACCTTCTCTCTTCTGACCCTTCACGGTTGATCTCTTCAACCACTGTCCAGAACAGAGGTTTGATACCGTAGCGATCTCTCCCTGCAATGACTTCATGCTTCTCCTCATCAAAGAGCACGAAGGAGAATTCGCCCCGCAAGTGAGTCAAAAACGTGGGTGAGCCGAAAACCTTGTAAAGAGCCAGGACTAGTTCAGAGTCGCTATGGCCTTGGAATTTGTACCCAACTCTGTCAATACACAGCTGCCGCAGATGATCGTAGTCATAGATTTCTCCGTTGACGACTGCGTGGACGAGTTGATCAGAACTATGTAATGGCTGACGACCCGAGGATGTCAAATCGTTGAGAGAAAGTCGGCAATGACCAAAGGCTACATAATAGTCAGTGCGAGATCCATCAGTGGTTGGTGCGAATACTTGCCAACAGTGTTGGGCCGGTTGATCCATGTGCCCTGAGAATCGGGACCCCGGTGCTGTATTTCACTCAACCCTGCGAGCAGCTTCGATTCCAGGACATGTCGTTCATCATCAGCTGAGTTGCATCGCTGGATAACTGTTTCTTTCTTGTGATGGCAGCTAGAATTTTTATCCAAGATTACTGTTTCGCTCGTGTCCTTGTTCTTACATACAAAACAGTTTGTAAGCAATTCTTGGAAACCATTGGCGAGTGAGTGTGGAAGACTACTTGGCTCATGTGATAAACTGCCTTCTTTACCCTTGGATAATTCCGTGTTCCTCGGGAGAATAAGACAAGAAGCACTATTTAGTGCGATTGATGCAATGATTCCGCACATTTTTCGAAATCGAGTTGCGCTACTGAATTCCTTGCCGTTACTCACTTGCGACAAGAATGAAAATCAGCTTCGAGAAAGCGATTTATATAAGCTTCTTTCTGTATACATCCTTCTACCTCAATCTCTAGCCACTGATACGCCGGTTGTACACGGAAGTCCGTTCAAAATTCATGCATACGATAGATAGAAAGTCTGTGCCTTATAGGTGCATTTGGGGGAGCCGAGATAGTGGACCATATCGGAGTTTGAGCTTGGTTGGGAAACTAAAAGCTTTGACAGTAAGCCCCAAAATCCTATTTGGTCCACTTGGTCGCGAATATGGATCGTCAGATCATCAGCATATAGTGCTCGATCCTTCTCAATCCTATCATCTAGTGATCTAACCACGCAAGCGTCTCTAACACGAACGGAAGCTTCGGGCTCGTTTCAACCACTACGAACCATTTTATAATCCCCAGGTCTAGTATTCTCTAAACCCTTTCAGCTGACAGGTTGGTGCTGCGCTACGCTACTGGAGATCGATTGCCTGCTCCATCTCCCACATTCCGGTGCGTGGTGGTGTGATACCGGGATTTTCTATCATCAGTGGCAAAGCAAGCAGCCAACTCGACTTCAAACCAAATACACATGGACCCCACAAAGGATCCGTTTGCATATAACTCTGAACATATGTAAGCAGAGTAGCGGGCGTAACTATTCCTAGGATCCGCCCTTCCAGACTCCACAGGTTCCAATGAACAATCTTAAATAGGTAGGTTGGCCTTGGGAGGCTATATGAGGTACCTAAATCTCTAGCCACCTGCCAAGATAATCAGTCACTGTAGTCTATTGTGAAGAAGTGGTGACAGGGATGGAAGGAGTAGTAGCCTTGTACAAGACTCTGATGCTGACAGCAAGCTGCCATCCTAGGCGATTGCACAGCCGCCCGCCCGAGCGCAAGCAAGGGCGTCTTCTTCTTGCTGAGCCTCTTCGATCTCCATATAGGGAATTCAAGGACTACCCGGGCCCTGAGGGCTTAAGTAAGAAATGCCGGCTGGTGTAGCTCTTCTCATTAGTGGGCTACAGCGAAGTGATCGCTGAAACATTTGAGTCATTAACTAATGGTCCGGCGGCTATTGTCTTAGCATATTTTGTGTTGGCCGGCCAAGACTATAGCAGCGGCAGCTTGGAGGTGAACGATAAAAGCGGTGCTGCTTGAAATCAACTAGGACCAAAGGGCCCTCGAACAAAATAAGAAGTCCGTGTACTAAAATAACAAGACACGTTACATGAAAGAAATTATAAGCGCTTTCTTATCAGTACATTTAGGCGGGATGATCCGAAGGGGAAATTTTCGCCGAGCAGGATGAAGCGATTCGCAGGGGCCGAAGCCTAGCGATAAATAATAAGCTGAGAGCGCTATCGCATGATCTTCCAGCGATTTGCTGAGACACGCCGCATAATGAGGTAAGCTTACTGCTTCACCCGTGCTCTCTTGGGAGCAACATACATAATAGGGATTGAATGCCAATTTTGAATACAGAAGTTGGCCTAGATATTCTAACAATGAGATCCCGCGGACGGACTAAGCCTTTCTGGTTCCATTTGAATGCTTGATGTATATAACCGCAAACTGCAAGAGAAATGCAATTAATCCTCAAGGTCAACATAAAGGACTGCCATTTTCATCCACGGCGATGTCACAGGTTTATCATATTAGAGCAATACAAAAGGCAATACGAATACGGCATTAGCGGTCAATACTTAAAAATATAGTTAATCATACTTCTAGTTGATACTTGCAAAAATCAAGTTCTGATGAGACTGGGACTCGAACCCAGGAGGATTGCTCCACCAGGAAATTGGTGTTAAGGTTAACCTTAACCTGGCGCCATAACCAACTCGGCCATCTCACCCAAGCTAGTGCTGATGAATTGTGGCTTCAGTAGCGCGACACATACCGTAGACTTGTCGGGCAGACGGTTAACCAAGATAATCTAAGACAAATATCAATCAATAGGCTCGCATAAAAACATCATCTCGATGCTGAAATCCTTTAGATTTATGGAATGTCTTGAGGTAAAGATTGTATTGATTTCTACTGGCTTATTAGAAGCCATTCGGTACCAGAGGTTGGAGAATAGGTAAAGTATGTTCAAAGCCTGTCTCAGCCACCTATTCATCCCAAATAGTAGCCATTACAGGTCCCGTGAGTGCGATCTGTGCCAGCTTCCCGCCCTTATCCTCAGAAATTATCTTGCCAGATTCAACATCGCGTTGCCAGATTACCACAGTCTGATTCACCTGGTGGCCGACGGCAATTTTATCTCCAGCCTTGTTGAAAGAAAATTGGCGGGGAAGCCATCCACCAGACGGAGCTTCCTGTACAGGCTTCAGAGTACCGTCCTCGTTGATCAAGAATGTTGTCAGTGTATCTGAAGGGCCAGATCTTGCCTGGAGGGAAGTTTCGAAAGACTTCTCACGGTTCGACACAACCAAGAAACGATTGTCGGGCTGGAACAAGAATTAGCAGGTTAGAAGAACGGGGCGAAGGGCTGCACTTACACTCATTGCAATCTCGCTGATAGGAGCGGTGTTGGAGGGAAATGTGGCGTTCAGCGACGGGATCTCGAAGACCTTTGTGAACGAGAGACTAGCACTCTCGTATTTGACACGGTAAGAGTAGATGTTCTGATCCAGCTCGCCGTTGAAGAAGAAGAAGGTGTCGCCATTCTTCATGACTCTAAAGAACCCGTGGCGCGGTCCAGAGCCTGCTGGCGCTTCCAAAGCGCTCACCTCGGCAATAGGAGCAATGTTGTTCTTATCGAAGGTCCATACCTTGCAAACATCACCACCCAGGTCGGGAGTAACAAGGTACTTTCCAGTGGGATCGATAATGACATGATGCAGGTGACTGGCCTCCTGTCGGGATGGGATTGGGCCAATTTGGCTGATGTTTGTAGAAACCTGTTGCAGCGGCCCAGTGCCTGGAAGAGCGCCCTGGGCGCCTATGGCGTATGCAGCCGCTGCACCCGGAATGCTGTATCGTGTGAGAATAAACAAGTTCGGGAAGTTTAGATGTTTGTTACTTACTATGAGGCACTGAAATAGCCGCGTCGTCCGTTTGCGCCATTGACTACCTCGCCAGCCACGCCTTCCTTCGGCGCCTTCACTCGCGCGATGTGTTTCAGAGCACCACGTTCTCCAACGGAGAAAGAGTTCAGTGAGCCAGATGATTCAATCCAACTGCCGCGGTTGAGGCAGTAGAGTACGCGGTTCGACTTGTCGAGTGTTAGCCAAGACGGGCTGGCCTGACATTCCGACGATCTGGAGGTGACTGCAAGATCGTAGCCGCCTTGTGACTCGGTCAAGGCCAGCGTGGTTAAGCTACCACCTTCGTCCGCCACGAACAGATTGACGGCATTGCCAAGAGCTGTCAACGTGGCAGCGGCCAGGAACAGTCCAAGTGTTGCGTGATGCATGACGAACTGCTTTGCCGGTCGGAGAACAAGAAGGTTGAGGGAGGATAAGAAGGAAAGCGATTAAGCTTATTTATGGCTTATGGGAGCTCATAGATGTAGGTATTAAAGGCGCTGCTAATTGCCAGGGCTATCAATGCGCGCACTGGCATTGCGGGATTCTACCCCAGCTTCCCTAGGAAGGATAATGTAAATCGTCCAATAAAAACAAACGTCTTCAAGCGCACGGTAAACTATGTTCCGTGTTTTCTCGAATTGGGCTCGATGAAACACATTCTTAATTAATCTTCAATGACTTGAAACCAATGGAAAGCCGGTAATGGGCGAGTGGCATGTTTTCCGTGGTCATCGTTTCCGTTCCTAGGTTTTCCAATGCCGAGTTTAGCCTAAAAGATCCCTTTTGGAAGCTTCATACTTCGTACGAGTTGGCACTATGTTAGCTTACGGCGCTTGAAAAACTGCTATTGCACATCACATTGATATTCTCTCTAGTAAGAGAAACGAGTACATAAAGGGTCGAGGAGAAGGCAAGTTCCGAGTTTGATTGGCAAACTCCAAAACAGTCGCCTTGCTAAAAACTGCACCCTACAGGAGACCAAAGCGTAGCACAGTGCAATACTCAGTCTGATCTGCCATTTTGCCTCATCGACAAAACAGGCACGCGTACTGTGATCAAAAGCATGAACTTGAGAGCTGCAAAAAGATATGATCACGCTGGGGATCGAACCCAGAATCTTCTGATTCGTAGTCAGACGCCTTGCCATTGGGCCACGCGACCAAGCGAACATTGCTGACTAATGACTTTCTTCTTCTTAATAATATACAAAATCCTGCTCTAACGGCTGGGTCAGTATCACAAAAGATGCACGAGACCTGATCTACTGATAGTCTTTGATGGGTGGCATCGAGCTCACGATACCTAGAGGACTGTTTACAAAACTTCTTCCACAGTAACTAAGATCCGCTCATACCGTGCAGCGTACTCAAAAAATAATTGTGTCTCAGAGCATCTTCTGGTTCCAGGCCATAAAATGGAGCATTGCATCATTACAAAGGGCATTCGAGGTCTTCATCCTGGTGATATTCAACCTGTGGTTTCTCTACCTGCAAGTAAAAGAGGAAGAAAGACTACCGTCTCCTCCAAGGTAGACTATTCGCTTTGGATAAGCACAAAGCTCTACGACCCTTATCTTCCCTGACCCCACACTTTCCGCATACAAAGTATCAGGAGCTTTCCCGTCCTCCACCCACTTCACGAGAGCATCGAAAACACCTCCAGGGAACCATCCCAGACCGCCATCGCAATGTCCAATACCTGGCGCCTCAAAGAATCGGTAATAGTCAGTCGCGCTAGAGTCACCCTCCAGTGGACCACCCTCCGCTGCCCACTCCACGAATCTCTTGTTCCAGCCTGAGATCGGTAGCCAAACGTAGGTATTGATAGCATCATTCCAACCGGGATGGGTGTATTGAATTATGACTTGGCAGACTGGAACAGGATCTGTTGAGTTGTTTGGCCATTCGTTGGTAGGGAATGGTGGGAGATCGACATTCGAGACATTCGAGCTGATGGAGAGGATCTTTGCGTTGTCAAGTTTGATGGAACTAAAAGTATCATCTGTGCACGCAGATTTTGCGCATATACCCGGAAGTCCTTCGAACATAAGAGACATGGCAGACAGGTTTGAGAATAGCACGGTCGTGGAGTGCCGTTGACGCATGACGGAGTCCAGATCATGACAATTACAAGTCCCCGACTTGAGAAGAACAAACCGGATGAGAAGTGAGAAAGTACGTAGCCCAGTCGGGGAATGTTTGGGGGTATATAATAACGTTGGAATGAAATCCTCAGAGCTCGGTGACTATAAGCCGCTCATCTCATCAGTTCATTGCTTGAAAAGGGGACTTGTCATTTGGCAAGTCCATCGTTCCGAGGAACGACTTTTGGCGGATGACGATCACCAGACTTGGCACTTCGGTAGGTACTCTCCGTAATGAATATCCTGCCTATGAACACCTAAATTAGCCAGATCCTGTAGGGTAAGTTCGACTTTCCGTAGAGCCAAGAATAGAAACCCCCAGCGCTTTGTCCTTGTTGCAGTATGGGCCACCCCATATTTTCATTGCGATGCCACGAAGACTAGTCAGTTTCTAGGATACCCCATGCGACTCGGGGCTTGCAAGAGACCCCGATTTAATGGCAGATCTGGGGTAAGATCTACTAGACTCAATTCATTATCTGCGGGTTTAGATCCTTCGAATACGAATCTTGCATGCATCTGAAAGATTTTTTATTGTTCACTGGGTTACTCGCTGCTGCCACGCTTCTGGAGCATTTTAGGAAACCTAGAAGGCTATGTCGTCTATACAGTAGTAAAGCTATAGCACATTTTTCCGACCTACTCCAATCTAACTATCTCCGCCATTTTTGCTTTCCCCGGTTAGTATAGTTTTCCTGGAATTGAATTATCGCCTACAGGCGAATGAATGTAAAATGCCGTCGCTCCCATACATCCAAGCAAGTTCTCATCCAAGTCACTGGGAGGGCCAGAGGGTTTCTTTATAGCGGATATAAGGCACTTGTCTTTCATAAAGTAAATACAGGTCAAGGGTGATAAGACCGTGTCTGAAAATCACACCACTTAATGAGGGAACCAACAGCAGTACTACGCCGCTGGGACGTTTCACCCCTGCACTGGTTTCTGAACCGGCTAAATGTGTAGCCAGTAGCCACTTCGATCTTTTTCGCCCTCGTGATTCATTTCTAGCGCGCAGATGTCGAATCATCTTCCTCAGATGAGCCAACTGCAGCAAATTTCGTAAAGGGAGGATCAGAAAGGCACTGCTAAGTCTGGTTAATCGATATTGTGCCCAAGCTACAGCTCTCTCATGCTACAGGCATTTCACCCTCTCGGTTCAGCATGAGCCGATTGGGTGGGTAAATACGCCTACTGCGAGAACCTTCACCATGTCAGTCCACATGATCTTGAAGATAAGTAGCTCTCGGCTGCCGTAGCTGATTGCCAGGGAGCCAGGAAAGGTCAAGCTTGCGCCAACCAACTCTTCTCCAAACAAGTTCCAAGCCGAAAGCCAGAGTCTGCAGCCACCATGTCGTCCCATCCCTCCAACCCCATCATCCCTGGCTTCTCGCCGGATCCGTCTATCGTTAAGGTCGGCGAGTGGTACTTCCTGGTCAACTCTACCTTTCACATGTTTCCTGGTATCCCGGTGTATGCGTCAAAGGACCTCTTATCGTGGAAGCACATTGGTAAGCCCTATATGCGACTTTATAGCATTTTTGCTAACCATGAGGTAGGAAATGTTATCCATAGGCGGGAGCAGATTAGTCTGACCAAATCAGACACTGAAGTCAACCATTTGCCCGGCGCTGGAGAAGTGATGCTTGCCACGGGCGGTCTTTACGCCCCAACAATTCGCTATCACAATGGCACTTTCTACGTCGTCTGCACCAATGTTGTGAGAGTGATCCCCAAGGCCGAAGGGGAGAGCGATGCCAATGAGAATTTTATCGCATCGACAAAGGATATTTGGTCAGGCCAGTGGAGCGACTTGGTCAAGTTCGACTTCAATGGCATCGATCCCAGCATCTTGTTCGACGACGACGGCAAGACATACATCCAGGGATCCAAGTCGCCGGGTCCATACACCAAGATCGCCCAGTTCGAAGTTGATATCGAGACAGGCCGCAAGCTCTCTGAGGAGAAGATCCTGTGGGAGGGCACAGGTGGCGTCTACCCCGAGGGGCCGCATATCTACAAGCGCAACGGCTGGTACTGCCTCATGATATCTGAAGGCGGAACCCACGACGAGCATATGATCACAATGGCCAGGTCCCGCGATGTTTGGGGTCCCTATGAGCCGTGTCCCAACAACCCTATCTTGGTCCCCGCCAGCACCGACTTCTACGTGCGCCACACTGGCCACTGCGATGCATTTGAGGACGCAAATGGTCAGTGGTGGGGGGTCTGTCTTGGAGTGCGCAGAGACAAAGAAGGGAGATACAATATGGGGCGGGAAACCTTCCTAACAACTGCCGAGTGGACTGATGATTGGCTCCGTCTCGATTCAGTTCAAGCTGCCATCGATACATCCAGGCTAGCAAGCGCAAACGCAGTCCAGGGATTGGCGGCTGTGGACAACGTGGACTACCTCTACATCCGCGACCCGACTTTGGAAAACTACAAGTTCAGCAACGGAGACAAGAGCCTTACCTTGGCTTCGTCCTCTGTTGATCTGTCACACCCACGTAAATCTCCCACGTTCGTGGGTAAAAGACAGCGCATGCACAAAGGGCAAAGCAGCGCCATCTTGCAAATCAGCTCTTCGATGGCCGACAGTAAACTCAAGACCGGCCTCGCCTGCTACAAAGACGAGCACCGCTACGTGCGAGTGTACTACGACGCCGGCGAAAACACCGTGGTATACGAAGCCATGAATGCCGCCAAGAACATCAGTAAGACTGAGAGGCGCGCCCTGGACAGGGATCTTGACAGCCTACGGTTCCGCATGGAGTACACAGAGGCGGAATATCGCATTGAGTACGCTGTGGGGCAGGAGGCGTGGCAAGGCATCGCTACGCTGGACACGATTGACATGACAGGGCCAGACTTTGTTGGGCCCGTGATCGGCGTCTTTGCCTTGGATGCGCAGGGGGTATCGGCGGTTGAAGTGACCGATCTTCGAGTGGAGTAGATCAGTAAATAGGCTTTGCCCAGTGCCAAGTCAACTTAGATTCAACATTAAGATTTAGCCAAATGTCTAGTCTACCGATAGTTAGGTCCTGAGTGACGGCTTTGGCCCTCTGGCGCGCGAATCGATGTACAATCCCTCACACTTTTGTCTACGGCACACCGTAATACAGTTCATGGATATCGTACTAACCCAGGCCCGTGCACATGACATGTTGATGTTGTTGGTCCTCGATTAAGCTTTCAGCCTGGGAATTTACCCGCTGAAGAAACCTCTACAGGCTAATATGCAACCTGAGCCTTTGCGCCCGTGTCTCAGTTGCCGCATTAACCGTCCGCTACCCCATTGGCCACCAGTCCGACCCCATGGGGATGGTTTTCGCTCCCCGTAGCTCGGATAAAGAGATTGCGGGGAAACAAACATGGCAAAGCCAAAGGTGCAACCTCTAATTTGTGGATGGGGTTTAGGGGACTGGGTCTAGAGCGGAACCTATCCCGATTCACGGTCTCAGTCTTGATGCATGTAAGGACACAAGTTGGCTTGTACGCTTGGTGCCTTAGGCTGAGTGAACCATATCATACCATTCCATGTCTTCCTGGGGTGATATAAAGATAGCAGCTGTCCCCGGAGGCTAATTCTGTCCCACCAGTTTGCTCAGTGGTGTCTGGTAAAAAACAACTTGCTCTCGGCGTTTGTTCACTATTATATTTGCCAACATGGGTGCCCTATCACCGCCTAAGCGGACCCAAAAGGTCGTCCCTGCCAAGCCCGCCAAGGGACACTTCTTCTTTGCCAACAAGGAGTTCCCTCGTGTTCCCTGGTGGAAGAGACCGAATATGCGCATTTTGTATTTCTACATTGTTGTCCTCATCCTTACAAACACTGCCAATGGATTCGACGGTTCGTCCCAAACCTTCCACATATGACATGGTTGCTTGGGAGCTTTGCTAAGTATGTTTAGGATCCATGATGAACGGTCTGCAGACCCTGTCCTACTGGCAGGAGTACTTCAACCACCCGCAGGGGTCCATCCTCGGTCTCTTCAACGCCTCCATGAGTCTTGGCTCTCTCATCGGTCTGTTCGTCGTGCCCTACTTAATCGATTGGGCCGGCCGAAAGGCTGGTGTAGCGCTTGGTTGCGTCGTGATGCTGCTCGCTGTTGGCTTACAGACTGGAGCTCAGAACTTTGGCATGTTTGTTGCGGCGCGTATCCTTCTGGGTTTCGGTGATTGCATTGTCCTCGGCTCTGCGCCTCTTCTCATTGCTGAGATCGCCCACCCTCAAGATCGTGCTATTCTCGTGACCCTCAGTGGCGCATCTTACCACTCTGGTGCTTTCATCTCTAGTTGGGTTACTTACGGAACCCTTCAGATCAAGGTTTGTGCCCACTATAGACCGCAATTGTGTTTAGGCTAACTTCTGAACCTAGAGCAACTGGTCTTGGAGACTTCCCAGTCTTCTTCAATCCATCTGCAGTGTCGTCATCCTGGTCGCCCTCTTCTGGATGCCAGAGAGTCCCCGTTGGCTCCTCAGCAGGGACCGACACGACGAAGCCCTGAAGGTCCTGACTCACTACCACGCCGAGGACGACGACGAAGATGAGTTCGTCCAGCTCGAGTTCAGCGAAATCAAGGCCGCCATCGCTCTCGACAAGGAGATCGGCCAGACAGGATGGGCGGACTTCCTCAGGACCAAGGGCAACCGCAAGAGGATCGGTCTCATCACTGCCCTCGGTTTCTTCAGTCAGTGGAGTGGCAACGGTCTGATTTCTTACTATCTCAAGCAGATCATGGACAATGTCGGCATCACCAAGGCGGAAACTCAACTGGGTATCAATGCGGGCATGAAGACACAGGGTCTGGTTGTCAACATGGCTTTTGCATTCTTTATCGACAAGCTGGGACGTCGCCCCATGTATTTGGTCTCGACCATCGGAACATGTGCCATCTTCAACTTCTGGACCATTGTCTCAGCTCGATACAGCATCGACCCCAACAAAGCCCTGGGCTATGCCTTTGTTGCACTGACTTTTATCTACAGCTTGTTTTACGATCTCAAGTAAGTACTCCCAACATGACACAGCCAAAACTTAAAACTGATCAAATGCGCAGGTCCGGTCTCATGGCCAACTATACCACTGAGATTCTGCCCTATGGTCTCCGAGCCAAGGGTTTTACCTGGCTTAACTTCTGCGTTACCGCCGCGCTCTTCTTCAACCAGTACATCAATGGTATCGCCCTCGAGGCCATGGGCTGGAAGTACTACATCATCTACTGCGTGTTCCTGGGTTTCGAGGTGTACATCATCTACTTCTTCCTGATCGAGACCCGGTACACACCCATGGAAGAAATTGCCAAGTACTTCGACGGTGATGAGGCGGTTGATGTTGGAGAGGTTGCTCGTGCTGATATGAAAGAGCGGGGTGTGATTGTCACCGAGGTAGAGTCGAAAGGAGCTCGCGCAACCGAGATCGAGACAACCGAGAAGTAGTTATGTCGTATTTCAATGACTGGCGGGAGGATTGAGGCTGCGGGGAAGACTATGCTATCAACACATGTACTGAACAGTGGTTATTTATGTCTAAGCGCTTCCTCTAATACTTGTCCTTTGCCTTTTTGGTGCGGTTTCATGGCCATACTAGGATCCGTGGTAATCCTATCAGTTTCTAGAAATGGTTCCCCTCACCACATGTGACGTTATAAAACTCATAATTTCGATGGGATCCGAAATGGAGCACGAGAATCTGCACCATGCCTGGTTTATCATCACACATGACGTTGACTTGATAAACTTCAAGAAAATAGCCGACAAGACATCCGGAACCTTGTCGCAGCATAATATTTATACAAGAATCTACTGTCAATCATAAAGACCAGCTCGGGAGACTGTAAACACACAGAAAGTAAAGATCCAAGAGCTTCAAGCTCTAACTTCCTCCAGAGTAAACTACGCGGCCGACCCAACGTTCACTGCTTAAAAGTTGGCAGTACCCTTGGTGACCTTGCCGGACTGGAGAGCAACGTTCTTGACGATGACCTTCTTGTTGTTGACGCTGGTGACGCGGACCCAGCAGGTGTTGTTGGGCAGAGTACCCTTGAGGACGTACATGTTGGGGTCCTTGAGGGTAGTGCTGCGCCACGTCTTGCCGTTGTCGCTGCTGACTTCGACGGCCTTGGTGCGGTGGGTGGCGTTCTCGATGGTAGCAGCAAACCAATACTGGGAAGCACCGCCATGCATGTGGACTTGGAGGGGAGTGGACTTGGGAAGAGGGCAGGCAATCCACTTCCACTTGATGCCGTCGACGCCGCCGCCGCGCATGCCGTTGGTCAGCTTGGACCAGGTGGCGGGAGTCATATCAAGATGGTTCTTGTCGCCTCCGGTCTTGTTGGTAACCTACGGCCCAGTTAGTCATCAAGTGTCGATAACTCGCCTTGTCAGTATGGACTTACCATGATCTTGAGCGTCTTGCTCTTGTAAGTCACCTGGATGCAACCACCGCAGTTGGCGCCATCGGCCCAGATGTCCTCAGAGACACAGGTAGATCCGTCAATGCCAGCAGGCAGGTTGTAATCGACGAAGCTGCAAGCACCCTGCTGCCAGCAGTCCTCCTCGGTGCAGCCGTCGCCGTAGCGGGTTCCCAGGCCAGTATAGGTTGGGTTGGGGCTCTGGATGGCCTTGGCGCTGACAACCGTGGAGGCTGCGGCCAGCAGGGTCACAAGAGAGGTGGAAATGCTACCGAAAATCATGGTGGCGAGTGGGTGGATACTGGACGAAGTGAATGCAGGGTTGACGTAAAAGACAGTTGTAATGAATGGAAGAAAAATATACGACTTTGAAAAGAGTGTGCTGCTGTGTGAATAGAACTGCTGATATTGGAGGTTTGCTGGAGTGAGCAGCTGCAGCCATATATAACTGCCAAGCAATTTCCTTGCTGACGAGGTTGCGGCGCTGTCATGTCCCTCCAATTTCCAGATGCAGAACCATAATCGCCCCAGCACCCATCAACCCCTGTCACGATTCGAAGGCCTGGGACTTTTCTGGGAGTGGTCTGGATTCTCCAGTTGCGGCAGCTAGAAGAAGAAAAACGCCGTTTCTCTCCGTCTAGTGGTTTCATTCTCCGATCCCCTTAATATCTGGAGCGTGTTGTGAATGCCGACTTCCCGTGATAGTTTGCGCTATTCGTTTCAAAAGTAACAGGACCCTCCTGGTCGTTCTTCTGTGGGGCTACCCGGTTTGGCGAGATGCCAATCAAGCAAATACGAGATAAAGTTACATGGCTGCAAACCCGTTTTACGCTCCATATTTAACCAAGATTGAATCGTGGTTCTAGACTTAGCTTCCTTGTTTCAGATTGGACTCATCCGATTCGACGAAAACAGTACCCAGCTGCGAATATACTCTGTACAGTGATGGTGACGCTTTTCCTCGAGAGCTACAAAGAGATAATTACAATCTTTCTGGGCCAACTTTATGTACTTTTTCTTTATGCGCCCGTCAACAAACTTAATCCTTTGGCTTTCTACCAGTTACAATCAACAGATCAAATAGCGGATGAACTGATTTCTGGCGCGACGCTTGCCTGACTCGAAAATTGAAAAGCTCAACCTCCTCACGCGACCATCCCAAAACCTCCGTAAACAACACCGCAGTGAAAGCAGCAACCCCCTCCTGCATGTTGATGCCCATCAGCGTACCAATTTCCTTCAGCCGTTCGTCCTTTGGCCAAGGACCGACTGGAAGCTTGAAGCGCTCTTCTTTGACATCAGCGAAGCCTGATTCTTCAGTCCATTGTCGAAAGGATGGTGCAGGGTCCATGGTTCTGCCAATCTTCTCGCAGGCTAACTTGAGATGGTCCATCATTTCAACCAAAGCGTTGTCGGGCTTGAGTGAGTCGTCTTCGGAATAGAGCGTGTTGGCTGTTTCTTGAAGCTCGATGTATCCTCCAGGCTTGAGGTTGGCATATGCTTGCTTCAACAGTCTGGGCCAATCTTTGATAGAACCAGCCATATAGCGGCAGTGGATGTAGTCATAGGGCACTGGCTCCACCCAGTCCGCCTCCACGTCGTCGATGATAAACTTGACATTTGGAGGAACCCAGTCTGGCTGGATCGGACTGAGGTCGTTTCCGACAACTGTAGAAGAAGGATGCTCATCCCCAAACTGAATGGCCCAGATACCGGTGCCTGTACCAATATCAAGAACATTCAGGCCCTCTGGCTCAACAGGGGCCAGAAACAAGCGGTCCTTGACCGTGCGACAGAAAACATGATGAATCATATCGAGGCGATCCTGCTCCTGATCATCGTTGGGGAAGCTGTATTGGCCTGCTCGGTCGCTGTGATACCGCCTTCCATGTTTCCACTTGTATCTGAGCACGCTACTGGCAATAGAGGTGCTTTCGGCCCCAGAGTCGGTGGTATAGGTGGAGTCTGAAGAGTCCAAGACGGCTTCGTCCACCTGAACCTCGGGCGTGATTGGGTTGTCTGACATCGTGCAGACTGTCGATAGCGAACCTGGACAATACTAGAGTGAAGTGACGAGATGGAGCGCACATCCGAAAAACTGATCTACTTAAATATCATATGATCAGAGCGGGGCTAACCTGTCGAAAAACCTCTCACTCGGTTGTAAGCTGCAGGGATCTCTTCTGTTTGAATGCTGCTAGGGGTTATCGGGACAACGATTGCCGATATGCATTGGTACGATTATTTGTATGTTCAGTAATGTCGAGTTGGGATATCGACCAATCAAAGAAGACAACGTGGCCGAGTGGTTAAGGCGATGCCCTGCTATCTCGTAGAGACATCATAGGCATTGTGTTCGCACGCGTAGGTTCGAATCCTGCCGTTGTCGATTATTTTTTAGTTTGCCGCAACTTCTTTTCTTTTTGGGCACCGAGCGTAGTATCTTGTTCTCAGCCATGTGTTGTTTTTATTGATAGTGCCATATATCCGCGTAACCTTTCAAATCTTCAATTAGAAATTCACACATAAAAGTCTATGTAAGACACAATCTAAACATGGTAGTATTCCGACCCACAGTTAGCATGCCTGGATTTACTAAGTCCTTTACTGCCATCCTTAACAGTATGAATGCGATTCCAAGTACAGCAGCATGGTAAATAAAAAAAAAGTAGTCACAGGAGCAAGTATCAGCGAGTGCATATTCAGAGGGTATTAGAACTCGCTCACATAGCGGGAAATTGGTATGACATGGGTGTGCTAGGTCAGGTGTCAGATCTGCTGCCTGAAGTTGAAAAACACCAAACCCACCGATATCGTATACCTGTAACAGAGCTGACATTGCCCTCATTTTAGAGACACTGCCGTAACCGCAACTCCCGAATAGGTATTTCGATAAAATATTAAAGGGAGGCGAGGTAGCAAAGGCCGCTGGGTATGTCACGCTCGCCTATCTGTCCTCGTACAATTGATTGATAGGTGCTATAATGTTGAGTGGTTAAGTGTTATTTGATAACATGATACTTGCTTGTCGGCAGCACTTTATTGTATACACAATCGATAGGAGATGCACCAGTGAGCAGTAAGCGGATATAGTCCGGATCCGGATCCGGATCCGTTTCCACTAGATAGGATCTCACGTCCACGTGACGGAAGTCTCACCCAAGAATCCACTATGCCCGACTAGGAAAGTCCGCAACCCAGAACTCTGAGGAGTATGGAGTATGCATAGGATTTCGAGAATAGGCGGCCAGAACATCAAATGTGCTGGCCAACCAATATTACAGAATATTTCTAATACGTAGGCAGATCTGAGACTACGGCAAGAGGAATGCTAGGTACATTATGACCGGATGAGGTCCAGATGGCTTCATGATGTCGAACGTGCATCGAATGTTAGTAGAATGCAAGTATCGCAAGCCTCAATCCTGTGCACAAGTATGATGGGTACTGCTAGTCATCTCTGACAGACAGACAAATACTGTACTCCACACATCCTGTACAGTTGGAGTTTGGGCTTCCCGACTGTGCTCCACCGTCGCGACGCGTGACCCCCTGCGCAGAACGCGAAATGCGTGTCGCGTTGTTGTACCTGTCATCAACGGCAGCTTTCGGAACCGTGTGCTGGTGGATGACCAGCCACCTTGACCTCCATGCAAGTCGTGGCGTTTTTGCCAAGCACAAACAGGAGAGGAGGCATCTCCCCAACCTTCCTACAGAATTAGCGAGATAGATGCTACAGGACATGAACCTGGCAGTGAGTGGTGCGTAGTCACTTAGTAGATTCTGAAAGGAATATTAAAAATAAAAAAGATAAGAAGTCGAGTCAATATCACTCTACACCAGAGTGCTGTGTTATAATGTAATTCATTAATATAGGTTTCATGGTGCAGGGTAGGAAAAGTTCTAGCATTTTCAAACTCGAATTCAAAGAAACAACTTGCTGCAAATTATAATCTCTCGTGAATGAAAGCTCCAAGTTCTTATAGAGCTTTTTAATTAAACTTTCTATTTAATCCTTCAAAGCCATTGACCGTTCCTCTCATGAGTCTCTGATCTTTTTGGGATGTTGCGAAGAATTTGTGGGAGAGTCAAAGCGGGATATATGTATAAGCGATAAAGAGATACCAGGAACCAGGAAGCTGAGAGCACTGTAGCAGGTCTCATAAACACCATCGCGCTCTTTTAGTAACACTGTAAGAAAGTTCAAATACGAGGCTAAGAGAGTATAAAAAAGAAGAACCTGCGTATCGCAGGTGGCTGGATCTCTCCCGCCGGGAATTGAACCCGGGTCTCAAGCGTGACAAGCTTGCATACTGACCACTATACTACGGAAGATGAACAGGTTGAAACCTGCTGTAGTGGGGTTGCGATTGCCACTCGGAGTACACCCCATATTGGCAACCAATCTTGCGTTTCCAAGAGAGCCTTTTGGTCGATTGATGCAGGCAATCGATAAAAAGTTGCTGTCAAATATAAAGATTCAGAAATACAGGCAAAAGCAGTGCTCTAAGATAATAGCAACAAATAATGGTTTGGCTGGCTGCATGCAGCACAATTAAGGAAACTAGAACGAAAAAATAGACGCAATAGATACAAACTACCGGTAGTTCGAAGTGACAAAAACATACAACAGCGGGGATTCGCTGGTCGTCACCGACCCAACTACTAATCCGCCGGTTAGTGGCTTGACTATGGGAGAGCGGACGGGATCCCGTATTTTCCACTACCTTTGGTCGTATGTAACAGCAACGATTGTAATCTGGACTATAAACAGCAGCCTTGGCTCAATAAAGCCTACAATGCCTCGCCCTTCGCATCAGCCCATCACCCACAGGTTTACGTTCGGGAGCTCGTTCCGCGCAGAAAGTCCTATGAATTCGGAAGCAGTGATACTCGAATTTCCATTAATGAGCAACTCACCACGAGAGTTTAGTAGGAGGGATGACGTCATGAATATTTTATATTTATTGTGCTTATCTAGATAGCTTCGCGTGACGGTTCACATCCTTGTAAAGCAAATATCGGAACTTTCCAGGCCCACCAGCGTAACAAGCTTGAGGACAGAAAGCACGCAGCCACATGAAATCTCCCGCTTCCACTTCGACCCAATCTTGGTTTAGGCGATACACAGCCTTGCCCTCGAGAACATAGAGACCGTGCTCCATAACATGAGTCTCAGCAAAGGGGATAACACCGCCGGGTTGGAACGTAACGATGTTCACGTGCATATCGTGCCGCACGTCGCTGGGGTCGACAAAGCGTGTGGTGGCCCAGGCACCGTTGGTATCAGGCATTTGTCGTGGCTCAATGTCCTTCTCGTTGTGGAAAAAAGGCTCAGGAGCATCAAGGCCGGGGACATATTCGTAGGCCTTACGAACCCAGTGGAATCGGGCAGCTGCGGTAGAGTTGTTGCGTAGAGTCCAGCCGCTCTTGGGAGGCAAAAAAGCGTAGCCACCCTCGGTGAGGGTATGAGCGTCGCCGGCCAAAGTGACGGTTATTTCTCCCTCAACAACGAATAAGACACCCTCGGCAGCGTCATCCATCTCGGCACGGTCGCTACCACCACCAGGCTGGACCTCCATAATGTATTGGGAGAAGGTCTCAGCAAAGCCTGATAGTGGGCGAGCAATGACCCATAGCCTCGTCTGCTCCCAGAAGGGCAGAAAGCTGGTGACGATGTCGCTGAAACAGCCCTTGGGGATGACGGCATATGATTCGGTGAACATGGCACGGTCGGTCAGGAGCTGGGTCTGAGGGGGCAAGCCACCCTTCGGTGCGTAATAGGCACCCACAGCCTTCTCGTTACCCATGGTGGACGTAGTGCTAGATGTATCGGGGCTGTGAACAAATCTGGGAGTTATAAGTTCACATTAGCTGGACATCAGAAACAGCTCAACACCCTTAAATACCCCGCATGGAGCCCCGGAATGAAAGTCCCTCGCCATCTTCAGTTGGTTTATAACCAATCGGAGTTTGAGATACTCGAGCAGCTTCCACTAAACTAATCCTGATCTGGTTAGTGAAGTGTCCTGCCGCAGCCATCAACTCCGATATCGTGGGTGGCCTTGCCTGGACTAGAAATAGCTCAAGGGATAGTTATAATCTCAGATAAGATATCTCATCAAGCGGAGGCACACTATGGGAAGTTACCAACATCCACAAGTATTTCAAAAACCTATCTAGGGAGCAAGCAGAGTATTACGAGTCTATATAAACATGCCTGCCTTTCATTTTATGACAACTAAAACGGTTTACAATAAGTCCACTACAGAACCACCGTTCCGAAATATTTAATTTCCGCAACAGTAAGTGAATAACAAGTCTGATATTACATCCATGAAGCTTGCATGTGAAGGCTCACAGTTATTGGGACTGTGTTAGAGATTGCGTTCCATTATAACAACGCCCTTACAATGCTTACTCAGGACAACTAGTTAGAGATAAGCACAAAAACTCCTAAAACACACGGACATTAACTACATATCATATATGATATTAGTATAGTTGCTGAGGTATACAGTATTTTCTAATAACCCTTTGCAGTGATTCTGCTTCAGATTCTGCTTCAGATTCTGCAGCCAAGCATTGAGGCTGCAATTTAGCGGAATAGGAGTCGAGCGGGGCTGTGTACACCACAGCCTCACTGGGCATCTATCTACAGCTGAAAGACCAGGCTGACTTGCTGGCGGACCATTTCCTTCCTTTTTCAAATGCTCTCTTTCATCGAGACCCCCTCGATTTACCACCAAATCATCGCTCACTATGGCTGAGATAGTAGGACTCACCGCAAGTATTATCGCTATCGTGGAACCGTCGGCCAAACCCGCGACATACTCTTGGCCGTGACATCAACCGCCTTCAGAATAAGCTGGGGAGCCTGGATGTCTGCCTTAAAATAGCTCAGAGCCTTATCAACGATCAAAAGAACCAAACCCTCGCGACATTGCGATCGCTGATTAATTCTATTATCAAGTGCCAAGCGGAAATGGCCCAAATTCAGGGTAAACTAGACCTTAGTAGTGCTCGCAGGACTATGCGTTGATTGGGACTCCGCGCTCTCAAATGACCCTTTGACAGTCAAGAAACCAGTGAGATCATCACCAGCCTCGAGCAATACAAACAGGCAATCGCAACATGTCTACAAGTCGACTAAACGTATGCCACGATTTGCGAGCATTGCCAAATAAAGTAGCTGACTCTCAAAGTACAATATTTCTTGACATCTCACAAAAATTCCAAGGCTTGTCGCTTAACCACATCCGTCAAGAACCAACCACACACACAACATGCTTCAACGACTCATTTGATCGAGACTTCCCGATTTTGTTCATCGCCCAAATATCACTGGATGGCTCAAGGAGAAATACGCAGATAAGGCTCAACGCATGGCCCTTGGAGGCCTGGGAGGACTTGGGTAAGGGCTGTGTAAGACTCAACTTCAGGGCCATTTCGCTAATGGATCGAAGAAAATCGCAGGTTGCTATACCCTTTGCGCATCAGACTCAAAAGGAAGCACCGCAAACCGACGCCTACTGGGTGCATGCGAGTTCGAAGCCGAGATTCGAAGAGGGCTATCGTTTTCTAGCCGAGAAAATAGGAATCCCAAGGCGAGATAATCCTGCAACCAATATACTTACGCTCGTCCATGGCTGGGCACAATCTAATGAATCTGGTTCATAGCTAATGATATTAGATAGAGCTGATAATACCAACCTCTTTTACCCTATTGATGGTAAAAACATATACAGCCGGCTACATGGTGGATAGAAATAATGCTTTAACAATAGATCAGCGACCACTGGCTGTATACCTACCAAAATTCCGAAATGGTAATACTATCATTACATCCCGTAGCCTAGACATTGCTGAAAAGCTGACAGGAAGCCATAAGAATATCGCCCAGGTCTCTATCATAGAAGATAAACAAGGCCTCCGACTTTTCCGAAATAAGCTAATAGGGGAGTTTAACAAGAATCCTACAGCTGAGCTTCTTCGGGCTCGAGACTTTATTCCACTAGCAATCATATAAGCCGCATCTTACATCAACTGTCGTGCTCCTCGGGAGTCACTCATAATATATTTAATAACTTCCAAGAAAATAACCAGAAGAAGAGCGAACTTCTTAATGGAGACACGGGGGATATGCAGTATAATAAAATTATTTCCAATTCTGTGATTACAACATGGCAAGTCACTTTCGAGCAGATTTGCCAGGAAAGGTCATCCGCAGTAGGACTTCTCTCATTCATAAGCTTCTTCAATCCTCACGGTATTCCAGAATTTGTGCTTTATGACTACAAGAACAATTCTATACACAAAACGGACACAGATGCCAAGGGTAATAATTATGAGGATGATCTCAACGTGCTTCGTAACTACTCTCTCGTCTCAATAGCAACAAGCAGAGATCTATGTAAAATTCACGCCATGGTTCACGTTTATACGAGTGCCTGGATATCTGCACCAGATAGCGTCGAACAGTGGAGGCGGTGGTTTTTATGGTCTACGTCCAGAAGTTTCCCGAGTGGTGGTTTCGAGACTTGGTCTACCTGCAGCTTTTGCTGCCTCATCTTGAGTCGGTAACGAAGGTCGAGCCGCCAATGGAGGATGCAGAAAATTGGGCTCGGTTATTGGTAGATTATGTATAGCATTTGAAGAGTACTGGCAACTACAAAGCAGCAGAAGATTTTACCAAACGTGGTTTAGAAGCGCCCGTTAAAGTACTGGGCAAAAACTACCCTGGCACGCTTGTAAGTATGCATGACTCAGCAACTGTGTATCGATGCCGGTGCCGATATAAAGAGGTGGAGGAGAGAGGTATAGGAGACCATGGTGCCGTTAGCTAAATAGCAGCATATGGCGAAGCCTATGTTTAGATACATTGTCCCGCTTTGCCTCCTATGAATATTGTGATACCAATGCCAATCTCTTATTCGCCCCGAGAGCTTATCTATATACAATACTATCTGAAAATAAAACAAAAGAGAAGCCAGTAATGTTAGTTCCAGTGTTATGATACAGGGTATTCATGTTCCACAAACGCCACGCTCCATAGAAACGAAAACACCATCAAGACTGCGACGAGCCATTTTCATCCCCCACCATGCTTTCAAGCACTTCCAACCTGGCTTGCCAACCAGGTTCCATGAAGCGAGACATCAACTTCAATCGCTTCGCTGCAATATCAGCCCCCTCCTTTTCCCTGGCTACCTCGGCCTTTTCCGCATCAAGCTGACTGATTCGCTTAAGAACCACATTGAGCTCGCGCTCAACCTTCGCAAAGCCATTCGTGCTCCTGTCGAGTTGATCTTTGACAATCGTCCGTACTTCTTCGTGCTCAACGATGGACTTCTTGCGCCTGTCGATGAATGCACGAAACTCGCCATCACCGGGGTGTTTCCTGGAGAGATCCTCCAGGTCTTGGATCATTTTCCTCTCAGAGGCCGTCTCTGTATCTACATCTTTGAGGGCGTCTGTAGCCGATGTCATGTTGTGCGCGAGTTCGTCTCTCCTAGGTTGAAGAGTGCGTTGAACGTTGGTGAGAATACGACGTTCCTCATTGATGGCGTATAAGAGTTCTTCGAATCGCTCAATGTGTGGTGATAAGACGATGGCGGCGATTTTCAAGCTTTCTTTGAATTCGTTCCCGGAGGGCTACCGGGAAGTTAGTAGAGAACAAGAAGCACAAAGGACGTGAATTTTACTTACCAATAGAGAGTTCCAATCCAAAGTACCAGCCGCTAGAGGATGTGGTGTTCCCAAGTCGGTAGTTTTCTGCCTTTTGGCTGGAGGTTGTGAATGGCCTTCCTTTGCCGCATTACCAGACTGGTTGTTGTGGCTGAGAATCGTCCGTGGTGAGGGCGTAACAGCCGGAGCAATATGAGTCCGGGGAGTAGATACGTCATTCGTAGCCGAGGTCGTAGCCGAAGTAGGTTGAGGTGTGGATGGGTTGGAGGTCTTTGGAGAGATATGGGATTGAGACTCGGCTGGCCGCTTACGCGATTGCCCAGTCTGGCTCTGGCGCACAGAGCTTTGAGGTGTGTCGAAGACCCGACGCGAGGGTGGCTGGATGTTGCGTCGAGGGCGAGAAATGGTAGGTGTTGTGGTGAAGCTGTCAGAATCGGTTTCAGGTTGACTGTTGGATCTTGTGGGAGATGGAGCAGTGGCTGCCTTCGGCTGGATGGTGTTACTTGGAACCGGGTTAGAGCTCGCAGTACTGGTCTGGTGGGCGGTCTTGCTCAGTGCAATATTGGAGCTCATAACATTGGTCTGGTTGGTGACACTGCTTGTGGTTGAACTAGACCTCCTTGGACCGGTCGGGGGTTGAGTGTTGAACTTGGCAGAGACCGGGCTAGCTACGGGCCTAGGCTGGACAGTGTTGTTTGCAGCCTCGTGGGTGGCTTTGGTAGCGCTAAGAATGCCACCACGCTCTGGCGAGGGTTGAGCCGAGAGGCTTGTGGTTGTGCTGAGGTCAGGTCGAGTTTGGCTGGTGGGTTTGGCGGTGGGCGCGGGTGTGGAAGAAGAGGGCTGCATAGCAGTGTTCAGCCTTTGGTTGCAACTGACAGAGTTGGTCTTTGGTGGCCCGTTAGGCCTTGTCAGAGACGAAGGACCGCCTGACTCAGGCTGAACGGCGTTGTTTGATATTGTGTTAGCGCTGGCGGCCCCGGTCTTGGGGGTGTCGCTAGGCCGAGTGAGCGGCGTCGGATATTTCATAGAGGCTTGGACAGCATTGGTAGAGGGCGGGTGGGAACTGGTAGTGCCGTTGCTGGCTTGGCTGCTGGGTATTGCGGTAGGTGTAGCAGTGGATTTTGGAGATAGGGCAGGGCTACTTGGTGTTGCGGTGGAGTTGAAAGAGTTGTTCCTTGGCATCCCAATGGGCGCGCGAATGTTTTGCGGGGATTTGAAGATGGTATTTGATGACGACTGAGTGGCTTTGCTTAGAGTTGGGGCGGTATCCCCAGTACTAGCTTTGGAAGCGCCATGTATCTTGCCAAGCACAATGTTGCGGTTCGGTTTGGGGTGAACGGCAGTGTTTGTGGCTCTATTGGAGTTGGAACTGACAGGCCTTGAGAAGGTTGCAGTGGTGTATGGCTCAGGTCGAGCGGGAGTCGGTGTTGCATTGATGCCGTTGGAGCTGACTCTGAAATGACCGTTGGGCCTGGAGAGGGATGGTGTAGGCTGTGGCACGACTTCCGCGATGTCATCATCATCTGAACTCGTCTCATGAGTGTGGCTTGTTCCGTTTCGCGTATTGTTTTTCTCATCACTTGTCTCGATCTCTTCATCCTCGGTCAACTCATCGTCTTCATCGTATTCACCTCCGTCAACCTCGATTCCTTTCGCGACGATCTCAAGCTCTTCCTCAGTCTCATCAGCGTCGTCCTCGTCATCCTCAACTATGTCGCTCTCAATCATATTCCCAGCTGATGGCCGTGGTCTCTTGGTGTCTACTCCTTTGCTACTTCTGAGCCAGTCTCGCACCTTCGCGATGTCAGATCGGAGAAGTCGCTGATGATCCGCACGTATATGTTTGGCGGTCAGCGCCTTCAATCTCTGTCGCACGTCTTCGAGCAGCACGGTTTTGGCCGAAACAGTGAGCTGGATCAGTACTGAGAGTTCCGTTGTCAGTTGAACGCTCCAAGACTCAGGTCCAAAACCTCTTGCAAACTCAGCAGGCCATTGACCACAAGCTTTGTAGATGCGCTGCGCCGCCAGTTGGGCACGCTCAGTCGGGTAATCAGTTGGTGATGGGGCTGGCGCCTTGCCGCTTTTCTGGGCTGGTGATTTGTGAGGCATGAGTGAAAGATGCGAGATAAGGCGGTGAGAGCATCTGTGTTGGAGCACCGGGCTCTGAGTTACGCTTGGTTGAGATGAAGCTAGTTGATGTGTTAGGCTGGTCTATGGTCATGTGTTGGCGATAGGTAAATACTGAAATCGAAGGCACGTGTTTTGGCGCGGTACGTCACGGTGAGCTGAGGCGGGTCGGAAAAATGAAAACCAGCTCCGCAGCCACAAGCAGGCCTGGAATGCCCTCTTCGATTTCAACTTTGCAACAATTGGTATATAAATTATTTAAACGTTAACTTAGACCCGGCGAGTAGCTTGAGAACGATTTGTTCAACGAGAGATTTACATATTATGGCGTGCTGCGTTTCAACAGCCGTTTTTGGGGTGAGCCTCTATACCTGAAGCATGACCAACACCAATGCTAAGCGCGTCATCATTTGATTAGGCTCGACTATAGGCTAATCAGGATTCTTCGACGAGCCAAAATTGATGTCTTTAGGGTTGGGCTGTTAACTCTTACCAAGCACTCCACACTGCGCACCAGAACAGAAGATGCAACTGTCACGCTACGCACCATGGTTAGCCAATAGCACCCGGTCAGTAGTTTCAAGCATCCTTTACAAAACCGTGATAATACGATAATACTATGTAGCTTAATTTCGAATCGGTGTATTTAAAGCTCTCATATTGGCTTCTTTGTTCAGGCGCTATGACTTCTATGTTACGCATGAGATGGGGAGAGCAATAATGCACAGCCCAAACTGACTAACTATTACCACAATCGCCCTTTCAAGCCCCTAGTCTCGCTGACCGTTTTCCAGCTGTCATGTTCTAATCTCGTTAGTAGTTCTTACGCTAGTGTTCAAGATCCTTTCGTTGCCCAATTCCTACGCATGATGACCACCATCAGCGGTATCCAAACGCACATACATCCTAACGGATGGGATAAGATGTAAACCGCATATATGAGAATGCGTACAATGGTAGTTTAGACGAGGGGAACGAACCAAGACACTCGTGCCCGCACCTTTTGTCGATAAGCTGTGTGTCGAAAAACTGTCATGCTGGCTAACTTTGCTCTCACTCGACGAATTAACTATTATACAGGCGAGTTGACAAAGAAAGAGACAAAAGCCAAATGTCATTCAGAAGAAGTTCATAAGGCAAGCTAAGATCTTGTTTCGAGCTCTCCACTTAGACAAACCACGCATTATATACGGGATCAAGCCATTTTATCATTGATACATTGATTATAGACTTGGTATCCACAAAAGTTTCAATTACTTTGATTATATCAACTTGCCAAGAGTCATACTACCCTATTTACCATTCCGACTGGCTATAATATACGTTCTGCTAAACACAGGCCCACGTTGCCTTACGTCATGCTGGGTTTAGGGCTAGGGGCACACATAGAAACACTGACGTGCTTAACCGGTTAGAACACCTGCCTAGGATGGAGAACGGTATTCTTCTCGCATTCATACAGCCTGACTCATATTCCTCTGAATATATTATTAACGAACTCAGTCCCGTTATCTCTTGAGTCTTACATCGGGCTTTAACACCACCGCATCAAAATAATAAAGTCCTAAGTATTGAGTGTCTCTATTTTATTGAAAAAGTTAATTAATGCTAATCAAGTACCTAGAGAGCGAAATCGCGCTAAACCTTGGTCAGGCAGCATAATGGAACCCGATTGACTGGTCGTTCACATAGAAATGATCTTAATTTTTCCCGTGCTCTAACTATCAGCACGAGCCAGGACTGGAAAATAGCTTGAATATGGCCAATTAGAACTCGCCACACAACCATTAAGAGCCACGCCCGGTTAGCTCAATCGGTAGAGCGTGAGACTCTTACGAGTACGCGATCTCAAGGTTGCGGGTTCGACCCCCGCATCGGGCTGTTCCTATAAATTCGATTGCGAGCGTTAGCGAGGCTTTCCTTTTTCCTTTTTGCGTGAGGAGTTAGTAAATTCTACGTGGTATATGGCCGTTATCTTGCGTTGGCGTATGTCAATGACTTGAACGTATACGCCTGAACGACCACAAGGCAGAAGTACCCATCATTGACATGATCATTGTCAGGATTCATTGCGATATGTGGCTGAAGTCACTAATAAAAGACATCCTGCTCTTTTTAACAAGAGATACCTGTTACAGAAGTTGCTCTTAAAGAAGTACGTAGGCGGCCTTACTAAATATGTATGCCCTGGGCTATGATTGTGGGATTATGAGAAATAAAGATAGCTCGATGGTTGCAGTGGTTGCAGCCAAGAGGGCGACGACAGAACAAGACAAAGAATGGAAGAACATGCATGTAAATCTGGGAGAGATAAAGACTCAATGCATAGTCGTGAATAAACGCCTTGCGAGGGGCGTTTCAAATTGATCTGACCGAACATTGATGGTTAATCCAGGAAATTCATGGTTTTCACAGAACTCTAACAAGCGGTCCTGGCGGGCCAATGGTCTACACAAGAGAGGAATGAATGAGAGGACGAGCAATAGATGAAGTATACCTCGGCGCAGTCTAAAGTGGCTCTAGCTATACACTTTCCCAAAGATGAAGAAGTGACGCCGGGAAGGGTATTCTGGCGACAAAGTGTCTCTGGCATGGGCTGGTAGCGGGGAGCTGACGCTCTAATCAGTCTATCTATTTGAGCGAAACAACCTACACATTCCTATCATTTACCCGAGGAAACTAGTCATCATGCTAGAGTCACAGAAGATTGAGATCGTCGAGCTCTGAGAATCATAGAATAGTGAGGTATCCCAAGAATCAGCACGGTACGTAGATGCTCAAACCCCGCAGCCACGTACAGTGGCCGTCCTGCTTCGGTAGCAACCAGATAACAATCCTTGCCTTCTTTCGCAGCACGGTCAAGGCCCCACTGTAGTAGCATCTTGCCTATGCCTCGTCTTTGGTTGCCGGGTCGGACTCCGATATAATCAAGGTCTAAAGAAGTCAGTCGTTGTAGTGTGGGGATGTGGGTGGGAGACGAACGCCAGACGCCGGCAATTCCCTTTTCCCCAAAAGTATCCCTGGCATCCTGATTCACCGTCTTTTTCATCTCGTCGAAAGCCTTCTTGTCGAGTGCTGCACACTCTATTTCCTGGCTAGCGCTAGGCTCACCCTCCGTTGCAGGCGGTACATCCCAGAGTGAGAATCCGACAATTCGCCCATCGTCCCCCTTCTCGTCATCAATCGCGACAACAAGATGCGACTCTGAAGATGCAAGACTAGAGGCTTTGCGCGCTGCGCGCCAGTCATATGCTGCTTCACCATCGGGTATATCCTTTGGCTGTAGGTGAGGGGGAAACAAGCGCCGCGACAGGGCGTCCGTGTCTGGGTGGAAAGCAGAGGTGGCAATGCGAGCAATGGCCGGGAGATGCTCCTCAGAGGCCTCTACTACATGGATTGTCATGTTGATGATGATATCCTTTGGAGGAAAGAAGTCTGCTTGTTGTAAATTGGATTATGAGCGCGTTGAAACTGAGTGGGGACAGCTAACTAAGCCCTGTGGAGCAAGATGCCAATGGCGCCCTTCCGCTGCCCGCAGCTTAGACTGCCTGGGCAGCTACATGGATTATAGAAAGAGTAAAAATTATGCAAGACTCAAAAGACTCCAGTTTCCTGTGTTTACTACATATCTAACTATCATTTGGCTGTGTTGCTATCGTAGGTCGAATGCACTGTGAGAAGAGGAGAGATCACCGCCGATGACGTGTCCCATATGCCCTAGAGCTTATCAGTACCTACAAGACATCAGTGTAAAATGACTTACCTGCTTGGTATATACCGAAGATTCCATCATTTTCTTTACGTCGTGAACACTACGGCCAAGACAAGCGAAACCGTTGCCAATTACAGTCGAGGGTTTCCCTGAGCCTTCCTCGCTGAAGCATTCTCCGGCAAACGTGTAGAGGGGCGGTGAAAGGTCGCATTTGAACAATTGACTTCGGTCTGCCCCCGGTCGATCCCAAACAACAACAAAACTACAGTCGACGTCAGTGGCCTATATCCGAGCATGAGTTAGACTTATCACGTGTGGTGTCATACTATTCCTGAAGGGCCTGCGTAGACTGAAGCCGTCTGTTAATCTGTGATGGGGTTTTCAGACCCGACAGACGGCCTGCACGGCATATACTAAACATCCCAGTGTTTAAAGCTGAGATGAGCTGAATGTGAATTGCGAGTCAAGTATTTCTGTTGCGAAATCATGAAGAATTTTGACGAAGCGCAAAATTGTAGTCAGGTCTAATGTATTTATGCTACCTGTGGAACTTGGCTGGTTCAAAAACACCTTCCAAAGTTGGCAAACCCGATAGACAGGGGCCTTTAACTGAGCTTGACCTAACCGGTAAGACTATTTGATAGGGTGTCGTTATGTACGTTTACTTTGTGAAGGATCAGGATTTTGATCGTCGAGATTAGACATTATCTAGTCTGTGAGCCAGTAAGCTGACCACCTACAAAGAACCACGTATGCTAAGTGCAACAGCCCTGGAATATCTAGACTGGCCGAGCCTTAGACTATTTCCAGGAATGTGATATTACAGGTTATATAATACCTGCTGAATCAAGGCTCGGAGGGCTCTCTACAATTTCCGAAAATATGACAAATACGGCACAGGAAATCTTTTTGAAACCCAGAAGATCAAGAATAGACGGCCTGACTTAGCAGGTCAATATCCTTTACGCACTGTAGATTGTGTTTCAGAATGAAGACTGACCCAGTCAATTTAATGTCCTTCTGCTACTGTAACTATCATTGGGCCTTTGCATGTGAATGAGATCTGACCTAACGGAATGGTGCAAGAGTACGAAATGGAATAAACTGTGTCTTCTCCAAGTCCCAGATACGCTCCTTGATATACATATCTGTTTGCACCTTATTCATAAACCCCTCCCAACTTCGTTCGTTCACGACCATGACTGAGCCCTTGAAAGGACGTTTGGTGATATCTGCATCGACATGTTTATCGAAGATTGGTCCTGGCACCCATCGTCATTGATTATGCTTTGGTAAGTGTGAGCTTACTTACCAGCCCATGAGACATAGCCCTCTTTGTGTAATCTTAGGAAGTTTGGAGAGTGGCGAGGCCTTATTTCGACACGGCGGGCGAGCTGCAGAACGATGAGTACTTGATATTTGACTTATTCTGGTATGGCTGCAAACTCACAACATTAGGCATGTCCGGGAGAATAACAAGCCTTTCTACAGGCTCAGCAGGTGGGTGACTTGAGGTTGAAACTGGTCTCAACTGTCGAGTGACAAGCCCGAGACCCTTTGGCGTGCGCGATAACATTTTTGAAGTATACTGAGAAAGGCAGAGCGGAATGTTAGAGTCCAAATTCAGTGAAACTCGATTATTGGAACGCATTCTCAAGATGATTGCCCGAGAAGCAAGCACATTAGATAAGCTTAGCCGTCATTGAGGTCACACCTGCCCCCAGTCTCAGACTACCAAAGATTGGGAAGGTAAAATAATAGCCCAGCCTACCGAGTACTGTGCCTCACTGGAGGAATCCTGGCTATAAAGATTGCCAATAAAAAACCGCTCTTTAGAAGAATATTCACCAGAGGATTCTTACCGCCATTTCGGGTAGTGGTGTCTAGCATAAGCCGCATCCTTACCTTTACGACCTGCCTACTTCGGCATGATATGGCGAAGACGTGACATTGTCAGTAAGCTGCAGGCCCGGGAGGCTCGTTGAGGGTAGGTCACATGGTGGAGTAAGAAAGCTGATGGTGTTCATGTACAGATACTTCCAGAACAAAAGAATCAGGCTTGAATCAATTAGTGCCGGAGTATTACACCGACCAAAAAAGAAGACAGGTTCTAGAATCTCGAATCCTGGTAATATCGTTCTATCAACGCCTATCTGGACCTAGAGGTCCAAATTGTTTGTAACATGTCCAAAAGATCTGTGGCGCTGAGGCTTCATTCGTCAAGGAGAAAAGTTACCGATCACCACTAATTGACTGCAGCGTCATCTTTTTCTTCAGAGTTTCCAGACTCCACCGTTTCCATCAGGGCCTTGAAAGCTCCACCCTCCTGGTTTCTCAAGATCCCTGGCTGCCCACTTTCTATCACTCTACCCTCCTCCATCACAATCACTCGATCGCACTTCATAGCCAGGTCAAGGCGGTGTACAACCATAATAACAGTGTACCCTGCAAATTCTTCCTCCAGAATCTTCCACATCTTCTCGTTAGTTTGGGAGTCAACGCTGGACGATGCTTCATCAAGAAGAAGAACTCCTCCTGTGGCACCAGCATGACTTCTTACGCGTTTTCTGAGAACTGCTCTTGCTAGGCTGAATAATTGTTTCTGGCCATGGCTAAGTGAAGTTGTTGAGAACAAGCCATCAAGTCCAGCTTCATTATCCTCACAGCCTTCCTGCACCTTTGTCAAAAAGGCTAGATCGTGCAGATCCAAAACGCTGAGAATGTCATCATCTGATACCTCGTGATAAGGGTCCAAGTTACTCCTCAAAGTTGAACCTGAGCAGGAAGGTAGAAAAACTGCGTCTTGAGAGAGGGCGATTATTCGCCGACGCACGAGGTCCCTATCAATATCTCCAAGATAGAGGCCGTCTATTGTGATACCGCTTGATGACTCATTTGAAGGTGAAGCGTCTAAAAGTCGTAGTAGGAGTAGTAGAAGAGAAGACTTTCCGCTACATGATGGATTAGCCAGGTATAAATTCCTGAGATGTGAAATCAGTATCTCACCTGCCAGTTCGTCCTACGATCGCGACACTTTCACCAGCGTTGAAGGTGATGTTCACATTATGAAGCGCCATGGTACCCTGATCGGATGTCTCTTTCGCACTACAGAATTATTAGACATCATACCCATTGGACTTTCGGAACATGAACTGACCTGTACGATGCAGATACGGCTTTTATCTGAATATGACCTCTTTGTGGCCATTTGGGCTCTGGTTGGACCTCGACATCTGGTCGTGACTCTTGCTCTGTCGATGAACTGAAGGCTTTTAACCGGGCAACAGCTCCGATGCTAGTCTCAAGTGTGGTGTATGACTGCACGATCGTGGCAAGCATATCCCCAAAGCTCATCAACGTGACTAGAGTAGCTCCAGTGAAGCCAGAATCAGTGCGCAATTGTGTGGCGAGAGTGACAATTAAGGTTGCAATTACCAGGACAATAACACGAAGCACAAATTGAAGCCATCGTTGAATCATGGCCAGTAGGTACGCAGGTCTCTGACTAGTGTCCAAGAGGCTGTTGCTCGTGGCCATGAAACCATCAACATGTCCTAAAGCTCTTAATGTGATCAACCCTGACAGTGTATCGATAAAATGAGCACTACACAGCGTCAATATCCTCAATCCATATTAGCAAAACTCGACAAGCAGTGACTCACTAGAGAGGGGCTTTGCTGTCCAGTTCCAAGAGTCGAAGCTGCCTGGATGTTCTTAGGTAGAATAATTGTATGTAGTAAACGACACCAATCAAGAAGGGGTAAGAGATAGCCAACCACGGCGACGCCGTTGCAATCACGGCAGCCATGCCCACTAGCGAGAATAGCGATAAGGCGAAATTGATAAGGGAAAGTGGCAGTTCACTATCGATCAGAGTCAAGTCTTGAGCGAAGTGATTTGTCACAGTCCCAGCATCGACGACACTGAAAAAGCGTAATGGGGCACCAACAACGGTCTGCAATGCTCTCTGGTGTAGTACCGAACCTGACTGCGATATCATGGACTGAGTGGATAGAAGAACAACAACCAAGAGAGATAGCAAACACGTCGTTTGGAGAAGTGCGTAGATGCCGACGTAGAAAGCGCCCGACTGTGTAGGAATCTGACGTACCACATCAGCAGACCAGTACTTGAGCCATACCGTGGGAAAGCTGGAGGTGAAGCCATAGCAACAACAAAACAGGACAAACATAAGAATCACCCACTTCGACATCGCAGAAAAATAGTGACGGTAGACTGAGAAGTCCCCCAATTGACGTGCCTGGTCTTGCTGACCCATATTGGAAGTATCATCGGAGTTAATCGGGAGCTCAGCCTTAGTTGCAGGTTCAAGAGCCTCTTCGTCATCTAAGCTTAAGAGTGATTCGTACTTGGTGGTCTTCGAACTACTGTTGAGGTGTCCTTCGACGCCGAGCCCCGTAACGGTGTCATCGGTGATAGTGAACACACTGTCAGCAAACTTTAGATATTGCTCGTCGTGGGTACATAGAACCACCGTGGCATTTCTACGGGTAAGAAGTCCTTTCGGACCCATCGTTCTTTGGAAGACCAGAGCTGATGTGGAGGCATCGAGGCCACTCATGATATCGTCAAGAAGATACAGGTCGGCATCGAGGTAGAGAGCTCGAGCTAGAGCCAGACGCTGCTTTTGTCCACCACTCAGCGAAACGCCATTGCCACCGATAACAGTACGGTCGCCCATTGGTAGTTGTCTCAAGTCGGACTCTAGGGCGGTAGAATGTAGGACTTGCTGATATCTTGCGGCGTCGAAGGGAGCATGGCCAATGATATTGCCTCGGATACTATCATTGAACAAGAAAGGTGTCTGGTCGCAGTACCCTATCCTTCGGAAATTGGAACCAAGTGTGATGGTTCCAGAAGAAACTGTCGTCTCACCGAGGAACGCTTTGAGGAGAGTGGATTTCCCTGAAGCCACTGGGCCAGAGATGACAGTAAGAGACGATGCGAAGACTTTCATGTTGACATCTTTCAGGATGTTCTTGTCTTTGGTCCACCCGAAATGCCCTCCTTTCACTTCTAAGACAGGTAGTGCTTCAGAGATGTCCACCTTTTCATTTGAGAAGGAAGCTTGTTGGCGCATTAAACGAGAGTCTACACGACTATCTTGTTTTACATACGCATCAATGCGGCCTAAGCAAGCTATGGCAGACATCAGACCCGGAATGTTCTGGAATAAGCTAGAGAGAGGCCCAGCCAGCAAAGTAATGAAGGCCATAGCTGGAAAGATGCGTGTCACCTCAAGAGATCTTGAGGTTACGGCAAAGGCCATAAGAGGACCAATTGTCGTGGGCGTAAATGAGAGAGTGACGGCCACGACAAGCATTAGACGCCACTTGCCTCCGGTTTTGAGTTCATGCTCGCGCAATTCCTGTATCAGCTTCTCGACGGCGCTCAACATGCCTGAAATGCGCAGTGGCTTCATACTGGAGATGGTGGTAGCAGTTGCAGCCACTCGCACCTCAATAGTCTTCATCCAAGCAACTTGACGACTACCGGTGACTGAAGCTACTCCTCCGGAAGCCACGATGCAGAGAACCACGACCACGATAGGAGCCGCGAAGGCTGCACCGAGTTGTCGCTCAAGAAGCCACGAAGCCAGGATCACTTCAATGGTATTGGCCCAATACTCATGAATGGGCATCAACCCCATTTTAATGCGCTCAACATCGCTGTTCATCAATGTAAGCGCCGCTGAGTCATGGGCCACAGAGGTATGTAACGAGATGGTCTTGTCATAGATAGCTGTGTAGAGAAGGCCTCGTGCCATGCAGCCGAACCTCTCTTGCCAGTAGAAGTAGAGTGCATTGGAGATTGCTATACCGGCATAAACGATAACAGTGGCGCCAATCAGCCCATAACTGTGTTTTGGCTCGCTAGGGGACTCCAGGTATGCCAGAATTGTTTGGATCAGAAATGGCTGGCAAAACGTGAAGCCGATAACAGCCATTCGAGGGAGTGCAGGTAGCAGAAGCGGACCTATAAGTGTTTTCAACATCCTCTGACTGAAAGGTCCAGTTAAGGCACTTGCAGAGTCCTTGAAGCTATCTTGGTTTATCTTCGCCTGCAAAGTCGAGGCCGACATATTTTGGTCGAGGGCATACAGGTCACCTATCGAGAGAAGAGAGCGGAAGCCTGAGAGAAGTAATCGATCCACCCAGGTGTAGGTAGACAAGCTGAAAATGCCGCTTGTCTCTTCGGGGCTGTGGCCATCTTTCCATTGTTGAGAGTAGGTCTTATGCTGCGCTTCAAAGACAAGGACCACTCCTTTAAAAACTGTTGTCGCGACAGCTATTCCAGCAAGATTAGAGGCCGAAGGGGCGACGTTGCTAGCCAGAAGCCATATAGTACGAGCCCGTGCGATGTCGAGAAGGAGAGTTAGACTGAGGAAGCATCCTAACAGTACAGACGGCCTTGGCTTCTTCTTATGCTCAATAACAGATAGTGAGAAGATAGCGATTATCGCCGCAAATCGCAGCACTTCAGAAGGTACCGATAGAGTTGCGAGATTAGATCTTTGTTGAACGGTGAGCACGAGCTGCGCCAACTGAAGGGCAGCGAAAACCACAATAACAGACTAAAGCTCTGTGTCAGTCTAGTGCAACGCTTGACTGGGACCAGAAAGTCGTACTTACAAGCTTTGCGTATAGGAAAGCAGTAGCTGTGGCAATACTCGGCGTTCGAAAAAGCCAGAGGAGACGAAAAAAAGCTAGCACAACAAAAACACATGAAGGCACGATCGAAAAGAAGATTTCTTCAAATCGCAAGGTGAAGTCGAAATTACCCCGGCACCCTTGGACTATGGGACCGAAGGTATCGTCGTTGCGACACGCCATAAATCGCAAGCTGTGGTGTCTCTCGGGCTTCGATGTCACAGAGGGTGACGTCCACCGGAACACTCGAGGCCAGCACAGTCCTCGGAAGCCAACAAAAATGGGTATAATCCGGTGATCCAAACGTGTCAAACACCCCGTTACAAGAATAGGGTTGTTGAGGACCAACAGTCCCCATTCAATAAACTACCTAGTACCTGACAGGGTATGTGGCAGTCTGCACGATCCTGCAGGCGTAACCTTCTATCTACAGCTAGAGCAGGATGTAGCGTATGCTTATTCCAGCTTAGAAGAGATGGGAAGGGGGATAAGATAAGAGAGGGACCGCGATCCTTCGGCTAGCTGGATCAGGTATGTGGTAGTATAGAATCTGATGTAATCCTTGACGCGCAAAAATTCTGTTTTTTCCAGGAATAGCCTTGGGCGGCGTGACCCCTTCCCGTAAGCGCGGTAGTCAATGCTTCGGACATTGCCGTATCGAGTCATCGAGATTGCAGGTAGCAAAGCAAAATGCTGCAAGGAAGCCTCTGCTGGAAAATTACTGAGGCATGGCCTGTGTCACCAAAAACAACGTATATCATAATTAGAATGTTATCAAGCAAGGAACGCGTTGATGCCGTAGTTTGAGATATTGTGAGTAAATCATCTATTACTCCGACTTTTATTCAAACAAATCCCCTTTATACCCTACACCGGCCTTTTTACCACTTAGCGTACCCGCCAAGATAGTTCGCGATACGACACTAGAAGAGAGCGAACTAATTCCATGAACGCCACCCGGCCCAAAGTCTAGAATTGTCTGGGTCTGGCCTCCCAAGGTAGTTTCGGGGTACATCTGTGATGTGGCTCTGTCCCAGTCCAGACCCCTTCTCACTACCAGGCTCACCAAGTCTAGCCCATGCGTCCCACAGCTGCCTTGAAGGCGGATGTCTTGTCCGTCCTCGGTACTGAAAACGGGAATTTTCATGGCGCTTGGGAGCAGAGAGATGGGTTTGAGATCATCCTGGATCATGGGAACTGCGTCTTTGAGCCATTGGGTGTGGAATGGTACGCTCACATTGAGAAAGCTGCTTGCGATAGCATCTCCCTTGTCGCCCTGGACGGCGAGCTGCTTACTCTTCCGGATCTGCAGATTCAGCCCATAGAGATATTTGGGTGGTCCAGAAACAACAAAGTGTCTCGGTCCATTTGCCATCGAGACGGCCAAATTGATTCCTCCAACCTTGAGGTATCGTCTTGTTGCATTGATACACGCCTGTAACTGCTCCCTCGTAAGCCCCCGAATAATCAGCATAGGGGACGGTTTGCGTTCACCGTTGTCGATCGAGTCCTGCACCATGGCTTCCGAGACGGTGTTGTACTGATGTTGAGCATTCCAGACCTGCTGAGTGCGGACACCGATCCAAAACAGTGTTGTAATGGCAGTAAGGGTAGCCTCTCGCCATGAAACCCAGTCATCTGCCATAGCTACTGCCGCAGCGGTGATAATGCCCTGAGAATGCCCCGTTGTTCCAGCAATTCGGCTGCGAAATTGGCCTGGTGTGAGACCCAATGCCTTGCAAGTAACTTCGTAATGCGCAAGTTGGACGAGTCCAATCAAGGGAGCACTGACGGGCGCAGAGGCTAGGTATACTGAGTCTGGGGCCTGTGAGGGTCTTTTTAGCCACTCGAGAATATCCAGGCCCTTGGAGAACAATTGACTGGTAGAGTTGTCGGTTCTCGAGAGCTCGAGGAGAAGCGCAGTTGAACCGTGAACGAGATCTCTAGTTAAAGAAGGGTATGTGTCCATCAGATCACGAAGTTCTTCAATAGCGCTATCTCTTAAGCCTTGACCGCCAAAAATAGTGTATATACTAGTTGCGTCGCCTTTGCTGTTGCTACCGAACAGACCATCCCTATGGACAGGAGGGCTGATATCTGCAGCATGTAAAGCCTCGTAATAAGACCGTAAAAGCTTTGACTTTTGAGCATCCGGGATAGAAAAGGCGCTCAGAGCAGAATGAATATTTCTTGCAGCCAAGACAGTTTTATCCACGTAGTCGATCAAAAGTCGAAGTGACTCTCGTTGGTCATTCGCATCATCACCGCTGGTCTGCTGAACGATTCCAGAGAGTTGGTCTGCATATCCAAGCAGGAGCTCCAACTGGGACTGTTCATTTTCAAGCCCAGGCTTGCCATCGGAAGTAGGCGATTCTGGGGGAGTTGGTTCCAGGCATGTTTCTGGCGGTTTGATGTCGCGGATTTTGCTGGACAGTGGAAATGGTAGAATCTGTGAAAGTCGTGCAGGCTTCAACTTCGTTATCGCTGTGGCTGCCACCGGCTGGGTTGGGGTGGGGTTGCAAGCCGTCATTTCGATCAAGATTGCATAGAGCTGCGCGCTTGATCCAGACTGTCGGTTTTGAAGTAGCAATGCGTTGTTTCTAATGTGTTGGCCCCAGAAGTTTAATTCCACCTCACAATCAAGTTGATCTGCATGCTATTATAATTTCTAGCTATCCGTGTAGCAATAACGTCCTGCATTGGTCAACCATTGCAACCTGCTTCAACCCTAGTCCAACTCTCGAAGTTTCACACCCAAGGGAGAAAGAAGGTGATCCAAAGAGCTGAGCCATGAGATTTGCCTTAGTGGTCTCGATATGTCAGAGGTCTCGATACCACACATCACCAAGAATGGAAGGTCGATCTGCATCTGCATCTGACAACCCTGTCGAGCGGACCGCATGAGCCAAGGGGCGGCCGACCCTGACATGCATCTAGTAACAGCCAACCGGCAGTTCCCCGCTCGCTCCTATTCTGTGGTGATTGGTTTGCCTTGCGCGATAAGTAAAACTGGACATGCCTCGGCGGTTGAGGTGGCACTCACAGCCGGGTATAGCATCCTTTAAGTATGCCAAGAATTGTTATTTTGCCCCCCATAATGAGGACCTATCATACAAGGCCTTTTTTCTATCGCGTCATAGATGTAACTTCCGCGAGTGGTTGCCCACCGATGATACGATTCTTGATGAGGTACTGCTTCAATGCTCAGCCTCTCGTCAGCACTAAGATCCAGAGCGACTATGCAGATAAACAATGGTACCAGATAGAGTTCTACATGTGGTATATGCGCCGCCGGTACGCGGGACAGGGTCCCTGATAGGCCATAAAGTGACAGAAGACGCGGCATACCTTCCAGAAGGCGATTGGTTGAAAGCGTGACTATTCTTTCGTGAGTTCCTTAGCTAATACTGGTAAACTTCTCGTGGCGTAGCTCTTACTTGCCTGTTGGACGTCACGCAGAGAAAGATACTCAGTGGGACACTCACCGAGACAGATCATTGAGTATACGACTTTTTGTAAAGCCTGAATAGCTGAAAGCAATGATGCATCTCGACACAGGCGAAATAGTAGAAATACCGACAAGAGAGAATAGTGTTGAAGCATCACAAAACATGGTGTCGTCCGATCCCGGCTCATTGCCTCTGAACGGAAATGGGATGAGTGATACGGCAACGAACAGATTCATTGGAGATTGTGTAAATCTCAGTGAGCTGTGGGCGCACGTTCTTCAAATCCAACAAAACATCATCGACCAGAACGACAACTTCTTCCAACTTGGGGGCGATTCGCTCGCAGCCGTACGACTTGCAAATGCGGCACTAGACGCTGGATTCACGCTTCCCGTTGAGCAGATCTTTCTCTATCCCACGTTGGCCCAAATGGCACAGCTGCCATACAATCTTGCTCATGAGGTATTGAAAAAAGACAACGGACCGTTCTCGCTGATTGCCAGCGAGGTTGATGTTGAGCAGTGTATATCAGAGGTGACTAAGTTGTGCGGTGTCGAGACTGGATGCATCGAGGACATCTATCCGACTACACCTCTGCAAGAAGGGCTACTTGCGTTAACTGCCAAGAGCCCGGGCGATTATATCCTACAAAATGTTATGAACCTGGCAACCAAGGTCGATATTGACCGCTTCAAGAAGGCGTGGGAGCAAACCTGTCAAGCTATCCCGATCCTACGTACCCGTATCGTTGAGCATGACACATTGGGATTCCTGCAGGTTGTTCTGGATCAGGATATCTTGTGGCATCACAGTCGAGATTTCGACAAGTATGTCCAGGATGATAAGGCCAAAGGAATGAGCCTGGGACAGCCATTGGCTAGATATGCCTCGATAAACGACAAAGAAGGAAATACTGTGTCGTTCGTATGGACGCTTCATCACGCCCTATATGACCGAGTCGCTCTCCGCCAGATGCAAACTGCCTTTCGCCAGTTTTACCGTGGCAACACGATCAAGGAGTTACCTGCGTTTCGAACCTTCGTGGGCCATCTCCTGAACAAGAGCCAAGTCTCATCCCTGGCTTTTTGGGAATGGGCGACTCTCGAATTCGAGACTGAAACCTTTCCGACATTGCCTGCTGGAGTATCGCAAGGAAACCCAGACATGTCCGTGGTTCGAAAGATTGCGATTCCGGACAACCTAGCAACTAGCAATGTCACCGCGGCAATGCTAATACGTGCAGCATGGGCTCTTATAGTTCACCGCAACACGGGCGCCGAAGATATCGTGTTTGGTACCACATTGTCAGGCCGCAATGCTCCTGTTCCGAACTTAAACGACATGATAGGGCCTGCGATTGCTACTGTACCTGTAAGAGTACAAGTACACAATGAAGCAACTGTTGCGGAGTATCTTGAGGGCGTACAAGAGCAGGCGGCTGATATGATGCCCTTCGAACACGCTGGACTGCAACACATCGCACGCATCAACAACCAAGCCCATCAGGCATGCAACTTCCAAACTTCATTGACTGTACAACACCCCAACGGAGATCTCCCGGACGACTCTGCGACCATTGGCGTCTGGGAGAAGACAGCGCAGGTCCTGGAGACGGCTACATACCCACTTGTTATCGTCTGCACGCTTGAGCAGAACTACGTCGACGTCGTTGCGAACGTGGATTCGAGAGTACTTGGGGAGTGGAAGGTTGAAAAGATGCTCGCTCAGCTCGATTATACAATCACTCAGCTTGCCAGATCGTCTCCTGACACAAAGCTAGCTCATCTGGATCACATCACGCCATTTGATTTGGAGACTATCTGGAAATGGAATAAGAGCGTACCGGCTGCCATTGAGGAAACACTACATGACATGGTCACGAGAAAGGGTAAAGAACAGCCAAATGCAGCAGCCATCGATGCTTGGGATGGCAAGGTGACATACTCCGAGCTCGAAAGGACGACCATTCGTCTCGCAAAGCATCTTGTCAGAATCGGCATTAAGAAGGGTGCTCTGGTGCCACTACTTTTTGAGAAGAGCAAATGGGCTATTATAGCTACTTTGGCCGTTCTGAAAGCCGGAGGTACTTTCGTTCCATTGGACCCTGACCATGGTGCAGATCGCAAAAAGGACATCCTTGGGCAGATTGATGCCCAGGTTGTTCTCACATCTGAGAAACATAGCGGTATTTCCCTGGACTCAGGTAGCAACGTTATACCTATCAGCCAAGAGCTTGTCGAGGAGCTGTATGAACACGACCTAAATGCCACCGAACTACCATCAATTAATCCCCAAGATATTGCCTATGCCATATTTACGTCTGGAAGTACTGGAACCCCTAAAGGAGTACTTATCCAGCATCAAGCAATTGCTACGAGCTCAACATATCATGGCGAACTCATGGGCTTCAACTCGGACACGCGGGTACTGCAGTTCTCCAACTACGCTTTCGATGCCTCGATCGGAGACATCTTCACGACTATGATTGCCGGCGGTACAATCTGTAAGGCGACAAGTGAAGGCCTCCGGAATGATCTGGCTGGAAGTATTCGCACAACGCAAGCCAACACTATCTTGATTACGCCATCTGTTGCAAGACTCGTCCAGCCTGACGAGGTTCCTTGCCTGGCCAATCTGACCTTTGGCGGTGAAACTCCACTGCAGGAGGATATAGAGCAGTGGAAGAACATCACCACCTCACAAGTCTACGGACCTACCGAGTGCGCTGTGCTCAGCACATTCGGGTACATGGACGCTGACCAACGCACGCATGATCAGACGCGCGATATTGGAAGAGCATCAGGTTCAGTGACTTGGATTGTTGACCCAAACGATCACTCGCGACTTATGCCAGTTGGTGCTACTGGAGAGTTACTCATAGAAGGACCAATTGTAGCCAAGGGCTATCTCAACGACCCCGTAAAAACTGCCAATGCGTTTATCGAGGACCCAGAGTGGTTGGCTAAGGGATATTCAGACACGCCGGGTCGTCGAGGCAGGCTCTACAAGACGGGGGATCTGGTTCAATATGGCGCAAATGGAAGACTGATATACGTGGGTCGCAAGGATACGCAGGTGAAAGTCCGCGGCCAGCGCCTGGAACTCGAGGGGGTCGAACACCATATCTTGCAGTGCCTTGCATCCAAAGCGCAGCATGTTGTGGTTGAAATCTTGCACGAGAAAAGAGCCGAGTCAGGCGCTGTGCTGGCAGCTTTCGTGGTCCTTGACCAAGTGGCCACAAACAATGGTGAAATCCCGACGTTTGAGGGACTGGGCATTGGGGTTTTCACACCCTCTGCGACTATCGAGGATCAGCTGGCTAGAGTGCTTCCTAGCTACTCCATCCCGACGGTGTGGTTCGCTATAGACAAGTTACCTCTCAGCTCATCTGGCAAAACGGACCGAAAGAGGCTTAAAGCTGCTGGGTCTGCATACTCCAAATCCGAACTCGCTGACGGGAGTGCCCGGCAGATGAGGGAAATACTCGCACCACGGACACACGCGGAGAAGGTTCTAGTCAGTATCTGTGCCCAGGTTCTTAGTCTCCAAGGTTCGCAGGTCGGTATCGATGATAATTTCTTTAGACTGGGTGGTGACTCGATCATGGCGATGAAGTTGGTTGGTGCCGCAAGGAAAGCAGGCCATGTCATCACAGTCACACTCGTCTTCCAGCACCCACGACTAGCTGATCTTGCGACCGTGATGAGAAGAATTAACGATGGCGTCGATGATGATCTCGAAGACATACCTCCTTTTTCACTTTTGCCAGAAGTAGATTCGTCTCTGCTGAGGGAGCAGGTAGCACAAATCTGCCACCTTGATCCGGAGGCTATTATCGACGCCTATCCATGCACACCACTACAAGAGGGACTCTTGGCACTTAGTTCTGTTCAGACAGGGGATTATGTTCTGCAGAGTGTGCTTGAGCTATCACCGTGGACGGATGAGCTGCGCATTCGCACCACATGGGAGAAAACTGTTCAAGATCTGGCGATCCTGCGATCAAGAATCGTACAACATCTGACGCTTGGAATCATACAGGTTGTCATTGATAATGGTGTTGAGTGGCAGGTTGGCGATGATTTGGAAGAATACCTCAAGCAGGACAAGGCGCTACCTATGAGCCTTGGAGAGTCCCTTGCACGATACGGAATAATTGCCGATAGGAACGCTGATAAGAAATATCTAGTGGTCACGATGCATCATGCTTTGTACGACGGAGAGTCTTGGAATATGGTGCAAGAACACTTTTCAAGTCTATTTGCTGACCTTGAAACCGCCACCGAGCATCACGCCAGTTTTAGTCGCGTTGTCAAGAATATCATGAGCACGGACACTTCAACAGCACAAGATTTCTGGCAGCAGACTTTCCATGGACTCCAGGGAACAACATTCCCACCTCTCCTCCCTGGCGGAAAGGCCATCGTTGCAGACAGAACCATTCACAGTGAACCCTTTAGCTTATCAGGCAAGCCTGACGTGACGATCGCGTCTATCGTGCGAGCGGCATGGGCATTGGTCGTTCATCAATACACTGGGGCTAATGATGTTGTCTTTGGCGCCCTACTCTCGGGTAGGAACATGGCTGTTTCCAACATCGATAGCATCGTTGGTCCTACAATTGCCACGGTTCCCGTGCGTGTGCGCGTTCCCCCAAACGACAGCTCTCCGGCTGCCTTTCTTCAGCAGGTTCAAGATGAAGCAACCGCTATGATCCCGTTCGAACAAACCGGCCTCCAACACATAGCAAAATTTGGCACGGAGGCACAACAGGCCTGCAACTTCCAAACACTGCTTGTTGTCAACGGCACAAGACCCACCAGAGATAGAAGGAAAAGCAGCTTTGGTAAATGGCTGCAGATGTTCCAGACTAAGGAATTCACCTCCTACGCAGTTACAATCAACTGTAATGTCTCGTCGTCAGGTTCTATTGGTCTGGAATGTTCGTTCGACCCCAGTTTCATTGAGCAGTGGAGGATACAAAGCATGTTGGATCAGACCAGCCTTTTCGTTCAGCGCCTTGCCGCGGCTGCCATTGAGGCCGTCACTCGTTCTACACCCGAGTCTAAGTTGGCTGATTTGAAGTGCCTCACGCCTTCCAGCCATGAGAAGATCTGGCAATGGAATGCCATAGTACCCCCAAGGGTGGATGAGTGTGTGCACGATATCATTCAGAAGCAGATAGAGCTGAACCCCGAAGCCCCTGCCGTGCACTCTTGGGATGGTGACCTGACATACCAGGAACTTGACGAGACTTCCAACCGCCTTGCTTATCGTCTCAAGGGTCGAGGAGTTAGCGAGGGCAGTTTTGTCCTTCTCTGCTTCGAGAAGTCATTGTGGACGGTAGTTGCTCAACTAGCAGTGTTGCGAGCTGGAGGAGCGTTCATCATGGTCGAACCATCACTGCCCAAACATCGTGTTCTCAGCATTACACGCCAAACAGGCTCAGTCCTAGCCCTGACTTCCGCCAACGGACAACAGCTCATCGCTCCATTGGTTGCCGCTACAATGGTGGTAGATGATACACTGCGCGACATCCGAGAGCCATCGTTCCAGTTCCCATCTGTTTCACCTTCGTCCATTGCATACATACCCTTCACTTCAGGCACAACGGGAGAGCCCAAGGGCAGCCTAATCCCACACAGCGCTTTTGCATCTGCCATTCACTATCAGGCCCACCGATTGACCTGTAAAGATGCGCGCGTGTTCGACTTTGCTTCGTACTCTTTTGACGGCTGTGTTCAAAACAGCCTGATGACACTGGCAGTGGGCGGTTGCATCTGTGTCCCTTCTGAATCAGATCGAAAAGATAGCTTGACTGGGATTATTGCCGCAATGGAAGTTAATTGTATCCTACTTACTCCATCAGTTGCTCGACTTTTGGACTTCAACGAGTTGCCGTTGCTGAAGCATTTGAACCTTGGAGGCGAGGCTATTCGAGTTATGGATCTTGAAAGAGTCCCTGAGCGCATTCGCATCGTCAATAACTACGGGCCGTCTGAGTGTACCGTGAATAGTGTCATCAACGACAACCAAACCTCGCGAGACCAACTCCACCGTCTCGGAATTGGTGCAGGAGCAGTCACATGGGTAGTCGACCCGGAGAACCATAACTGCCTACAGCCCATCGGTGCGGTAGGAGAGCTTCTTCTCGAAGGGCCTATTGTCGGCGGAGGCTATATCGGGGATCCTGACAAGACTTCCACATCTTTCATTGATGCACCTGCATGGCTTGGTCGAGGCGGGAAGCTTTACAAGACTGGAGATCTGGTCCAGTACAACGAAGATAGAGTATTGAGCTATCTCGGCCGAAAGGATTCGCAGGTCAAGATCCGTGGTCAAAGGATCGAGCTCGAGGAGGTTGAGCACCACGTTCTTGCCTGTATACCCAAGGCTAGAGAAGTGGTGGCGGATGTGATTTACCTGGATGATGAAAGCTCATCGGCCACCCTTGCAGCATTCATCCTTCTGCATGAGATAGAAAGATCCCAGAAACCCCATCTCTTTGCGGTCCCCAAACCTATCGAAGACCAGATGGCTCAGCGGGTGCCTAGCTACATGGTACCAACGATCTGGGTGGCAGTCGCGGAGTGGCCACTCACTGTCAACAGCAAAATTGACCGCAAGGCTTTGAGAGAGCTTGGATCCTCCTTCTCAAGGTCACAAATCGCACAGCTGAGCCAAAGCGAAGATGGTAATAAGCGCACCCCTATAACCGAAGAGGAACAACTGCTGTCTCAATTGTTTACGCGGGTCCTCCATTTGGACGTCAATGCCTCCATTGGAATCGACGACAGTTTTCTTCGCCTGGGTGGAGATTCAATCACAGCTATGCAGATCTCTGCTGAAGCCAGGACTAGGGGTTTGAAGATCTCTACCGCGACTATCCTCCGCCACAAGACCATCGCAGCTATCTTGGACAATTTTAAAGATGTACCAGCCTCCAATAACAATCATGGAGATGATAACAAGCCTATTACCACAGTCGAAGACCGACGGTCTGATTGGGATGCATCAGACTTCCTCGGAGTCTTTGGTTCCAACGAGGACCTCGATATGTTCATGAGTGAAACTCTTCCCCGCATCGGGGCCGATATACACCTCAGTGACGTAGAGGACATCTTTCCTTGCTCGCCGATCCAGGAGGGTATTCTTGTCAGCCAGGCCAAGGAATCAACCAGATATCGATCCCGAGTCGACGTTGAGCTTCATCTACCAGGCGGCAATAAAAGTCTCGACGTCAATAGGTTGCAGTGGGCCTGGAAACAGGTTCTTCAACGTCATGCTCTCCTACGGGCGGTTTTGGTGAAGGACTTCCCTGGAAGCAGCCATGTGATGCACATAGTCCTGAAATCCCCTACGTCGTCAATCGACATCAAGACACAGCTCGGAGGGTCTTCACTTTCTGATTCTCTGAACAGAAACACGAATGGTTATGGGGAGCTTGATTTGCAGCACCATCTATCCCTATATCAACTTTCCAACGACGAGGTGCATCTGATTCTTGAACTTAACCATGCTATTGTCGATGGCCATTCGACTTTCATGCTGTTGGAAGAGCTCGCGACATTGTACAACGGCGGCAATAATCTTCCTTCACCACAGAGCTACCGTGAGCTCGTCTCATATATCGACAGCAAGCCTCCCCAGGAAGGCATTGACTACTGGGCTAGTCTTCTCACTGATGTGGAGCTGTGTCATTTCCCGGGACTAGACGAAGATGGAGCAGTGACCAGCAGAGAGCTAGTCGAGTTTATTACAGTCCCAAACGTCGACACCAAGAAACTGCGGACTTTTTGTGCCGAGCAGGAATTGACTCCTGCGATCCTCATCCAAGTAGCATGGGCTATGGTACTCAAGGCATACACAGGAATCCCAAACCCTTCCTTTGGCGTCATTTGCTCCGGGCGAGATCATCCTATTGATCGAATCGACAACATCTTTGGACCTACGATGGCCATGATCACGGCCTGCATCTCGCTTGGTGCTGGGGAGTCGGTTCTGAACGCATTAAAGGCCGCTCAGTCGGACTACCTGATGGCACTGGAGCATCAGACGGTTCCACTTGCAGCTGTCCACAGTGCATTGGACCTTGGAACCTCCGCTCTGTTCAACACTGTCTTGTCGTATCAGAAGGTAGCGAGCGATACTGTGGGTGACGTGGAGCAGGGATTGTCGTTGCAGCTTGTGAACGAAGTTGATCCAAGTGATGTAAGTGCCTTCATTTTTCTTTCGACTACTCGCCAGAGAGATCAACAATAATTATACTTCTGTTTTAAAGAAGCGAAATAACTCAAACATTCACCACGATACCTAACCTTCGAGTTGAAGCTATCAGAAATCTAATCATTACTTTTAGTATCCCCTTTCTGTAAGAGTCATCGACACTCCCGCAGAGATCAAGATTTTGATCGATCACTCTGGCAAGCTTGGCCAATTCCAGAAGTCTCAGCTTGGCAAATGCTTTAGCACCGCTATAAGTTCCGTCATGAACAATGTCCAAAACACTGTTGCAGAATTGGACCTACTGGATGGCCCCAGTCTTGAACAGCTTTGGACATGGAATCGACATGTTCCGGCACCCGTTGATGCTTGTGTACATCAGTTGATCGAGCGACAGGCTTCTGCGACACCAGATGCCCATGCGATTGAGTCCTGGAATGGAGCGATGATCTATTTGGAGCTTGATCGCCACTCCAGTACTCTCGCTTATTATCTGGTGGCTTTGGGAGTCGGGCCAGGCGTAATTGTGCCTATCTGCTTTGATAAATCGATTTGGGTCGTTGTGGCCATGCTCAGTGTTCTCAAAGCAGGCGCCGCATTTGTACCTATCGACTTCTCGCAAGCATCCGAACGACGGGATTTGGTGTTGAAGCAAGTCAACGCCCATGTCATCCTGACATCTGAAGAGTTCGTCAGCATTTCGTCAAATGACCATGAGTACCGCACCGTCGCAGTTACGCCTACTCTCATGCAGGACCTCAACTTAGAGTACGGAGGTAAGAAACTGCCTACGGCTGAATCTGACCCTTCTTCCATCATCTATTATCTTTTCACATCCGGATCAACCGGAATACCCAAGGGTGTCACTCTTCAGCATCGCGCAGTTAGCACAAGTTGTGTTTCCTACGGTGAGCGCATCGGCTGCAGTGCAAGTACACGAACATTACAATTCTCTTCGTACACCTTCGATGCCTGCATCTTTGACATATTCACTACGTTATTGTTCGGTGGCTGCGTCTGCATCCCTTCGCCCAATCAACGACTGGATGACATTGCTGGATCTATTCAAGCCCTGGGCGTGAATACCTTGTTCCTGACGCCGACTGTTGCGCGGTTGGTTGATCCAAAAGAAGTGCCATCACTTCGAACAATCATTCTTGGCGGCGAAGTTCTCTTCCCTGTCGACTTTGAGAGGTGGCAGCACTTAGATGTTGTCATGCAAGCATATGGACCTACAGAATGTGCCATTTTCTGCTCTATGAACAACGAACGTCGTGATGCAGCACATGTCAACTGCATCGGCATTGCGACTGGCACAACATCATGGCTTGTCGACCCTCAAGATGAAAACAAACTTGCTCCAATCGGAAGCATCGGCGAACTGGTCGTTGAAGGCCCTCAACTGGCTAAAGGTTATCTGAACGACCAGATTCGTACCGCCGAGTCTTTTATCAGCAATCCTCCCTGGTTGCTGCGCGGCTCAGCTACAACCTCCGGACGTCAAGGAACGCTGTACAAGACAGGGGACTTGGTAAGATATGTTGGTGATGATGGTACAATGTCCTTTGTTGGGCGTAATGACGCTCAGGTGAAACTTCGTGGCCAGCGCATGGAGTTGGCTGAAACGGAGCATCACGTCATGGCTTGTGTTCCAGGAGCACTCCAAGTGGCGGCGCTTGTTGCGAAGCCTACAGGCCAAGGAGCGGTACCATGTTTGGTCGGATTCCTCGTCTTGAAGGATACTCACCAAGTTTCTCCGTCTACCGACACTCAACTCGAGGGCCACGCGTCGTTCATTCGAGGAACTACATGCCTCTATTCACTGCCCAAGTCGGTTGAGGATGATCTGATGAAGAGAATACCAGGTTACATGATCCCCACGATCTGGTTCACGATCCATCAACTGCCAATTATGAACTCTGGAAAGACAGACCGCAAGAGACTCCAGCAGATCGTCTCTTCCTATACCGTCTCCGATGTTGCCGCCCTTAAGCTATCTAGGTCAGACCGGAAGGTTTCGACCAACGCAGAGAGACACATGCAACAACTTTGGGCACGGGTCTTAGGACTAGATGAGTCTGCAATTGGCCCTGATGACAGTTTCTTCCGCTTGGGAGGAGATTCTATTGCTGCTATGGAGCTAGTCAGCCAAGCCAGGAAAGATGGCCTGACTCTATCTGTTGCTCAGGTCTTCCAATATACGAAGCTCGATCATTTGGCAGCTCAGCTAGTCCTTGATTCAAGGGGTACCGTAGAATCCCCTGATATTGAACCATTTTCTTTACTCGCTGATGATTTGGCGATTGAAGATTGCAAGAAGCAAATTGCTCAACTCTGTGGGGTGGCTGCTTTGGACATCGAGGATATTTACCCTACTACTGCACTCCAGGCCGGCTTGATGGCACTCAATTCCAAGCAGAGTGGAAGCTACGTTTTGCAGACCGTCCTGGAGCTCTCTACCGATATTGATCTCCAGTGTTTCAAGGATGCATGGCAGAAGACAGTGCAATATCTTTCAATTCTACGAACGAGAATCGTTCAATGTGACGGTATTGGCCTTGTTCAAGTGGTTCTGAAAGACAGTCCCATCTTGTGGCAAAGCTCATATAACCTCGAACTTCACCTTGAGAAAGACAAGCTTATCCCCATGGGTTTAGGACAGCCACTCGCCCGCTTCACACTCATCGAAGAGAAATCGTCAATGATGTTTACTTGGTCCATACATCATGCTCTATATGATGGAAGCTCACTACCACTTATCTTTGAACTTGTCAAACAGACTTATCAGGGTTTAAGTCCACGAAAACAGCCTAGCTTCAGCCTCTTTGTCAAATATATCATGGAGCAGAATGAAGAGCATACCCAGGCCTTCTGGAAGACCACTTTTGAGGGAGTCGAAGCGCAAGCATTTCCTTCCCTGCCCACTCCTGCTCATGTGGTCGCGGCCGATTCTACATTTCAGAGGTCTTGCACATTTACAGTTTCAGGACAGCTGGATGCCACCATGTCCATGGTCATCAGGGCTTCTTGGGCACTGGTGATCCATCGTCTGACGGGATTCGAGGATGTCGTCTTTGGAGCCACTCTATCAGGTCGCAACGCACCCGTGGCTGAGATCGAGGGAATGGTTGGACCGACTATCGCCACAGTCCCCATCTTAGCTCGAGTCAGTTCCCAGTCTACAGTATCGGAATTCCTGAGTGAGCTACAGAGCCAATCCACTGCCATGATTCCGTACGAACAGACCGGCCTACAGAACATCGCCAAAATCAGTGACAGCGCCCATGCTGCTTGCGAGTTCCAAAGCTTGTTAGTCGTGCAACCACCTGCAGCGGGCTCACTTAAAACCGAACTTGGAACCTGGTGGGACATACCTCAGACAAAAGAGTTCACAACATATGCTGTTACACTAGTTTGTCAGCTCATGAAAGATGGCGGTGTCACTATTCACTGTGGCTTTGACTCCAATGTCGTTACCAAGCCCCATATGCAGCGCGTGGTCGACTACTTCACAAATACCATCCAGCTTTTGGTGACAGCAGAACCCGACCAGCCAATCAATCACATTCTGGGCCCTGATCCTGTGGATCTTCAACAATTGTGGTCTTGGAACAACTCTGTCCCAGAACCCATTGACACTTGTGTGGATGCGCTGATTTCAAGTTGGGCAGACCGGAATCCCGATACACAGGCGGTCTTAGCCCATGATGTTGAATTTACCTTCGGTCAGCTCGAAGGTTCGTCAAACAGATTGGCTCGCCAACTTGTATCTCTTGGTGTGACGCGTGAGACACTGGTCCCACTATGCTTCGAGAAGTCTGGCTGGATGATTGTGGCTCTGCTTGCGGTTCTCAAGGCTGGGGGCGCTTTTGTGCCTCTTGATCCGAGCCAACCTCGTAATCGAATAGCTTCAGTCTTGAATCAAGTGAATGCTAAAATTATCCTGACCTCAGAAAGTCTCCCCAGTACGGACTTCGGCTCTGATACAACAACTATACCGGTCGGTCCCAGTTTATTCCAGTACCACAGTGACCCGATCGGTGAACTACCCACCCCAGATCCAACTTCCACCGCATATGTCATTTTCACTTCTGGGTCGACTGGCGTCCCCAAAGGTGTTGCTATCGAACACCGAGCCATTAGCAGCGGAAGCTATTACCATGGCTCGAAGATCGACCTTGACAACAATTCCAGGGTGCTACAATTCGCCTCATACACTTTTGATGCCTCCGTCTTCGAAATACTTACGACGCTCACATTTGGTGGTTGTGTTTGTGTTCCCTCGGAAACCCAGCGCTCCAATGATCTAGCCCAGGCTATGGAGTCAATGGCTGTGAATACTGCACTTCTAACACCCTCCGTGGCGAGGCATATCGAACCAAGCCAAGTGCCGTCTCTTCGCACCATTCTTTTGGGAGGTGAAGCGTCTACGGCAGACGATTACTCAAGATGGCTACCAACTACCAGAGTTTTCAACTTGTATGGACCTACAGAAGCGTCAGTGATCTGTAATGCAACAGAGGTCACTCCAGACGCCGTCGAGCCTCGAAACATAGGTAAATCCATCGGGTCAGTTAGTTGGATTGTCGACCCGCAGAACCCAGAGCGACTGCTGCCAATTGGGGCGACTGGTGAGCTCCTTGTTGAGGGCCCTATCCTTGCGCGAGGTTACGTTGGAGACCCCGTGAAGACCTCAGCTGCTTTCATTCAAACCCCTGCTTGGCTGGCGAAGGGATGTGGCGATACTCTTGGTCGTCAAGGTCGGCTTTACAAGACTGGTGATCTTGCTCGCTACGCTGAGGATGGAAGTATAGTCTATGTCGGTCGTCGAGATGCCCAGGTCAAGATTCGAGGTATGCGAGTTGAGTTGGCTGAGATCGAGTATCACGCTCTGGCTTGTGTTCCTGCTCAAGACCTTGTCGTCGAGGTCATCAAGCCAACCGTAAAAGACTCAACCAGCCTCGTCGCCTTATTCGTGGTTGCTGATAGAGATAACTCTACCATGATAGCTGGAGGTACCCGGATGGAGAACAATGGCTCAAGCTATTATCTACAACATTTCCCTCCCGCTCTTGAAGCGCTCATGAGCGAAAGGCTGCCCAGTCATATGGTGCCAGCACTGTTGTTCGTACTGGACCATGTCGATCTGAACATGGCAGGCAAGGTAGACAGGAAGAAACTTGTCCAGCTTGGATCGTCTGTTACCACTACGCAACTGGCTTCCCTCCAACCTTCAGGCGCAGGTGAGAAGCGCGGCCCATCAACAGAAGCCGAGGCTACACTCCAACAGATCTGGTCACGGACTTTAAACATTAAAAGCTCCGCGATTTCTATGGACGATAGCTTCCTCCGACTCGGCGGAGACTCCATCACCGCTATGCAGGTGTCTTCGTCAGCTAGAGCCCAGGGCTTAGAAGTTACGACAATGGACGTTATGCAGCAAAAAACCATCAGCGCCATTATCCAAAGCCTGCATTCCCGGTCTCCGGACAATAAGCCGTCACTACTTGGCGCCCTGAACAAGCGCGCTCAAGATACTGTTAGCAGAGGTGAACCCTTTCCTCTAGCTCCCATACAGCAACTATTTTTCCTTCACCAGAAAGACCCCACTGTGCTCTTTGACCAGTGCATTCTTCTTGAGCTTCGAGACAAGATCGAATTGTCCAGTTTGAGAGACGCACTGGATATTCTTGTGACTACTCACGCTGTTCTTCGTGCCAAATTCTCCATGTCACCGTCAGGGACTTGGCAGCAACGAATACGATCTACCTTGAGCGACACTGTTGGCAGTATTTTCAATATCCGCCATGTCGAACTTGAGAAGTTTACTGATGTCGCGCCCGTCATAACCGAGGACCGAAAGAATCTAGATATCTCCACCGGCCCTCTGATGGTCGCCACACTGATTGATGTGGCCGGATCACAGTATCTCTTCTTAAGTATTCATCACTTGGTGGTTGACCTCGTGTCTTGGAGAGTGATACTCGAAGATCTCGAAAAGATGTTGTCTGGACAGGGAAAGCCGTTGACTACTTCCATTCCATTTGAGACTTGGACCTTTCTGCAAGATGACTACGCCAAGAATCAGCTGCAGGTGGATCAGGCACTACCTTTCATCTTGGAATTGCCGGCGCACTCTTACTGGTCTTACGAAAAGGGCACATCACCAACCCAGACTAGAATGAAAAGATTCACGCTTGACGCAAAAACAAGCGCTGCTCTGCTCGGCGATTCCAACGACGCTCTTGCAACGAAACCCTCAGATCTGATGATTTCTGCTCTCCTCTTCGCCTTTGGACAAGTATTCTCTGACAGAGCCCTTCCCACTATCTTCAATGAGAGTCACGGTCGAGAGGTATGGGACAGTGGCATTGACCTCTCGCGCACAGTTGGTTGGTTCACAACTCTCTACCCTGTGCAAGTTCGGCCATCAGAACTAGACATTCTCGACTTTGTACGCCATGTGAAAGACTGTGTCAGGTCAATTCCTCAATCTGGCTTCTCATTCTTTACTTCCAAATTTTGTCAAGAAGCCACTGCCAAAGACTTCGCGTCCTCTTTGCCCTTCGAGATTATGTTCAACTACGGTGGAAGGTTCCAGCAATTGGAGAGTAAGGATGCGTTCTTCCGCAATGTGCCACTTCCAGAGGACTTATCCCCTCAAACTTATACCTATACACGTTATGCATTGTTCGACGTGCTTGTCAACATGACAGACTCGTCGCTTGGTGTCGCCTTCGTCTACGACGACGCAGTTGCCGCTAACCATGAACCCAAGATCCAGGCCTGGATGGATCAATACAAGGCAGCTCTCAAGACTGTCGCTTCGAGGCTATCTTTGGAACCGCGGCAGTGGACACTTACAGATATGCCTGAAGTATTTGACTCATACGACAGCATCACGGAGTTCCAAGAAGACATCATGCCCGAGCTTGAGATACCAGATGTGGATGAGATTGAAGACATCTTCCCATGCGCTCCCACCCAGGAGGGTATACTTATCAGCCAAGCCAAGGACCCACGCAATTACCGTTCTCGGGTCAATATCAAGGTCTCCGCTAAAAAGGGCTACCACGTCGATGTCGACAAACTTCGCGAAGCGTGGGCAGCTGTTGTGCGGCATCACTCCCTTCTACGCGCCAAGTTGATTGATAGTTTCCCTGGTAGCGGGCGAGCAATGCAGGTCGTTCTCAAAAAGCCCTCTATTGACGTTCAGTTATACGAAGCCTCTACATCAGAGGCCGCAACCTCAGATATGATAAAGGGCACCGACCCGGAAAATTGGAATCTCCAGCATTTTCTCACACTGCATCGGGTCACAAATCAGAAGTTCCATCTCATTCTTGAGATGAATCACGCCATTGTTGATGGCTATTCAATTGGTATACTTCTTGGCGACCTTCGAAAAGCATACCATGGCACCTTGCCTCGCGTCCCGGCACCATCCTACCGCGAGTTTATCAATCATGTCCAACACCAGCCGTACGACGAGAGCTATGCCTTCTGGAAGGATCTGCTTTCTGAAGCCGAGCCTTGTCAGTTCCCGCTCCTCGGTGATGAGATGGAGATAAGCGACAAACGATTGCGCCGCGAGTCAAAGCAAATCCAGGTACCAAACATCGACACAGCACAGATACAGTCTTAATGCGCTGCACACGAAGTCACACCTGCGACGATTATACAAACAGCCTGGGCCATGGTACTGAGACACTATACTGGCTCGCGTGCTCCCAACTTTGGTGTATTAACATCTGGACGGGATCTGCCTATCAACAGCGTGGAGAGCATCTTCGGGCCCATGATCGGTATGCTTGTTTGCCGTGTAGACCTTTCTGACGATACGAAGACTGTGCTGGATGTGATCAAGTCCGTGCAAAATGGGTATTTGATGAGTTTGTCGCATCAAAACGTTTCTCTTGCTGCCATTCACAATGCACTTGGCTTAGACGAGGACGTTGCTCTATTTGATACTGTTATTTCCTACCAGAAGCCCAATGGAAACGCTGGGCTGGGCACCCATGAGGAAGTTGAGTTTAGAGTTGAAGGTGGTGTTGATCCGTCAGAGGTATGCTATGCTCCCAGCAGATCTATAGCGTTCATATGCGTTATTGGGCAAGACCTGTGCTAATATTCCTTCTCCAGTATGCAATTTCCATTCGAGCCGTGGATGACGGCACAGATTTGCTTGTCCTGATGGATTACCGCATCCGTCTTTCATCGCTGCAGGCACATCAGCTATCTCACTGTTTCAGTGCTGCCATTGCTTCCATCGTTAAACCGGACAATGCAGGCATAACGACCGTTCCAAGACTAATCAAAGACGTGGACCTCCTCGAAGAATCCACGTGGGATCAGCTTTGGGAATGGAATAAGAACTTACCATCCCCCATCGAGAAATGCGTCCACGAGATGATCGCTGACAAGGTCAAGAATCAACCCACGCGACCGGCTGTCTTCTCGTGGGACGGCGAAATGACGTATGCGGAGCTTGATGTCGCCAGTACGCGTCTCGCTTGGCATTTGATGCATCTCGGAGTGGAACCAAGCCGCACCATGATTCCAATTTGCTTCGATAAATCCATCTGGGCTACAGTCTCCATTTTGGCTGTACTGAAAGCTGGAGCAGCCTTTGTGCCGATTGACCTCACTCAAGCTATTGAGCGACGGGAGAAGCTACTTAGCGAGATTGATGGTCGAATCATCCTCACATCTACACGGTATAGCGACACCTCATTCGGCGAAGGAACCACTGTGGTGGCGGTTGACCAGGCATTAGTCGATAATCTTGTCGACGTTGTTCCTGAAGGACAAGAGCTCAAGAACTTCGATCGACAGGCACCCTGTTATGTTCTTTTCACATCAGGGTCCACCGGCTTGCCCAAGGGTGTGCTCACCCATCATGAGGCCGCAACTACAAGTTGTGTCTATTCTGGTATAAGGCTGGGCTTCTCCAATACATCACGGGTCTTTCAATTTGGCGCCTACACTTTCGATTCGTCCATAACAGAGAACTTTACAACCCTCATCTGGGGAGGCTGCATATGTATTCCCTCAAACGATGATCGTATGGATGATATACCAAGAGCGATCAATATGCTACAGGCAAACCTCACATTCCTTACTCCGACCGTGGCCAACCTGATTGATCCTAAGGATGTCCCTACACTGCAGACAATCATACTTGGAGGAGAGGCTACAACGATTGAAGACTTTTGTCGCTGGAAGCATTTGAAAAGAGTGATCAACGGTTATGGTCCTACGGAGTGTACTGTTTACTGTGTCCTGAACCACAGTGACGAGATTTATAATCTCCCTGCCCGCATTGGTACCTCCGTAAGCTCCGTTGGCTGGGTTGCAGACTTTGAAGATCCTGAGCGCCTTCTTCCAATAGGGGCCGTTGGCGAACTCCTTGTCGAAGGACACATTTTAGCACTGGGATACCTTAACGACCCCGAGCGAACGGCAAGATCCTTCATCAACAGCCCGAAGTGGATGACCCGCACTGGTCGGTCTGGGCGTCTCTACAGAACCGGTGATCTGGTCAGATATGACAAGAATGGCGGCCTTGTATATGTTGAACGCGTGGACACACAAGTCAAGGTCCGTGGACAAAGAGTCGAGTTGAAAGAGGTTGAGGTGCAAGTATCGGCAACACTTCCTCAAATCCAGCAAATCATCGCAGAGGTTATTGTTCCTGGCGGGAATAAGTCAAAGGCTCTGGTTGCTGCGTTTGTTGTTCCTGCTGAATTTACCAGCGGAGACAAGGAAACAGATTCCGATGAGGCAATCAGGGTTTACAACAATCCACCTGAGGTCGAGGAACAACTCTCCAGACGCTTGCCTTCCTACGCCATCCCCACAGTGTGGTTTGAAGTACTGAAGCTTCCTCTCACAATATCAGGCAAAACCAACCGACGTAGATTGCGAGAATTAGGTTCCAGCTACTCTAAGTCACAGCTCATCCGTCTCCAAAACAAAAGCAAGGCCAACAAAAGGTTCCCAAAGACAGAATTGGGGGCGAAGCTACTTCAGCTCTTTGCAGATGTTCTCGGTTTGGCTACGTCGGACATCGGCCTCGATGATAGCTTCTTCCGCCTCGGTGGAGACTCAGTTGCTGCAATGAAGCTAGCAAGTACAGCTCGCAAGGTTGGGCTAAGGGTATCTGTTGCGCAGGTCTTCCAGAACCCCAAATTAGAAGATCTTGCCAACCTGCTTGGTCAATCCAGCTTGCCCTCGTTAGGCCGTCCTATAGAATATATCGAAGAGGTGGCGCCTTTTGCATTGCTTGATGGAGCACTTGATCTCGAGCAATGCCGTCAGGAAGCAGCTGACTTCTGCGATGTTCCAATCGACGTCATAGAGGACATTTATCCTTGCACACCTATGCAAGAAGGCCTCGTGGCACAGACGGTTAAGAACTCCGGAGACTATGTCCTCCAGAGAGTCATGCAGCTTGCAGATGATATTGATCTATCTCGTTTCAAGCAGAGTTGGGAGCAATCCGTACGTTCAAACCCTATCTTACGAACCAGAATTATCCAGAGCGAAACTTGTGGTCTGCAACAGGCCGTACTGCAGGAAGGAATACACTGGAGAGAGTCAAGCAACCTCGAACACTATCTCAGGAAAGATAGGGTTGAGGCCATGGACCTCGGTCGCCCCTTGGCTCGATACGCGATTGTCACTGACGATACGAGTCCAAATCCTGTGTTTGTCTGGACAATTCAACATTCCATCTACGATGGTGGTTGTATGCCTCTTATGCTGGACCAGGTTGAGATGGCCTACCAAAGCGGAGCCTTATCTGTACAATCTGTGCCAAAGTTCAACCTCTTTGTTAAGCACATGATCGAGAACATGGATAGCGATGCGGCGCTTGATTTCTGGAAAGATGAGTTCGCCGGCTACGACTCACCAACGTTTCCTACCTTACCCAAAGTTGGCCACACCGTGGTCGCTGATGCTGTTATGGAACGAACCTGTACCTCTGTACACCCCAATGGCGACATTACCCTGGCCACAGCCCTCCGAGCATCGCTAGCACTGACAATCCAGCGACAGACTGGCGTTGGCGATGTCGTCTTTGGTATGACCCTTTCTGGCCGCAACGTCCCAGTGGCCCAGATTGAAGAGATCGTCGGACCAACCATTACCACCATCCCCGTTCGTATTCGAGTTCCTTTAGAAGCAGAGGCATCTGTATCGGAGTACGTAAACAGAGTCAGTGATGCAGCGGTCTCAGCCATGCCCTACGAACAAACAGGTATTCATCGCATCTGCTCCGTCAGCACCGAGGCTTCTCAAGCATGTGACTTTCAGACTTTACTCGTTATCCAGCCTGCGCCGAGCGAAGAGGGACTACATGAGACTTCTCAGCTGGGTACTTGGCAGAATATCTCACAAACACATGAGTTTACGACATATGCAATCACCATCATCTGTCAGCTGCAAAAGAATGGGGGCTTCAAAGTCGGATGTGCGTTCGATCCTAATACTGTCGAGACTTGGAGGATGGAGAGAATCCTTGATTACTTCATTGCTATTACAAAGGAACTCCTCAGTGCAAAACCGGAGACACCACTGGTGAATGTCGCAGGTCTCCTTCCGACAGATGCAGAAGATATTTGGCGCTGGCATGATACGGTCCCTGCAGCTGTCGACGAATGCATTCACGACACTATCTGGCATCAGGTCTCCCGGCAGCCCAAGGCTATTGCTGTTGACGCTTGGGATGGCAAATTGACTTATGAAGAGATGATGGTAGCTTCGGGGCTGGTTGCAAGCCACCTTAAAAGCTTTGGAGTAGTCAAGGGCGACATTGTCCCCTTGTCATTTGACAAATCCGCCTGGGCCATTGTTGCGATGCTGGCTGTGCTTCAGACTTCCGCTGCCTTCTCTCATCTCGATCCGTCACAGGCGTCAGACCGACGAGAGAGACTACTTCAACAAACGGGTGCTAAGCTGATACTGACCTCGGAACGATTTGAGGACCTCGACGTTGGGGATGATAGAAATGTCTTTGCCGTAGGCCCTAAGCTGTTGGATATGTTGAAGCAGAAGCATCCTGTTCCTGGCGAGGGCATCACCCCGAAAATAGATCCAGACTCTTTGGCCTACACCATCTTTACCTCCGGCACAACCGGCCAGCCCAAGGGAGTTCTCGTCCACCACAGTGCCCTCAGCTCGAGCTGCAAGTACAACGGCACGTTCCTCGGCCTCAACGATGAAACTCGGTTCCTTCAATTCTCGTCATATACCTTCGATGCGTGCATGCTTGAGACCCTTACGACTTTGAGCTTCGGTGGCTGCGTATGCGTGCCGTCACAAGAGGAGATACTAGGCAACCTCGCGGGAGCGATACAGCAATCCTCTGCCAATACTGCTGTTATGACCCCGTCAGTCATTCGTTTGCTTCGGCCTGTGGACGTTCCCTTGATCAAAACACTCATTTTTGGCGGTGAACCAGCATTCCCGTCTGACTTTGAGCCTTGGCTCGGTTCTGTCGACAATGTTATCAACGTTTATGGCCCCACGGAATGCACTGTTGTTTGTTGTGGTAAACGCATTGAGGCTAATTGCAATGAGCGAGATTCAATTGCTGGAGACTTGGGCTTTCCCATCGGAACTAACGCTTGGATTGTAGATCCGAATGATCCTCAGCGGCTCATGCCTGTAGGTGCTGTGGGAGAACTGATAATTGAAGGTCCTTTGGTATCGAAGGGTTATCTACATGACCCAAACCGCACTGCAGCATCCTTCCTTCAGGATCCTTCCTGGCTGAGTCCTAGAAGGCTCGGCACAGTTTACAAGAGTGGTGACTTGGTTCGCTACACACCTGATGGCAGGATAGTAATCCTTGGACGAAAAGACAAGCAAGTCAAGATCCGAGGCCAGCGTCTCGAGTTGGCCGAGGTTGAGTATCACCTCCAGGCGTGTATGCCTGACATTGAACAGCTGGTTGTGGAAGTTATTCCAGCTACTGAGGCCTCAGCGTCTACACTTGCTGCCTTTATCGTCAATGAAGAGGATAATGATGCAACAATCCCAGAGAGTATTGGTATTCGTATGGTTCCCGCCATTCCAGAAGTAGAAGAAGAGCTATCCACAAGGATTCTAAGCTACATGATCCCTACGCTTTGGTTCAGTATGACCAAACTGCCACTCAGCACCGCTGGAAAGTCAGATCGGAGGAAGCTTCGAGAACTTGGTGCAGCTTGTTATGCCACCTCCCTCAAGCAATCCACACACATGGCCTCAGCAGACAAGATTATGCCATTGACCAAGGAGGAGCAACTAATTCAGCGCGTCTGGGCACGTGTGCTCAACATCGACCCTGAGACAATTGGTGTGCACGACAGCTTCTTGCGTCTTGGTGGTGATTCCATCATCGCTATGCAAGTTTCATCTTCGCTGCGTTCATCTTTACATGTTCCTGTTGCAACGATCCTCAAACACAAGACCATCAGCCGAATCCTTGGAGCTTTGAGTGCTACAGTTTCTACAAATTCTCCCAAGAAGGGAGCTAAGGCACTTCAAGAAGTACTGCCTGGGGAGCCATTTGACCTCAGCCCCATTCAACAGGTTTTCTTCGGCTACCAGCTAGATCCTAATGTTGAGTTTGACCAGGGCTTCTTTTTGAAATTGGCCACTGCGGTTAGCTATCGACAACTCAAAGAGGCTCTCGATACCATCGTGGAAACACATCCTATGCTGCGAGCCCGATTCCAGAAAGGGCCGGATGATAAGTGGCAACAGTTCATTCCTCCAGATATCTGTGACTCATACGCACTGAAATCTGAAGAAACTTTCGATAACGCGGCGGTATCATCAGCCATTGCCCGTTGTCGCAACACTCTGGATATCACGAATGGCCCAGTCCTAGCAGGGGCTCTTATCAACAAGCCTGGTGAACAATGCTTGTTCGTTGTAGTTCACCATCTGGTTGTCGATTTGGTATCATGGAGGATCATCCTCCAAGACCTGGAGACTCTTTTGACAGCTAAAAAGGCTGCGGCGGCCTCTTTGCTGCCGCCTCCTATTTCGTTCCCCGCCTGGTGCAAGCTACAGGGATCGTACGCAGAGACAAGTCTTTCCCACAACACCATTGATAGCTTCCCTGAGCCAATGTTGGCCTACTGGGGAATTGACCGTTCCAGCGAAGACCTTCAAGAGACGATAAGCCAGAGCTTCGCCCTAAGCACGGAGGCAACATCAGCGATTTTCGGCCCATGCAACGATGTTTTCAGAACAAAGCCAATCGAGCTCTTGATCTCAAGTCTATTGTCCTCCTTCAGACAAACCTTCAGCGACAGACCCCTGCCAACTATCTGGAATGAGGGCCACGGTCGTGAGGCCTGGGATGATTCTCTTGATCTTTCCAGGACCTGCGGCTGGTTCACTATCATGGCACCAGTGGATATCTCCAACAACAAGCAGGACACTATGAGAGATTATGTCCGTCAGACCAAGGACAGTATGCGCGATATGCCGCTGAACGGATGGTCCGACTTCGTGTCCCAGTTTGTCAGTCCGAAGACGTCCGAGAAGTTCATCTCGAACCTGCCCGCCGAAATTATGTTCAACTACAGTGGCGGATATGGACAACTTGAACGAGACGACTCCTTCTTCCAGAATATTGCACCACCCGAATCAGATGATTCTGCGACCCAATTGGCTTCTTTCAGACGCCACGCTGTTTTCGACGTACTTCCTGTTGTCAATCGAGGTCGACTCTCCGTCACCTTTATCTACCCCAAGAGCATAGATTCTCGACTACCTATTCCAAACTGGATCGCACAGTATCAGGCTGATTTGAAAGCCTTGAGCGACCATCTTATCGTTAATAGCCATAACCAGGCAATTTCTTTACTCACTATGTCTGACTTCCCAGGTGTCTTCGAATCGTACGAAGCAATTGACGAGTTCCATGACAATATAGTTCCGAACCTCGGTATTTCAACGGTGGATGAAATTGAGCATATCTATCCCACTGCGCCAATGCAGGAAGGTATTCTAATCTCTCAAGCCAAGGATGCCAAGAGTTACCATAGCCGTCTGGTGATCAAGGTCTTGTCTAAAAACCCGTTGAATGATCCTGAAGCTTCATCCAATCCAATCAATCTTCCAAGACTACAGCAGGCTTGGCAGGCTGTTGTCCAAAGACATGATCTTCTTCGCGCCGTTTTTGTCCACGAATTTCCAGGAACTGGCCACGTTATGCAAGTCATATTGTCAAACCCTCACCCAAGCATACAAGTTCGCCATGACTCCACGGAGTCATCGGTTTTGCAGGCTGTGAACTCACAAGATCCGCCGCGTTACTCACCATCCGGTCTACAACATCATCTTACCATACACGTGTTGAGTCCATGGGAGTCACACCTTGTTCTCGAGATCAACCATGCAATTGTTGATGGACATTCCACTGCTGTCATAGCCAAAGACTTGCAGGCGGCCTACAAAGGCGATGCAACCATGAGTCTATCGGCGCCATCTTATGGTGAATTCATCGCCTTTGTAGACGGGCAATCTCGAGATGAAGGTATCAATTACTGGGCAGGTCAACTGGCGGGGGCTGAGCCATGCCACTTTCCAGACTTGTCGTCATCTGCCATGCACAGTGACAACTCGGATGACAATGGGCAGGGCACGATCATTCGCGTTCTCAACCTTAATACCGGAAATATCCGCCAGTTCTGCAAGACTCAAGAGATCACATCTGCCACCGTCATTCAGCTAGCCTGGGCCATTGTCCTGCGGTGGTACACTGGCTCGCTAGACCCATCCTTCGGTATTCTGTGCTCCGGACGTGATCTTCCGATCGACGGCGTTGACAGGATATTTGGACCTCTGATCGGCATGTTGACTTGTCGCGTAGGCCTCAATGACACAAGGAGTGTATCTGCAGTATTGCAGGGACTGCAGACAAGCTATGTCGAGAGTTTGCCATACCAGACCGTGTCATTGGCGGCGGTGCACAACGCGTTAAAGCTAGGATCTGAGGCATTGTTCAATAGCGTTATCTCTTTCCAGAAGGCCGGTGGGTTGGATGAAGGAGGGGACCAATCTGGGAGATACGGGAGTGACGATGTTGATGTTTCATTCGTCGGAGGTCATGATCCGGCAGAGGTAAGTCATTCCTGTTTCTTTCTGACCAATTTAGCCTCTTGCTGACCGAGATAATACTATACAGCACAGTATAGGAGTTCGTGTCATTGACACTATTGATGAGCTCTTGGTCATGATTGACTCCAAATGGGTCCTCAACGACACCGAAGCCGCTCAAATCGGCCAATGCTTCAGCACAGCAGTCAACTCCATCATATCCAGCAGCCAACTGCCCATCAAAGATCTCGATGTCTTGAGCGCCCAAGCTCTCGATCAGATTTGGAACTGGAACGGCGTCATCCCAGAAGCCTACAACATTTGCGTCTATGACCTTATCGAAGACAGAGCGCTTACCTGTCCCGACAAGATTGGTATTTGCAGCTGGGATGGAGAGTTGACCTACCGACAAGTGATGGATCATGCGGGACGACTTGCTAATAGTCTCATTCAAAGCGGCCTTGCTCCCGATAGCATTGTCCCGTTGTGTTTCGAGAAGTCGAAGTATACTGTTATTGCGATGCTTGCGGTGCTACGAGCTGGATGTGCGTTTGTCCTTCTCGATCCCGCACAGCCCGAAGATCGTCTTCGCAACATTGTAACACAGATCAACGCAAAGATTGGATTATCATCCCCATCGACAAACCATCTTCTATCCAAGATGGTGGCGGATACCGTCGTCGTCACTGATAACTCGCCGTACCTGGAGCACTCCGTTCTACCGAGGGATCAGAGTAGAGGTAACCCGTCATCTCTGATGTACATCATCTTCACATCAGGTACTACAGGAGAGCCAAAGGGCACAATGATAAGCCATCGCTCGTTCGCCTCAGCCACCATCCACCAGGCGAAACGGATCGGCTTCAACTCGAATATCAGGATCCTGGACTTTTCTTCCTACAGTTTCGATGTCTCCCTCAACACTTTGATGATGACCTTAGCTGAGGGCGGCTGTGTCTGCGTACCCTCTGAAGATGACCGCAAGAATCGCTTGACCGACACAATCATTCGATTTGGCGTTAACACTATTGATGTAACTCCTTCGGTCTGTCGTCTACTGAATCCAGATGAGATGCCCTTGGTTCATACCATGTTTCTCGGAGGCGAGGCGCTGAAGGTCACGGATGTTGCACATTGGCCTGAGAGTGTGAGAGTGGTGAACTGCTACGGTCCATCCGAGTGTACCCCGACTACGACTATCAATGATGTTCAGGGTCCAGCCATCAACGGGATTGGAAAGAGTTACGGGGCTGTCACTTGGGTCGTTGACCCAACCAACCATCACGTCTTGGCTCCCCCAGGCACCATTGGTGAGCTTCTCATCGAAGGCCCCATTGTCGGGGAAGGATACCTGAACGATCCAGCACGTACAGCAGCTACATTTATCCAGAATCCCGAGTTTCTACTCAAGGGATCAACCTCATGTGCAGGCCGAACTGGGTGTCTTTACAAGACAGGCGATCTGGTGAGGTATCAAAGTGATGGAAGTCTCACATATCTCGGAAGAAAGGATACCCAGATCAAGCTCCGGGGACAACGCGTTGAACTTGGCGATATTGAGCATCATATCCTAGATTGCATGTCTGGTACCGCCAATGAGGTTGTCGTGGAGGTCATCCGCCCGTCTGGTGAAGGTGGAGATCAACAAACTCTTGCTGCCTTTGTTCTTCTGGATGATAGGAAGGCTTTTAACACCGAGGTTCCGGTTCGCTACGACGGCATCGTTGTCACTTCGCTGTCTGCAACTACAATGATTGAAGAAGCACTCTCTAAGCGGCTACCTGGCTACATGGTCCCAACCGTCTGGTTCAGAGTCGACACGATGCCAATGACTATCTCTGGTAAGAGAGACCGAAGAAAGTTGCGAGACATTGTATCCTCATACTCCATGGTGCAACTGAAGCAACAAGGCGCTGAGGAAAAACGGAAGCCGACAAATGATACTGAGATGGCCCTACAATCACTTTGGGGTCAGCTTCTAGGTATCGATACCAACTACATAGGACTCGATGACACTTTCTTCCGTCTTGGTGGGGATTCTCTGAGAGCTATGAGTCTTGTTTCTGCCGCTAGAAAGGCCGGTCTAGGTCTTTCTGTTGCCCAGATCTTTCAATACCCGAAATTGGAAGAGCTTGCCAGGGAGCTCCGAACCGAAGACCGCTCACAGGATGTAATCCTGAAGGAGGAAGAGATTAATCCATTCTCTCTTGTTTCTGGAAACCAGGAAACCCTGGATGAGCTTGTCGCCCACGTTGCTAAGTTATGTTTTATCGATGTTGATGAAGTTGAGGACATCTATCCAACCACGCCTTTACAACAAGGCCTCATGGCTCTTACCGTTAAGCGACCAGGAGATTATGTGCTTCAAAATGTCATGCAGATCGATACAGATACGGACTGCGACCGGCTGCAGCGTTCCTGGGAGGAAGCAGTTGGACGCACATCGATACTACGAACAAGAATCGTCCAACACCATTCCAGCGACGCTATGTTGCAAGTCGTAATCAAGAGTGACACTATCCAGTGGAGATATGGTGATGACCTCGAGGCTTATCTGAAGCTTGACAAGGCCCAGTCTATGGTGCTTGGGAAGCCACTGATCCGCTATGCCATTATTCGAGATCGTGGTATGGGCCATAATTACCTTGTATGGACAATCAACCACACAGTATATGACGGACAATCACTCCCTGCAATCCAAAATATGGTTTACAACATCTATCATGATCAGTTGGATATGATTCCCAATCATCCGCCATGGAAGACATTTGTCGACTATCTTTTGAGACAAGACGAAGGGGACAGCAGGGCGTTCTGGGATAATAACCTATCTGGGTATAACTCATCCGCCTTCCCAGCTATTCCACCAACTCTTACAGACGAGACCAAGGCCGACACTTCCATTGGTCTATCATTCGAGATGCCTCCCTTGACAGATTCCAGCGTCACACTCGCGACGGTCATCAGGGCTGCGTGGGCTCTCGCCGTGTACCACAACACGGGCTCCCCTGACGTGATCTTTGGCGCTACACTCTCGGGACGTGGCGCCCCTGTCCCCGGAATCGAGGATATTATCGGCCCTACAATTGCCACTGTACCTGTGCGAGTCAAGATTCCTCAGCGAGACTCTCGTTCAACAGTGTCCCAGTTCCTCCTCGATGTGCAAGCTCGGTCAACATCCATGATCCCCCATGAACAGTTCGGTCTGCAGAACATCTCGAAGATTGGTCTCCACACCCAGAGAGGATGCGATTTTAAGACTCTCCTCGTCATCCAGCCTCACGAAGACGATGACACTGATGATCAATCAGCACATGCGGAACTCGGAGTCTGGGGTGAAGCACCCGCCGACAGTGGCGAATTCAGAACCTATCCTCTGACTGTCATATGCCGTGTTTCCGCCTCAGGAAGTATGCATCTGGGCTGTTACCTCGATCCTCGTGTCATCTCCCAATGGCGAGCAGAAAGGATCCTCGACCAGTTTGGATTCAGAATTCAACAACTAGCAAGCATGGATCTCAACAAGGAATTAGGTGAAGTAGATGTTTTGACACCTTCTGACAGGAGATTGCTATGGCAGTGGAATAGCAAGGTCCCGGATCCTGTGGACCGCTGTGTCCATGAACTTATCCTGCAGCGTGCCAAGTCACAGCCTAATGCGTCCGCGATAAGTGCCTGGGATGGTGAGATGAGTTACAGCGAGCTGGACATCGCGTCTTCAAATCTTGCAACTTGCCTGATCAGCGAGTTTGGACTAGCGGCTGGGATAATGGTTCCGTTGTATTTCGACAAGTCTGTCTTCGCGGTTGTTTCTATGCTGGCTGTTCTCAAGGCCGGCGCTGCGTTCGTACCGCTTGATCCTACGCGCACAAGAGAAAATCGGGAGATGATATTGAACCAGCTTCACGCGAGCATGATACTAACATCGGAGCATCTTGCTATTGATTTGGTGGCAGAGGCGATCTCAGAAAATGTTGTCCCCGTGGGTCCTCGACTTCTCGCAGGCCTCACAGGCGGTAATCGCAGAGATGAGGGAACGCCAAGTTTAGTCTCTGCCAGCTCTGCAGCATACATCATCTTTACAAGCGGATCCACAGGCCAACCCAAGGGCGTTATTCTCGAACACCGGGCTTTATCGACAAGTTGCTCTCACCATGGCCTGGCACTTGGGCTGAACACGACTTCGAGGGTGTTGCAGTTCGCTTCTTATGCCTTCGATGCCTCTATTCAAGAGATCATCACAACTTTAGTATATGGGGGCACTGTTTGCATTCCCTCTACGCACGATATACAGAACAACCTACAAGAGAGTATACACGCAATGTCAATCAACGCAGCTTACCTCACACCCTCTGTTGCAAAGCTCATCGATCCGGTCACCGTTCCTGAGTTAAAGACACTCATGTTGGCGGGCGAATCGTCAACTACCAGGGACTTTGAACGATGGTCCCGACCACAACAGACACTTTTACATGGATATGGTCCAACCGAGTGCGCCGTACTCTGCTCCATCGCGACTATCAACTTTGAGACATCTAAAATTATCCCTTCATGCATTGGTACAGCCATAGGCGGAACAAGCTGGGTTGTTGACCAAGATGATCACAATAAGTTACTTCCAATTGGAGCTGTGGGGGAGCTCCTCATAGAGGGTCACATTTTGGCAAGAGGCTATCTTAACGATGAGACTAAGACTGAAGCCGCTTTCATCGATACCCCGGCGTGGCTCGCGCAAGGAGTCAGTGGTCAACACGATGGCACTGGACGCCATGGTCGGCTCTATAAGACTGGCGATTTAGTGTCATACAGCCCTGATGGCAGTTTAAATTTCATTGGCAGAAAGGATACCCAGGTCAAGATCCGCGGACAGCGTGTAGAGCTTGCAGGAGTCGAAGCTGCTGTTTTACAAACCCATTCCAGCGCACTTCAAGTCGTGGCTGAGATCATCAACCCAATTGACCAAGATGCGAACCCGACACTGGCGGCATTCATGGTACTGAACAGCAGTGATGCGGCCGCCTCATTCACTAAAACACACAGCGAGGTGAAAGTTGCTGTTCTTCCTTTCAGCTCCACTTTCGAGTCGCAGATCTCTGAGCTGGTGCCGACCTACATGGTGCCATCTGTGTGCTTTGTCGTCGATAGCTTGCCACGAAATACATCAGGCAAGACTGATCGCAAAAAGCTGAGGGAGGTTGGCTCATCGTTTTCCAGCGCAGAGCTCGCTTCCCTCCAACGGACAGAGGGATCTGAGAAGCGACAGCCTTCGACAGATGCTGAGAAGCTCTTAATTGAGATCGTGGCGAAAGTCCTCAACCTCGACGTGGCCAGCATTGGACTTGACGATAGCTTTTTCCGACTTGGTGGTGATTCTATCACCTCTATGCAACTGTCGTCTGCTGCACGTCTCCAAGGACTCAACATCTCGGTTGCAAGGATAACGCGACTCAAGACTCTCAGTCGCATATTAGAGGCCAGCATTGTTGATGACCGTAAATCTATGTTGTATAACAACGGCCCTACTCATAGCCAAGTCGACAATGGCAACGACGGTACGGTTACTCTAACTCCCATCCAGCAAATGTTCTTCCTACAACAAAAGGATCCCAAGGTCTGCTACGACCAGTTTTTCTACCTCAAACCCAAGAGATCCATCACGCACTCTCAGGTTCAGTCCGCCCTTCACAGAATCGTCGAGGTCCATCCCATCCTTCGCGCGAGTTACAGGAAGAACAGCGCTGGGAACTGGGAGCAGCTCATCTCCAAATCTATAGAGGAATCAGTCCGATGCATCTCCCAAACATGCTCCGATTATCACCAAGTCGCACGGGTCATTCAATATCAGCGAGGCAGCTTGGATCCTGCAGCTGGCCCGCTAGTTGTGGCCGTTCTGTTTGAGGTAGATGGTGAACAAACACTCTTTATAGTGATCCACCATCTCGTTATCGACTTGGTCTCATGGCGCATCATTCTCGGCGATCTTGAAACCCTGCTGGTATCGAGTTCTATCGCTGAGCTCTCTCTGCCACCGCCTACAACATCTTTCCAGACCTGGTCAGCTCTTCAAGCTCGACATGCAATAGATCTCGTCAAATCTCCTCAGCAACAGCTGACCATCCCAGCACCACAGATCTCATACTGGGGCAGCCCGAATTCCAGCACGACTTTCGGTGCAGATACAACCACTCTCTCGTTCTCTATTGGCGAAGACACAACAGCCGCCATCTTGGGGGCCTGCAATGACGTTATGGGCACAAGGCCCATTGAGCTGATGATTTCAGCACTACTCTTCTCATTCGGTCAGACTTTCAAGAACAGGACGCTGCCTACTGTTTTGAATGAAGGCCACGGTCGCGAAACATGGGATGAGTCGCTGGATCTAGACCTGTCAAGAACAGTCGGTTGGTTCACCACGCTGTATCCGGTTCAACTTGATCCCAGCACGACCACATCACCAACCGCCTCTACTACGTCATCCCACGGCGCAAAGCAGCGGGATGAGCTTCTGGACATTATCGCCCAAACACACAAGGCTATGTCTGTCGAGCTCTCGCCAAACAAGGGCACGGCCTGGTTCACATCTCAATTCGCAACCCTACAATCTGCAGAGTCTTTCGTGCAGAACCAGCTCCCCGCTGAAATCGTCTTCAATTATGGAGGGGTTTACCAGCAGCTTGAGCGCGCCGACTCTTTCTTCGAGGTCACGTCTCTGGATGAAATGGCCAACGGAGGCCACAATAACATGACTGGTCGCGAGGCCGAGGATGCCCAGGAGCCCAGGAGGGTAAGCGCATTCAATCTCGATCCTCCATCGGCCGAACCGCAGCTTTCCTCACTGTTTGAGTTTGTGGCCGGTGTGACGAAGGGGAGACTCCATGTTTCGGTGCTGTACAGTAAAAGTTTGGCGCATCAGGAAAAGATTGGAGAATGGCTAGCTGAGTTTGAGAATGTTTTGCGAAAGATTGCACAGGAGTTAAACACGAAGTAGGTAGTCTAGATATAACACGAGTTATTACTCCGCTATGAAGATTTGACTATTGCGTTTTTTTTTAGACGCGTACGATAAGAAAGGGTGAGTGGTAGGTCTTGAGGCTATGATATGTGTCCGCGGTCCTTGTCTGTAACGGTCAAACTTCAAGTTGCATAAATTAACAAGTAAATTAATGGAGAAGGCATCCAAATCGTTGCGTCGCATTACATCCAGCCAATGAGTAGATAGCATAAGCGCGGCATCGCATTATTCGTCCTCCCGCACGCGAGAGTGACACGTCCCTAACACGCCCCTCGCATTTTCTTCAATTTTCATCTGAGATAGGTGAACTCTGAACAGAATGAAACATAACTGTTCCTTCACCTTCTTGAGCAAAGCCGTTGAGAGTCGCTACCGAGAATCTCATCTACGTTTTCAACTGAGATCGACGCCATTCAGCTTTTGAGAACTAGTCAGAGCTAACGATTCAATAACCGTATACAATATCTCGACCAATTAGAGCTCCCTTGCTACAATCTTTAGGGCATTAAGGTAGATCCCAGAGTTGTGAATCTCAAAAATGAAATTAGTATTTCTCTAGAGTCGATTCTTGGCAGGGGTTTGGCTCTCTTGCAGCTCAGTAATTTGTTTCCAAAAGTTGTCTTGCGTGTGAAATTTGCTGAGCGATTCAGACGGCGCTATTCTGTAATTCTCATTAAGATTAATTTACCTGTCATTTTGATGAAGGGTTTATAGAGTTTAAACCGTTAGACGTAATTATGCAAGCATCGTTTGAGGGAAGGGTTTAGCTAGTGGTAATGGTAATGTAGCTATGAGGACATTGGAATATAATGGCTTTTCTGTGGAAAAACTGTGTTTTGTTTTATCTTATCTTGGGCTTATGACCGAAAGCAAGTTAGTGTAGCTAGAGCTCAATGACAACTGCCTAAAATCCAATCTTACCATTGTCGAAGGATTTCCCCCTATTCTTATCAGCGGGGTAAACATTGAGCGCACCGCACCAATTCAGACTTGAATCATTAGTTTTGATCTGCGGCTCGTGCAGACAATCTGAAAAGTCTGAATCGAACCGCGTTATCTAACTAAGACCAAGCAGTAAGAGGCATGGCACAAACGAACTTCGCCCTGAAATGGGGCGGAATCTTTCTTCTCATCTCCATTGTATACTCCATCCTCAAGCTGTATCAACAGAGATCATTTTTCCGCCGGACTGTTGAGAAGTATAACCTTGTGAGTTGCGGCTGGTCCACTCGCCACATTTGACGTTATCAGTATTGGTTGACATCTTGCAGCCCTCATTGCCTAACCATTCGTGGCTATTCGGCGACTTGATCGTTGTAGGAAAGATAATGGCAAAGTACCCAGGAGATGTACATGGCCAAATGATGCCGGATTTTCTTGCTCGAGACTATCCTGAGATTGCCAAATTCGGTGCATGTTACATTGATCTGTGGCCGATCTCATGGCCTATGCTGGCGACATTTGATCCGGACATTGCATCCCAATATACACAAGAAACATCGATGCCAAAACACGAGATAATCAGAGGCCAGTTTAGGCCTTTGACTGGCCTGAAGGATCTTGTTTTAGCCGAAGGGTCATTTTGGAAAAAGTGGCGGGCGACCTTCAACCCAGGCTTCTCCACGCAGAATATCTCAGCCCTTGTGCCGGAGTTTATCGAGGAGGCTTCGATTTGGAAATCCCACCTGAAGGAAATCGCAAAGGACAATCGGATCGTGCCTCTCGAAGATTGTGTGATGAGAGCTACGTGTGACATCATCGGCCGATCTGTCTTGGGGATAAGCCTGGGTATTCAAACTGGCGCCGACGACAAGATCTTCCCTGCGCTCAAAGGTGCCATCGCACTTCTCGTCACAGATTGGTCGCCGTCTCAATGGGGTCGACTTCTAAATCCTTTGCGGCCTCTCCGACTAAGGCGCTTCAATCGAGCCTTGCGAGGCCAACTGCAGCCGTTGATAGAACGCCAGCTCGAGAATTACGAGCGTATTGAGGGGCCCAAGACTGTCAACGGACTTGCTATCCAAAACTATATGAAGGCTGCTGGTTTGGAAAGCACTTCTAGATCTGGAATCGATGCTGAGTTTCTTGATGTCACTGTTGAGAATCTGAAGATCTTTCTCTTCGCCGGCCACGATACAACCGCATCTACGCTCTGCTTCGCTTACCATTACCTACACCAGCATCCAGACGTGCTTGAAAAGCTCCGGCAGGAACATGATAAGGTGTTGGGCCCTGATCCCGCTGATGCTACCACGAAGATCTCCGAGACTCCAACATTACTGAACCAACTCACGTATACTACGGCGATAATCAAAGAGACTCTACGATTAGAACCGCCAATTGGCTCTTGTCGTGAAGGCTCGCCCACGTTCTTCCTGAAACACCCCGAGACGGGTCAACAACTCCCCACCGACGGCTTCATTCTCTTTGCAGTAAGCAAAGCGATTCACCGCAACCCGAAATACTGGTCTGAGCCCGACAGATTCCTGCCTGAGCGCTGGCTAGTGCCGGATGCTCACAGAAGCGCTTATCGTCCCTTTGAACTGGGTCCTCGAGGATGCATTGGACAGGAGCTTGCGTTGACGGAGATGCGGCTGCTCCTCGCGATGACAGTTAGAGATCTTGAAATCATTCCAGCGTACAAACAGGGAGACGAAAGCGTATACGGTTACCAGGCTTACCAGGCGATCATGCCTGGTGAGATTACGGCGCATCCCAGTAAGGGTTTGCCAGTGTCAGTAAAGATTCGACAGGTCAGCAAGTAGGCACAACATGGACCAGTTGAATAAGGCATTCTAAATTACTATGCCAAGGTACAATTCTTGGAATGGAAACTAGGTACTCTTCCACCATCAAAATATGCATGATTTCTCGTTCCGTTTCCCATCCCTAATACTTAAGCCTGGAAGAATTAGCACAAGTATAGCCACAAAATGACCGTGTGCTGTCCCGAGCTTCCCGACCATTCTCAACTTCAAGATATACCTGTGGCTAGGTATGGCGGCGCACTGGATATGAAAGAGAACCCTGTAGAGTTGGGCTGGGATCTTCTTCTTCCAGGATGTATAGAGATCTTAAGACCAAAAAGATGATCACGCTGGGGATCGAACCCAGAATCTTCTGATTCGTAGTCAGACGCCTTGCCATTGGGCCACGCGACCTCGTGATAATGGCCGTTGATACGAATCCTCATGTCGGAAACAGAGAGTCACTATCATTCCTGGACGAGACAGAAAAGATTAAATGTGAAATTCTGACTGAGTCCTGACGTGGAACAAGGCGTTGTAGCCAGAACAGAGAGTTTCATGAAATATTAATTTTGAGGGCTAATTACCCGGCTGTATAGATCCCCCTCAGCCATTACAGCACTTTGCCGTTTAGTGTGACGCTACCCTGTAGCTCGGCCGAGATCAATAATTATTGAAAGCGCGCTGAGTTCTCGCAGACTACATAGTTACTAGTAGCAAGACATAGCTTTATTTATATCTTCACGATCTCAGGTTCTCGTGTGCGGGAAGGAATGGGCAACCTATGCTTGGCAAGTACAAGATACATCCGATGTGTACGGAAACCATCTAATATTTCCTTGTAGTCCTATTGCACTCAACCGTTTGGAGTGAGTCACACGGCGAGCTCATACCCAAAACACACAACTGAAATGGACAACAGCCGAGGGGTGAGAAGAAACTTGCAATATCATAATTGTACATCTATGACGGTAGAAGCCACGAGTGAACGGACTCGATCGAGAGTATTGTCTTAGTTCCGCTCATAATCCTCATTTTGAGCATCAAAACTCATCCAACAGCGACCGTGGTGTAGTGGTTAGCATTAACGCCTTCCAAGCGTTAGAGAGGGGTTCGATTCCCCTCGGTCGCAAGCATAAGTTCAATGGGACAACTTGGTTTTTTGAGTCTGACTGCGAATGAAGATCGATTTCTCTCAATCTGGCCAGGTTTTCGTTTTGCCCTCCTGACGCTTCGATACAATTGTTAACCCCCGCCTGGCCACAACTATATATTGTGTCAACACCGGCATCTTCGCCAATAGCTACATTTGAGGCGCGTACTCTATGCAATACGAAGAAAGCACCTGAATTTTCACCGTTGTCTTGTCGAAACAGGCTTAATGGAGTCTGTAGCAATGTGCTCTGAGTCTGGCAGCTTGGGAATCATCGAAGCAGTACATAGATGATAAACTTCATCTTTCCAGGCTCAAGTGATCAGAGAGAACTTACTCCTGCCGCACGTTGATTTGATAAACACATCGGATAATAGGATCACACTCAGACCTCTCGATAAGAAACGAGAGGGCTATTTCCTCCTCAGCTTCGCACATAGGGTAGTATGAATAGTTAGAGTATAGGCATTTTGCAGTGGATGGGCGTCTTAGACTCTCATCATCGGAAGCCAGAATCATCCAATAACCGGTGAGATGGCCGAGTTGGTTATGGCGCCAGGTTAAGGTCAACCTTAACACCTAATTTCCTGGTGGAGCAATCCTCCTGGGTTCGAGTCCCAGTCTCATCAAGTTAATCTCTTCTTTTTGTCTTCCTCGGTTTTCTTTTCTTTAACAACGCCCGGCCTTGCGGCTAGATCAAAGAACTATAAACTAGCCCTTTGGGACTAATTTGATCAATTCCTATTCTCAGTGGGAACATGCCTTATTAAGGAGTTACTGCCAGGCTGGTAAGTAATTTTTGTTTATCTCGCACGTGCCCCGTTACCGTTTATTTTGACTTGCCGAGTGTAATAACGATCTGTTGAGATTTACATTTAAGCATCTATGGCATCCAGTACACTCATCTCAGGGTGTGAATGCTTGCTAACGACGTTTTAATAAGCTCGTGTCGTTAGGACAGTTAGTTGACGTAGAGCTTGACGAAAGAAGCTTAACAGCTTTAGCAACCCGTTCGGTAGCTTAAAATCGTACAAACAAAAGCACGTGATTGTTATATTTAGTTTACAATCAATGCGCCGCTGGATCCGGTTGATAAACACACCTTCCAATGGCCATCACGCTCAAGTCTGTCAGTTGACCGATGATATGATATATTCTCAGTGTTCTTTATGCTCCGCTTCCGAGGCGGGGTAAATAAATCCTTAGCAAAACACTTCTACGACGGTTCTCATGCATTTCGCCCGTCTGCACCGGTTGTTAAAATACAACGTTGACCCAATGTCGGCTAACTTTAAAATACAACGTTGATCCAATGTCGGCTAACAGACCTGTCCGTCCGCGAATCGTTTGAAGCAGGAGGCACAGTGTCTCCACCTGGGCGGGCTCTAGAAGTTAACGTGTTTATAATGGAAGCAGGGCACCCTGGTCTCTGGATGAACTTAAAACTCATATTATATTCACCGCGCCCTTTGTGTTTCGTTTCCTTGCATTCTTTTTCTTTTCGTCCTGCCAAGCTGTAATAACGTCACAATAGCACTGTTTTCAGCTCGATTGACGACAATGTCGATGGCAGGTAATCAGCCACTGCTCGCCGATGAGACTGTAAGACCTGAAATATCTGTCATTTGGTGATCTGACTCATGTGACTTGCAGGTTCTTGATGACCGGGATTCAGGACATGATGAGGTACGTAAAGTCACGCGATCTCACTGAACTTATCTCGCAATCGAAATGGCATACTGACACTTTTTGCTCCCTTTTCTTAGGATATTCAATCATCCACTCAAAGCATAAGTAGTACCATTCTTCAATATCGACAAGAGAATGGGAGAACATATCACGGGTACAAAGATGGCAGTAAGTAAAACACCTCATTTAAAGGCAACCTGCTCTGATCATGTAGAATACAATGTTCCCAACGACGACCTAGAAAACGAAAGACTAGGTACGGCAGACTCAACACTCAAAACGGTAGTTATATCCTAAACAATCCAGATCTACAGCACGCCCTGTTTCTTCGCACATTTGACGACAACCTGGGCTTTGCGCCACCCAATGACCCCGGAGCTAACGTCAAGCATATCCTGGATGTAGGCACTGGCACTGGAATTTGGGCTATGGACTACGCCGATGAACATCCAGGGGCTGAGGTTCGCTGCCGTACTCTTTCGCTTTATGCATCCTGCCAGCCTTACTGACCTTGTGTTCCAGGTTATCGGAATCGATCTCTCCCCCATTCAACCCAGTTTGTACGTATACCCATCACTACTCGGTTTTGCAAACCAGCTGATGTTATTAGCGTCCCGCCCAATGTTCGATTTATCATTGACGATTTCGAAGAGGAGTGGCAGTACTCGTCTCTTTTCGACTACATCCATAGTCGGATGATGAACTCCAGCGTCGCGGATTGGGAAAGCTATGCTACTAAGATTTTCGAGTAAGGCCACTGCAGCGTTCCAACCTATAACCGCATGAAGTTAACATGAAATAGTAACCTGGAGCCAGGAGGTTACGTCGAGTTCCAGGAAATCGACATATTCGTAAAGTCTGATGACGGCACCCTAAAAGAGGAGCATTGCCTAGCAAGATGGGCCCAACTATTACATGATGCGTCAGTCAAACTAGGTCGCCCCTATTTCGACCCAGGGAATATAAAGGACGTTTTGAACAAAGTCGGATTCGATGACGTGACCGAATTAAAGTTCAAGTGGCCTACAAACCAATGGCCAAAAGACAAGCAGTACAAAGAGCTTGGGCTGTGGAATAATGAGAATGCAAACTTTTTCCTCGAGGCAGTGGCTATCGCGCCGCTTACTAGGGCTTTGGGGTGGTCGAGGGAAGAAGTTGCTGTGTTCCTTGCCCAAGCTAGGAAGGAGTTGAATGACCCTAAGATCCATGCTTACTGGCCAATGTAAGTCAAACATTACCGGTATCATATTTTATGATGAGCTGATATTCTGCCAGTATCTCCGTGTATGGACGAAAGCCCTCCAAATAACCAGTAAGCCGAGATAGGTTGGGATGAGCCTGATATTCAAGGCAAGAACAGGTCATATATAGTAGTCAAATCAACTTACCAGCCTCATGAAAAAGATGCCTACAAAAGATATGATCCAAAACAATGAAGGCGGTAGCTATGAACAGCTAGATGAAGAGATTATCAGTTAGCGACTTGCTTCCAGACTTGCCGGAATGCTCAACTAACTAAATTGTATGAGAGTAACCTGCGGCACTAGGAAGGCCTTTGTGAGAGTTAGAGTGGGACTTTTCGCAAGTGTCATGGGATTACGCCGTACAGCGCATCGAACTCACAACCGAGATTAACATGAAACAATCATCAAGTCCCCAGTTTAACCTCTTAGGGTACTTCGATGTTGCCCTCATGACAGAACATGCAATGGTACTACTGAACACCGTCAAGCTCGAAATATGCATCTTGCATTAGTACTTTGTCGCCATACAATATGGCTTTTCATTACGAACATGGAATTAATACTTGGCGATTCCCTGACAGTGCAATTCTCCATTAGGCACTCGCCCATCACAGCGGTGAACCTTCCATTATGGCATAACTGTTCTTGTGTCGAGTTGGAGAATGCTGGCCGTGCAACGACATTCAGAAGACTTCATCTTGGCAAGTTTTAGTCATTTCAACCCGTTTTCTTTTTATTAAAGAGGATGACTTACTCCGAATTCTTGCATACTGGTAGGCGATTGAGCTGCTGTGACATTATATGAGGGCATTACGTCGAGGGTCGTGGCTAATCTCGGAATCGACATCTTGCTCGTATGTATTGACCGTATTACAGAAAAGCTTATCTCAATCTTATGTCCTAATAATTAGTTTAGTGATTCAAGAAGCCAAGATTAACTTAGACTGTGGTTACTAAATTTGCCTACTTCATCTCGTGTTTTTGTTGACCCCAAGACTATGAAGTTGCTGTAGCCAGCTGGCGAAGCTGAGTCTCGACTGCAAGCATAATCCGCATTCCAACGCTTGCTGTTAGACCTCTACTAGACCTGTTTTGTTCATGCCTCAGGATCATGCTAACTGTGGTCCAAAAAATCCGCAGTGTTTCTACGGAAAGTGAAAAAGAGAAAGAAGTCTTCACCCGCACTTGATATGGGCATCGGGCAAAAACATACAACAGCGGGGATTCGCTGGTCGTCACCGACCCAACTACTAATCCGCCCCTCATTGGCTTGACTCTGGGAGAGCGGACGGGATCCCGTATTTTCCAGTGGGTATGGTCGTATGTATCAGGGCGCTCATCTTTGAGAGACTATGTTTTATCTGTGTCCATGCGTGTTATCTGTAATCGTACTTCTCATAGTGAAGTAGCGTCATGCTGATGTCAAATTTGGTTGGTAAATCGAAGTTATCATCAGTTCTGCTAGAGGGATGAAGCTTGATTAGCTTGGCATACCACTGTCTCGGATTGAGACTTCGTGAAAAGCTTTCGGCAACGTTGAAGTCCAAGGCGCTGTTCTAGCAGACGGTGCCATCACAACAACCAACTTCCTCGACCGACACGAGAGTCTTCATGAGCACAACTTTCAGGAAGAAGTGCACCGGGCTTACAAGGATCTGCTTATCTCTCTGCTCTCCAATCCCTAGCTGCTTTCTGCATGGGCGTCCGACCCCTTCCAAGCTCTCTGCTACGGGTGTCGTCGGCGATGACACCAAGTACAAGTGTGAGCGTCGTCGTAGAGCCAACTTTTTTGACTACGGTTGGCCAGTTCTCACGGCTGTCTAACCTTTTTCATTTGTCATTGCATCGATTGGCGTGTATTTTGATATTGATGCTATGACAAGCGATAGCACCCATGCACAGCGGGTGATGACCCTCTCCGCTATCGCAGGAGCGACCAAAAAGGTCAGTCTTGATGATATTGACAGGAGAGAGACCAAGATTTGATTTTCCACAATCTCATTTCGTCCGCTAGATATAGGCCCGGAAGAATCAGGACAGAGTCTCGAACTGTAGCTTGGTCTTCGTCAAAGTCCAGACTGGAGGCGCACAAACCAGCACTCGAACTATTCATGGACATGTTAGCTTCAAATCCGACAAAAAGCATCAAGGCCGGCACAACAGAGATCCGGAACAACGCATCTGTCAAGGATGACGTGGCTTAGATCCCTCGACACATAGAGTAGCTACAAGCTTGTCTTCATAGTATGGAAATAGTGTCGAATGATTGCATCTTGCAAATGTTTCTGGAGGATATGGCAACTCACCGAGACTATCTCATCTGCCGACCTTAATTATAATGGTCGTGGAAGTACTGGAACTCTCTCTCATCGGAGACCATGTGGAATCTCCAGCTGAAGTACTGCAGTCAGCATGAAATGACCTTCTACTACGGGATCTGAGAGACCACGAATAAATCCAGAAAGACGAGATATCATTAGAAGTGGAACCCATCTGCCTGATTAATATCCACATATATCATATTTTCCACACCTTGCTTTCTCCACAAAGCTAACATAAAAGCATACAGTCCGGCCGCGAGCCCTGTACTTCTGCATTGGCCCAAGATGCAACACTGTTGGCCGTACAGATAATCCCCTCCAGGTGGTGACGACATGTGTGCGCGTCCCCAAGGACTGAGAATGTGGCCACAAGCACTTTAAAGAGTATAGCCCCTAGACCAGCGCCATCAATCGAGTCACCCAGGCCCAGTATGGCATAAACATGAATAATTTAAGGGTCTTGGGTATAAAACTCGAATTTCTATTTCAAGCCTGAATGACAAGGAAGACATTTCAAAGCAGAGTGGTCAAATTCAGCTCCCCTGGCATGTAAAATCTGTATGTTATCAAACTCTATAGCCTAACAGGGCAGCTTAGACATAGATCTTGGAGGGAAAGGGATTTAGGGAAACGAGGCCAGACAGAGGTATTATCCTACAGTAGTATGAGAAGTTCAAGTACTTTTAGTTGTAATATATAAGTCGTATACGAAGAAAGAACAATGTTGAGCCTATCTACTTTACTAAAAGTATGTAGTTTCCTAATATTACTGTAAAGATATTGAATATATATAATATCCCTTTATAATCTATAAGGAACTTAGAATTTATCTATTAGACCTGTTATATACCTTCTATTACAAATGTATATGTATTTACTAGACTTAGGCAATATAATTTATACTTTTAGATGTAAGTAAGAAGGTGAGAATCTATTGGGGCCTTTACATACCTGCTGTGACCTGCTGTGACTATATTGATAATCATTAGATTCAATAAGAATAGTGAGGCAATAGTAGTACATAGGATTGTGTTTGAATTCCGGAAAATGTCACATGATCTTGCCCCCGAATAGCTCAGCTGGAAGAGCGTTCGACTGTAATTGTTATATGTCATCGAAAGGTCACTTGTTCGATCCAGGTTTCGGGGATTTACTTTTGCTAATGGTGCAATCTCTTTTCTTTTTACAGCACTTCCCCTGTTCCAGAACAGGCCCTCGACCAGCTCAGTCCATATCATTACAGTACAGTGCACAAGCAGGACCCTGCTCCGCTGATGACCATCACCGATAGTCGCGGCAGTCAAATCGCAATTTTCATTTGTCCTCACATGAGACCCTTTCGCTACGGGCTTCTTTGACATTGGTTCCAAGCCTGCGCTTCACCTCAGATCTAGTAACCCTACCATTTGGATCACATCTAAATTCTGGTTACACCCTGCTGACGTCTTGTTTTATACAGACAACGGCGGCTCACGTGCACAGCTCGAGGCGATAGCGTCGCAGGCAGACCCGTCATATGCTTCTGCTTTCGTTCACTTCCTTTCCGAGATCAAAGGAGTAATCTTTGAAGAAGTGTGGAACGATGCATGCACACTTCAGCATCTCATACTGCGATGGGCCACGTTGTTGGAACGAGATGCGTGTCTGAATTCGGTGGGCCTGATCAAGTCCACCAAGAGTGTGCTGAAATCAGCACGACCATTCTTGAAGACCTAGTTCTTTTCAGACGTCTATCTTCGTACCCTGGTGTACACTGGAAAACTGAAATACGAGGATATGTATCATACTGGGTCAGCGAGGAGAGATTCTGAACGAGGTCCACTCTGGTGTTGTTTGTTAACGCGCCGACAATAGTGAGCTCACCCCATCTAAATGCAAATCACAGCTGATGATCTGCTAGATATATTGAGGCTCGCTCCTCCATCTATAAACACGTTACATTGTGTACCCAAGACCTCAACACTCTTGAAGATCTTACCATCTGCCGACCTTCTCTCATAGTAAACGACATACGAGATCTCCAGCTGACAGTCCGCTTTCCACTCGTTTCACCGAAAGATACCAACCCCAACTAAAGCCAGGAGGTAGCCATGCAACTCCGGCGCGAGTGCTGTAAAACGCTTGATCAGGCAAATTGTCTTGGGTCGTTCTATCCATGGCTAGACACAGTTGATTCTAGTACTTACTATAAGTATGAGTTGTGTCTCAATTATTTTTGCTCAAGATTTGATAAGAGAAAGGTTGCAAACAAGCTCCCACGTTTCAGCTTTAATCCGTCATGCTTTTGGGCGCCGTTGTGGGCGAGACCCGCAAAGTTTTGAAGTTTCTACACTTCACTACTACCTTATCCTTCCGTAAAACTTTCCGGTGATAATCTTCAGGTTAGGGTAAGTGTGTGCTGTCCCACGTATTTCTGAAGTCTTATGATGTACGTCATCAATAGTTTCTGTGATATGTTGTGTTGAATAACGTAGATATTATCCAGGTAATGTGAAGAGAATCACGGCGTGTTGTTAACTTGGGATGAATAAAAGTCATTAGAGCGTAGTTCCGAAATCTTCATATCGAAGCTGTTGTCTGACACACTGGGCTCTTCCATTGCATGGCATATAATATAACCTCGATCCATTTCTGTGAAAGAATGTGTGAGTTTATCAGATCATCATGACGCTCAAGCCAAGGCCCAGATAACGACATGCTTCCCTTAGAGGCGAGAAGCTAAGGCGTTTGGAGACTAATGCAGGTGGGAACTCGGAGTTTATATAGTTCGTATCTGGGTCGCTGAGCCATAACATCTATGTTCCAATCGAACAACCTGTAAATGAAAATTCGACCTTAAATTCACACACATATATTTGGGCACAAATGGTAATCGTCGGATTTTAGAGCCTTCTGCTGTCTGTGACATAACAAAGAAGTACGCTGAAACGTAGCAAATCGAATGGACAGGACAATGTTCGGAGGAACAAAGACAATGTACTTGGCGAACAAAACAGCCAATGCGTGAACAGGCAGTACATTCCAGTATTCACACTACTTGGAAATTAGTAACAAGGGACGAGAACGAACACGTGGGCTCGTAGTCTGTTCGTGATTGAACTATCCACTAACTCACAATAGAACATTCGCTTGTTCCGTTCGCTGTTCCTTGGTGCTGCGCCGAACACGAACATGAGATCAGGGGCACGGTTGAAAGTTCTTGACATAAAATGGCTAGTGAGTGCTGATTTCATTTCCGCCCATAGAGCTTACTCCAAGGTTTCTTTCGCTTATACAAGCTCTCTACTTAGCTTCTTGAACCTGGTCCAGCTGTCGTTCTGTTGTACCTATCCCGCGCGAATTTGGTTTGCATCGTACAGTATCATCACTTCGAAGAATTCACCCAGAAAAGAATTTAGCACAACACCAACCACCGTCGGCATGTTCAAACTTGTGAAACATCTGTTTTGGGAAATGACCACTTCAACGCGGGAGAAAGAGGAGAGCTTGGTATGGGTCACCGCAGTTTTGCCACTGATCGCATTCAAAAACCTCTTTTTCAGCAAAGGCAGCCTGGCTATTGATGTTCTGGAGACCGAAGCGCCTGAGTTGGCCATGTTCATTGAACCAAATCAATTGGACGCGTGTTTTCGCATCACAAAGCTTGCCAAGTTCCTCGAGACTAACGATCCTTCCAGAAAGAGCAGGGCCTACGAAGTCTTGGAGAAATGCGATCCTGGTTTCAAGAGGATCGAGACACTATCTTCCATGTGTCTCCAAGCGTGCCCCGCCAAACACTGCGGAACATACCCGCCTGAGGAATGGAACAACCCAGAGTTCCTCTGCAAGTGGATTCTTGCAAATGCGATCCCACGACTCGCTCAGGTTCCAGAGTCTATCTCTGACGAGGCTTCCCTTGTCATCATGTACACTGACTACTGGGAGTATTACAAGATGTTCTTCTGGGAAGAGAAAAGCCTTCGAAAAATCTCTAAGAAGATCAAACTTGATAATTTGTTCAGGTACTAGGCCTACCGGTGGCTTTCCCGCCTCTCTTTCAAACAAGTGACTACTTGCAGGCGAGTACGTCACAAGAAGAAGATGGTGTTCCAGTAGGCTTTTGTGGTGTTTCTATGCGGCATACGGTAGGTGATTCAATGGTGTTTATGGTAGGAAGGCTGATCCAGGTAAGTTGAACATGGCACAAAGGATGGTATCTAGATTGGAACAAGAGAACGGTAAGCATTGGAGTCAATGGTTTATAATGAAAGGGTCAAGTATCATTCGCACCAACATTCGCACTAAGTGACTTCATCTCGTCCCACCATAAATCATATGTTATGGCCCAAGCCACAACATGATTGACCTGCTCGACAGTTTCCTTAGCAAACGTATTGCGATATCCATATGTGGGTGCAAACTCCGTCCTGCGTTCAGCGTCAAAATATTTCCGCCAACTGGCATCTTCTTTATAAACCTGTAAATCTCAAGGTGTCTGATCATGACATAAGATGCAGCCGACTCAGCCCTGGGATCAGCAATTTTCACAAGATGTCTGATTCTCCTCATGACTGCCCGAAACTGTGCTCGCCACTATCCAATCAGCTTATCCCCTGTGGCTTAGTTGGCTAAAGCGTCCGACTGTTATTCATTGACAATCGGGAGATCGGAAGTTCGAGCCTTCCCGGGGGAGATGCGCTACGAAATCTTACCTTTTGTCGGTTTTTACTTTTTATATCTCAGGTGTTGCTTGGCACAACGTCAATCCAGGCAGTTGAGCTCTTAATTTGATCATTGTGATGAAGTTATAGGTGGGGGACAGTATCGTCGGTTCCCCGCACATGTCGTCATTTTCTCTCTTCTCAATCCAACACAACCATAAGTTATCGCTCACAACAGTATGAAAGAACCAGCTCGTCCTCACGTCATCGTCATCGGAGGTGGCATCGTCGGCGCATCCATCGCCTGGCATCTAGCTCACGAAACTACCGTGACTGTCATCGCTGAAGACGTCGGAGGACCAGCTACTGCAGCCTCATTTGCATGGCTCAACGCGAGCTCTACCAGTCAACGGTTCTACTATGATTTCCGTCGCCGCTCCCTAAAGAGATGGAAGCAGATTCATGACGAGCTTCCCGACCTTCCCATATCATGGAGTGGGTCGCTAAACTGGCATAAGCCCAATGAAGAGAGGGTGAAGAATGAAGAAAATCTCAATACCTGGGGCTACGGCGTTATCCGCATGGACAATGCTCAGATTGCCGAGAGCGAACCTTGCATCCATCCAGGTATCCTCCCACAATGGGCTCTGAGTTATCCCGACGAGGGTGCCATTGAAGCGCACGTCGCTGCCCGCCAGCTCATAGCTGCTGCAGAAGCTAAAGGCAACACCAAATTGATCAAAGCTACGGCAGAGAGCTTCTGCAAGAGCAAAGGCCGTATCACTGGAGTTGTTTTGACCTCTGGCCAGGAATTACGTGGCGACCACGTCGTGGTAGCCGCTGGCTTAGGTAGCGTGTCCCTACTGGCGAGCGAAAGCATCACCATCCCTGTCACGTCTATCCCCGCCTTGATTGTAAACTCGAAACCGACACAGCAGAGATTTCTGAACCACCTCATCAACTCCAAGTATCTGTATATGCGCCAAACACGCGATGGTGTCGTTCGAGCTGGCTGCGAAAATCCTGGAGACGCCCCGGGCGATGACCCAGACCAAACAGCTCACGATGTCTTCTCAAAGGTGCAAGAATCGTTAGTTGGCGGCGACAAGCTCGAATTCGGTTATTACACCGTTGGATATAAACCAACGCCGGAAGGAGGTCTGCCCATTATTGGCCCTACAGGCCTTGACGCTGTCAGTGTAGCTGTCATGCACTCTGGGGTAACTAACGCTGCCATCGTGGGAGAATTGCTCAGTAAGCAAATCTTGACTGGCGAGACGGACCCGGCGCTCGATCACTTTCGGCTCGACCGATTTAGCAACTCATCGTGATTTTAACTTTTTACTTGAGCTTGAGAATATTGGGAGACAAGATTGAAAATGATCATTTAGTTGTGTAATTGAATATCAAGTCTCTTCAGATTTGCGACCATAAACAACCCTATAGCGAAAGAATGGGTGATTCGCACTAGACCGAAGCTCCCGTCTCAATGAAGAACATTCCCCATTCATGCATGGCGCTGGTATCTGTGACTGTGCTGTCGCCGCTCTCCATCATGGGTGAGGCTTCGTGGCTTTCAACCCATCCGCCTGGTAGACAAACTCGATACGACTCCTTGAATATCGCGAACCAATCTTTTATGCTTCCGTATAGGTAGCTAGTGTGGATGAAACCGATTGAGTTAGGTTCAAAGGTCCATGGTTGAGTACAGTCATCGATTTGACTAGAGCCACATCAGATCGTGTGATCCTCAAGAGGGTACTTGAAATGACTGTGTATTGAGATTTACTCACAACTCGAGCTTTGGGGGAATCCAGGACGGCCGGATGGGAGATAGATCGGTACCGATAACCTTTGCCCCGGGAAATTTATCCGCGAAGTCACTATAGCATGACATGACCGCCGATCAGCTTTATCTACAGAAGAGAGGTTAAACATACATGGCCCAAATTCCTGGAGATAATCAGCAGTGAATATCACGATCTCATTTGGGTTCTAGTCTTACCTGTTCCTGTTCCAATGTCTAAAGCTTTCTTTCTCAAGTGAGTTCATTGATGCAAAGGCTGAGGCGTCGAAGGAGCTTCATTTGTCTGCACAGTTTGAGTCGGTTCTTCGGTCATCATATTTGGAATCTTTCGGTATAGTCTTGGCCTCGAGAGTAACACAGGATCTTTGCAAACCCCTCAATGTGGAGGCGACGCTAGTTATACTGGAGTCCTGCTTAGAACCTCTGTTGGCAGTCAAATGTCACATGACAAATAACCAAAAAACATTACGTCGGCCAAGTTCTCAAAGCAGCCACGGAGTGTAACCTTGTTAGATGTATCCCGCATGATCGAGGCACATCCACAAATGGGCAGCGCGCATGTAGTGGTCTGCAGCGGCTGCAGTCGAACTGCCATCGAAGGTCAGTCAGTGTCCCACTCTTTATCATATCATTCTAAGTTGAGCTGTGAAAGGGACTCGGGATAAGGTTGGACGGGATCAAGGTTTTGAATTTTGGCTAATTTGGTCTACATCCCCGTGTAGTATAGATACAAGGACCTTTAGTGGAACAGAGCATAGCTTCCGTGATTTGGTCGAGTTATCTTATTGCAAGACGGAGTTTGACCGGTTAGGCGTACGATACCTGCCAATTCGTGCATTTGGTAAAGACTTTGGAACCATCATTATATCTCATTCAAATTCCTCAATTGCATACTATCATTTCGGCCTAGGACAGTCTGCCGCCTAATGTTTCACCAGGAGTAGACTGGCACTCTCCGTTAGAAGTCACACAAGTTCTGTCGACCTTCAGCATATTACGGGAGGCTTAAACCTCGGGCTTCTGGCCATACACAATCCTCTGTCTGAAATAGGGATGGTGCTGCCCTGACCTGATCTCACGCCGGAGCTGGGCACAGAGTACTCTGACTTGGTCTTCTGTCCATCCCAGAAGTTCACAAGCCAGGAAGAGCATGTACCCCTCATAGTCCCTCTCCAGTGCTGCCTGCATATACTGACCAACTTGTCTAAGCTTCTGATCAGTGTGCCAGCCTCCAACTGGTGCCTGTTATAGTCAGTAAGTCGTCTTTCGCGTGTGCGGCGGGATGAGCGGGCCCACCTTGAGATCCTCGACATGAATGTTCACAAAGCCTGCTGCCTCCATAGAACTCTTCTGCACATCTTCTTTGATCATGGCGAAGCTTCTTCCTGCTCGTTGGCCGCCTTCTTCAAAAACTTGGCCCCAACGCTGCATCGCGCTTCCATCCGGGATGGAATCGTCATCACTTTCCATAGTGGAGGAAACTTCGTAGCTCTCGACCCAGCCACCAGGAGTGCACACAGTAAAAGCGTCCCTGAAAGTGGCAGTCCAGTCAGTGATGCTGCCCAACATGAAACGCATATGGATAAAGTCAAAGCTGTCAGGGCGAAAGGTCCAGGTGTCGTTGCAGTCCTCAATCTCACTGCCATTAGTCAGTTCTTGCTGACATCGCTCAATGGTGGTGAGACCTACAGACGTAGGTTTGAAGGAACCCAACTGGGCTGGACGGGACTGATCTCGGTGCCGACGACCTCGACATTAGGATGTTCGTCGGCAAAGTCGCTGTATAATCGTGAGCTATAATCGTCCGCTATTTAAGAATGACTTACATAGCCCAGATGGCTATTCACATGTTAGTCAATCATTTGCAGATTTACTTTGGGGGAATCATAACAGTTCCTGTTCCAATATCCAGGACTCGCTGTGGAGATCATCAGTCCACTAGAACTGCATCATATCACAGTGAGTTATAGCGAACCTGGATATCCGGCTTCAGTGGCGTCAAGTGAAGCTTATCGTCCAGTAGTAGAAGTGTAAAATGATGGCTGTATACTGGTGAGAAAATATTTGCTGCCATAACGAATCATTGACTCACGCAAGGTCCAGTGACTCACTTGCTTGATCATCATTCGATGCCCTAAGGTATATTAGATAGATAGAAATGGAGTATCAAGGATACATACCAGTACTGGGCAGTTCCCCTATCGGAGTGATAGGTTCTGCCATGCATAGTCCTGTACTCGAAAATGCTTGAATTGAGTGAATAGGTAGAGTCTGCGAGGTTAGAACCTAAAGCCGAGTCCAAATCAGAGTCACTATGGCTATCAAAGCCGGGATCGTCGGCTGCATCGTCGTCACTCTCTTCATCCTGGTTCTGGCCCTGGTTCTGGCCCTGGTTCTGATTGTATGGAAACCGTCAGCGACGTTTTGCAATTGGAGTTGAGGGTACTAAACCTGCTGGTTTTGCTGGAGGTTCTCCATAACCTCCCAGGCTGGCGTTGGAGCCGGTGGCAGAGTCAAGCCCGGTGTTTCCACCTGTCCGCTAGTCATGTTGAATACAATTCAGATCTTCAGTGGAGTACAGTAGATATCAAAGCTCCCAAAACGGATGAAGGTGAGATGCGGGGCTTTATTTATTCTCTTGCGTTGAGATTACGACATGCGTCGCTTATTCCTCCCCAGTGACGCGGGACGTTCGGCTGTGGCGCCAATATTGGAAGACTGGACGCATATGGATAACTAGGCCTTACGCTACGGCACCTCTGGCTGAAACTATTGGCGACATCTTCGCAAACATGCCGGGCGCTCGGACACTGATCGTCGTCTTTCATCTTTTTATAGCGGGATATATTCCGCGGTCAGCGGATTTAGAAAGCATGTGGCCAAAGGAGATGCTGAGGTCTCAGCACGTTGAAGCGAGCCAATGGAAAGGGTAACGAAATGCTTGCCATACGTCGTGATATCAAAAAAGGTTGAGGTGAGAAAAGAGAACTGATGGTAAAGGCGACAGACATGGTATTAATACGAATTCAATACATACAGCTTTCATACCCGTTGGACCGACAGAGGTAGTCCGTGCCCGCCGTTACATCAGTCGATCTTATTTGCAGCAAGATAATCAGAGGATATTTTTATTCCACTATTCTTTGAAGCGAAATTGATTATAATTAGGATTTTGGGACCGTCCTCTGGTTACTGACCAAGAGCTAAGGACATGAAATGTTTATCCAGCAGGTCCCTCACTGCACAGAGTTTCCGTTATTCGCAATGAGATTGGGAGCACCACGAAGGTTTCCGGAAACCTTCTTCGGCGTAGCCACTTCCTTCAACCACGCCGTAATATCAGAAACGCCCTTAACCTTCTCCACGCTCATGGCATACAGGACCAAACCAGCAACATGAGGACAGGCCATTGAAGTTCCGGTCATTGTCGCGGCAGCTGTGTTGCTCTTGTGCCCGGCTGAGAGGATATCAACGCCCGGAGCCAAGATGTCAACTGCCTTGCCCCAGTTGGAGAAATGTGCAACTTCCCAGTTCGAGTTGATTGCTCCGACCGTGATAACGCTTGTTGCGGAAGCAGGTGATTCGTTGGCTGAGTCCATGGCGTCGTTACCAGAGGCGACCACACTGACCACGCCCTTCTTGGAAGCAGCGTCGACAGCATTATTATAGGCTGCGGATCTCTCGCCACCGAGAGACATATTGATAACAGCCCTCCATGTGCGATCTTTCTTGATGATGTCGTTGACCGCCCAGTTAAAAGCATCAAGAACAATGGAAGTATCAGATTCACCGCTCTTGAAAACCTTGAGAGCCAGGATATTAGCCTCCTTCGCGACACCATAGGTCTTGCCAGCAATCGTTCCAGCGACGTGAGTTCCATGGCCATCGGTATCCGCGTTGTTGCCCTTCCAGTTCGTCCACACAGACTTGGCGCGTCCACCAAATTCATCATGTGTAGTCCTGACACCAGTGTCGATCAAGTAAGCGTACATGTCGGTGCCAGCGTAGTCATTGTAGATGTATTCCTTGTAGCCCTTATTTCGGTGGGAAATCGTGCCGAGACCCCACGTGGACATCTTCTGTTTGATTTCATCTCTCTTCTCAGCATCGCGCTTCGACTGAACACGAGGTATCTTCCATACACGGTTGGGCTCTATAGCCGCGACCTGTAGATCTCAATTAGCTTCGTGGTCAAACCGGAGGCGCTTAGCTGTCCTACTTCTGAACTTTTCGTGATTTCTTTGATTGTGGTAGTATCAAATGTTCCAGCATAACCTTGGAAGCCCGATTTGCTATCATAAATCTTCTCCACCCCCAACTCGGTCTCGCGCGTGGTCTGGCTTCTTTTGTGTACATCCTTAACCCAGCGAATGTGACTCCTGGCTTTGATAGCATCAACCTCAGGCTTCAGGGTGATGATGTAGCTATCAGGGATGATTGCACCGGCTTCGGGCTCAGGAACAGAATGAGCAGGGATTGCAAAACCGCATCCGAGGAAGATAGTTGCCGCGAGGGCGATATTTTTGAGGTTGACCATTGAGAAAAAGATGTTGGGTGAAAAGTCCCGATGGATAAGGGCCTTAATGCTTGATAATAGCGGCACAACCCTGATATTTGTACGTGTGCTCGAGGGATGTAGAGAGATAACGACGACGGTAGATCGTTCAACGGTTTTCGCGAACAAATTTCGTAAATCATGTCAGCAGGGTTAGCGTAGCGGCCTGGAGGATTGCGATCTGCGTCTGGAGTTAGATTGTTCTCCACCAGTCCTTGGGCGTACCTGAAACTGGGTGTCATTCAGCCCTGTTTGGCGAAATTCGTACTATAGTGAAATGGGTCTTGTGAGCGGTTCATAGCTGGTGCAGATGCGGCTGGAGTGGGTATGAAGGGTCTTCGTAAGTTCCAGTCTCACGGGACACTATTGTTGTTTTGGAGGCAGGCCCCCATTCAAGACTCAATGTTAGCCACGTTTGATCCAGGTAATAGAGTACAAAGCCGATCGCGCCATGTTTCACATACTCAAGGGTAGGCAAACATGACAGAGAGAAAGCGATGTGATCTTGAACAAAGACACCAAGCTGGAGTTACATCATTGGGCAGTAGTTATGATAATCGTTGATCTACAACTTCGAGGTGACGTCTTCTAAGTTCCAATACATAGTACATGTTAAATACCAAAAGTTTATCGATGCATGGATTAGATGAGCCCAAGGGTCCTCTCTCGTTACCTAGGCGGTAGGCTACAGATTAGGCCACAACATTCAGCCTCATTAACCAAAGATCTCAAGGCTGCATACTTCACAGGTTCCTATTGGTCCCCCCCCCCCCCTTCGCCGGGCCTGGGCTTCATAGCCCCGATCAGGGCAGCGGAGTGTCGATAGCGCTGGTCCTTGGAAGCCCAATGTCTATCGCATTCCAAACCCGCTCGGTAACAAGGCTGACTGAAAACGCTAGATCGGATCGTTGAGTTACCTTTAAATACATAGTTAATTTAACCGCAAGCTTACTGGAACTGAAACAATAGTCTAAGCCACGCAAGAACTTTGGAGGCTTGGTTGTAGTTATTGGGCGGCCAGCATTCTTCAATCTGGTCATCAACCGACCTCGGAGAATGCTGCCAAGTATCTACAGCCTGCGAAAGGCCATAGGATAGAGGGCAGGAAATTTAAGCAACATCCTGTATCTTTCAGACTAGCAACAGTGGGCAAGACCTGCGCAAGTGATTGACATGGCAGGTTAGCAGGGGGGGAAAGAAGTTAACCCAATAACGGATTATCCTCCTGCAACTTAGAAGACAAAAGACCATCTATTTCTTGATATGCTGGTTCTTCTACATACTAAAGTGACCCTAAATCCACTGGGCGAGACGTTGAACCAGGCCTGTGAGATAGTCACAAGGTGGTTCAAAGTTCAGGTCCATATATTAATATTCTCTCCTATAGTTATCTCATCATTGAACGTAATCAGCAAAGGATCTAACCTTCTATACCAGTCCTTTCTCCTTTGATAGGATTACCTCATAGCATGCGACTGGCAGCCAGAAATCGGAAGTTGGAGCACTCAATGCACCTGTAACAGGTTGAACGAAATTCGCAGCTGAGGCGTTGTGCTTTCCAAGCTGTGTACACTGATCGAGTCCATTTACCACCAAGGAACTGCCAGGGGTGATGAGAACAATCTGTCTCAACAGCGGAATTGAGGATTTGCGTGATAAGGCCGGAATGCTGTTCGGCTTTTTAGGTAATATTCCGTCCGGGTTCGGGCATCGGGTTCGGTGTCAGGTCGGAGTTAGGCTCCGCGGAGATGTTCTCGTATTTAACCAGATCTTATCTGATCATCTTGCATCTGGAACCTCATCAACAATACTCGTCCAGCTCCACTTGACTTCCTGTGTAATCATGAATCTCCAACAGTTGGGCCTTTATTTCGACTTTGTCAAACTTGTTGCTTCGTTTTTGGCTGGGATGGCAGTCCAGAAAGCGCAATCAATTGTCCACAAATTCACGTACCGTGCATCACCTGACCCGCTCAACGTACTTGTTGTTGGAGGCTCATTTGCAGGATCTTTTGTTACTCAACGACTAGCTCACACGCTTCCCACTGGTTATCGCGTCGTGCTTGTCGAGAAGCACTCCCACTTCAACCACGCGTTTAGCTTCCCTCGTAACGCCGTGTGTTCTGGGCGAGAGCATCATGCTTTTATCCCGTACGACAACATGGCTGCTGGCGCGCCAGAAGGCATCTTCCATCAGATCTGCGACGAAGTCACCGATGTATCGGAGAAAAACATCACCACTCTGGGTGGTGTGACTTTGGCGTACAACTTCCTCGTGATTGCGACGGGTGCAGCACAGCCGCCTCCAGCTCGATTGCGCGCACGGTCTAAAGTCGACGCAATTGAAGAGCTGCAGGGGTTTCAGCAGCGCATTACCGACGCTGGTAGAATTGCAGTCGTTGGAGGCGGAGCGGTTGGTGTTGAGCTGGCTACAGAAATCAAGGATAAATATCCGGACAAGCAGGTTACTCTCATTCACTCCAGAAAGCAGCTGCTGCCAAGATTTGGTCCAAAGCTTCATGAACATATCCTAGCTACACTTCAGGGTCAAGGAATTGAAGTTCTGCTAGGCGAAAAGCCTACGTTTCCCAGCGACGCTGGCCAGATCGTGCAAGAGACTGACCTTACCTTCGCAAATGGAGGGATGAAGACTTTTGATCTGGTGGTACGTATATACTGTTGACTACTAGCGGAAAATATCTTGGTATCTAAAGTCATTTTGCAGATTCCTTGCACCGGTCTCCGGCCACGATCAGACCTACTCAAAACGTACTCACCGAAGAGCGTCGCTTCCAACGGTGAAATCAAAGTAAAGCCGACACTCCAACTCGAGAATCTGCCTTCCACTCAACAAAACATATTCGCCATTGGAGACGTTGCTGAGTCTGGCGGAGCGAAGCAGGCTCGTGCTGGAATAATGCAGGCCAATGTTGTCGTCCAGAATATTCTTCAACTCATCAAGGGTGAATCGGCAAGTGAAAGATACGAGCCCCAGTACTTTGAAAACACACTGCAACTCACATTGGGAAAGGTAATTGGCTGCTTGTGCTGAGACGCACTCAAATGAATTTGAACTGACGCAAGACAGGAGGCGGGTGTTATGTATGTGCAAAAAGGAGATTTCGAATGGTTAAAGGAAATGAGAGGATGGGATGAGGATGTAGGTGTTGGGAAGATGAGGTGGCAACTCAATGCCAAATCGGCCTAGGAAAGCTCAAGTCCCAGCAATAGAGATGCATCAAAGGATGTATCTTGGCTAACGTGCGACCGTCTGAAGATTAATAAAGCTCAATTAATCCCGCTTACAGTGAATAATTTCACTGTAGGGCGAGGTGAGATTTATGTGGATGGTCAATTGATTGGCACTTCTTTCCATCGCAACCAGGTGGGCCGGGATACGTCATGGGCGGGAACATCGGATGATAGCCGTCATAGTTCGTGCACTGAGTTCTCAAAGATTGAACTAAACTTTCGTTCTATTCTTTCGCTCTCGTCTAAATAGATGTTCCTCAAAACGACACTGTGCGTTATAGCGATGCAGCTTGGTACTTAGGCCCGACAGTCTCGCCAACAACCATTGTGGGCTTGGCCGTGGTGAAGTTCTTCACATCCTCATGGACGGCCTTCGTCTCTTCCATAGCAGCAGCCTTCTGGAACGCAGCCAGGCTTTCCCATTTCATGATAGTGTAGATCTGATGAGGACCTTCTCCTCCCAGCTTGATGACCTCGGCGCCCTTGAGGCCGTGAGATCGCCAGGTCCTTATCGTTGGTGTCAGTTGGATACATGATCAAGGTGAAAGGATCAAAAGTATTCTTACTTGTCTGCCAGCGGCATATGTGTGTTAACGTAGTAGTCGACGTCGAAGTCGTGACCGACGGGGTACTGGATAATGACAGTTGCCATTATGTCGACAAGGTTAAATTTGCGAATAGGAGTTTCTAGAGATGTTATAGAAAAATGTTGAGATGGAGGGTCACTGGAAACTTGACAGCTCTAGCAGGGTACCAGTCGAGTATTAAATGGTCACTTATTAATCTACTTTGCCGGATGACAAAGAATGAGTTAACATGAACCGAGGCATGAAGATTTTGAGGTATCCACAACGACTGCCAGGCCGTTAAGTTCAGTCCGACTCCACATGGGGGAATGGCAACCCCATCCATCAGACTTCGGGGTTGAAGCAGGGTTTCCTTCGTAGAAGGACCAGTACAATTCTTTCTGAGAAATCCAAAGAACCTGATCTCGGTCTGCTACTGGATCCGAGGCTACCGAATCTCTCGCCTTCAACGAACTGCTGCTCTAGGTATGCCTGAACCCAGGGTTGGGCAATGAATGGTTGCATGATCGACGATATAGTTTATACACCGCTTTCCAGCTCCACCAAAACAAGATTTGTCACCATGTCACAGATCAATTGGATCCGGTAGCTCCGGGGCCTTTTACTTAAAATGGAAACGTCCGTTAGGCTGGAAGTGGTGGCAAGGCGCAGCAGGATATCATAGCATCTGCCGACTTGTACGTGCTCGAACTTTGTATTTGGAGTGATTCTAGGCATGAAAGTAAAAAACTTGTTTTGTAACCAGTATCAGTCATCCGAATACTTTTGAGCTTGAGCCGCTACGCTTCTTCTAGCACGGGATGGGACAGGCACAGTCTAAACTAAACTCACTTGCCCCATAACCAACTGTCAATCAACGAACGTCTCTCTTGTTATCAGATCAAGAACCACGGGTTTCCCCAGGATGATTTTCGAATTGAGTAGGAGGAGCGTCTACTTACCCTCTGCACGCAGCATACGATAACTTCTCAAGCTTCAATAGCACACATGTGAGTTCAGCCTTTTCTCGGGAACGTGCACGCTTCAATCATGTTCATATCAACTGGAGGAGTCTTTGAGAAATGTTGCCCTGGCGGTGATATGCCCTCCACTTATCTACCTAATCTCAAGGTTTGGGGTCTTCAACCGAAAACAGCACAGATGAAGAATTTCTACAATTTAATGTCCCTAAGTATTCGTACCGCTATGTTAACGGACGACTAAGGATGCGGGATTCTTATGGCATCTTAGTTCATATATACTATTCGCCTTGTGTTGCCGTGGGATAGTTACTTGTTCTCAGCACTTACTTAACTACTGTAACAAAGAGAATCAGATTTATAATGATATACTGCCTAGTCCTATACGAAAAACAGGGCTAAGAGACATGCAAGTAAATGCATAATAAGCAGCTGTAAGGTCTATATATACGGAAGTCAAGCTTTGTAATGTCTCAAAATTTCAAGGTATTAGGCCTTACGAGATTACTACTTTCTTATCTTCACAAATCGCGACCGGGACAATTTTACCAGCTAAATATCTCCGCTTCCGGGTCCTCTTGTATGAAACACAGTCATGACATGACCACCTCACGATGCTGCAAATACGACAACTCGAACAAAGAATCCAACGTCAATATTTTTTGGACAGATTTGCCACGGATCAACAGTTTGGTGGCTCGGAACTTACCTCGTCTAAAGTAGCTTGTCAAGTTGACCTCGCACTATCTTCGCCCTGATGATATCGGCCAGCGACCTAACCAGCGTCTGTTACACTGTTAGATCCGACTCTTCTTGACTGTCATCTCCAAGCATTAGACTATTTTCCAAGCCATTGACCCAGTCAAGACTCGATGGCGCTACCGATCGGTCTGGAACGTCCGCCAACTGGTCTCCCTCAGCCTTTTCAATAGCCTGTAAGACCTTGCCGTGGGCCTTGTTCTGACGTCTGAGTAAACCATTATCGAAGGCTGTTCTTGTACTTTCCTCCAGCGCGTCAACTTTGGCACGGGCAGCTGCGATCACACTCAGCTTCGCCTCAAACCTGTTCTGAAGTTGGTCTGTCTCTTCGCCCAGCCAGTGGTTTGTGCTGATCACCTCTTCCCGAAGCTTCTCAATCGCTGCCACAGACCTCTCTTCTCCAAGAGCCATCGTCATCTCCATAGCAGAGGATAGTACCCTGTCTAGCTCCGTGGAGTCGATTCGAGTACGATCAACAGCGTAGTGACGGATATTGGCGACAGAGTCCAACAATGCGCTGCGTTCTACACTATTGGGTACACGATCACTAAAACAACTCGAATACAGGAACTCATTTGTCCAAACATGCAGCTCTACTGCTTCGGTACAGTCCCACCCTCGGCGGTGGAGCCTTTCCGGCATGTGTCGCTGGCCAAACGCAAAACACGCTGTCTCAAGATTATGTTGCAGATAGACCATGAGTTTGTGTTGGGCGCTGAAAGGAAGATAAACCGGCAATGGTGTCGTTTCTTGGTCCCCTAATATACTTTCTGCCTCTTCTGTTGAGATAAGCGAGTCAGTTTCATATCTTGAACTAGTTTTGTTTATCTTACCATTCGTACTACCTCTTATACGGCTATTTGTAGTTGGCAGTTCCTCTGGGGGTACTGGATCTTCCTCAGGCATAGCCGCTTCCTCAGGCATAGCCGCTTCTTCAGACACAAGCTCTGACGGATTGCCTAGTGAACATACGCGATCCAGTTGTACAATTCTTGGTGAATTGTTGTATGCTCGCCCGGGCATGCCTTCCTGCTGGGTTAGCACTCCAGGTGGTTCGGTAGCCACCACCCCGTCCTGAACAGCCGCCTCGACACAATTGGGATCAGTAAACTCGCTATTCAGCATGCTTGTTAAGTACGACTTCTCCTCCTGCTTTTTGAGTTTCTTTCTGTCTTTCTTGCTCAGCGGTTTCGTGTACGTCTTCAAATTACCCGGTAGTTCGACTACGGGAGCTGGACACTCCGGAATGGTCTCGCCCTGCATCTCCGACCCGATGAACGCGTGGTTTTCTTGGTCGGTCGTCACATCAGTCATGGTCGGATATTGGTCGACGATTCTCGCTGACAATGGTTGTGTGAGAAAAGCTCTGAGGGCGAGAAACGAATTGGTATATATAACGGGGATATCACCATGTCCCTTATGAAGAGGCAGGTATGCATGTGGTCATAAGCCCATCACTCATCACAAACGTTTTCTTGCAGAAGTGAATGTATATCTGTTGGTCGAGGTGGGTGGCCTCAAAACCTTGGCCAGTGAGAACTGCAGCCTGCAGCTCCTCAACCTATCAAGCCGTGACAAGTTACGTGTTGAAAGCATTTATGCCGCTTATTGAATTCTAATAGCTCGGCATACTGCTCTGTGCCCAGATATTGTTAATTGAGTATGCATGGTGGGTGGCAAGATCGAAGTGTGAACCGGATGGTTACTGCCACTGGTAAGCAAATTTCTTTAACAATTAAATCATTAATCCTCTATTTCAACGTTGCGGCCAATGCTAATTTGTTGTATGGTTGACATTGAGCTTTTTCTTTTCTTACGATCAGAGGGCTCTTCTCTCCTTCGCCGACCAATGCATCTATTCCACAGTCTTCATATAGTACATCGACGATCTTTACGTCAAATCTGCTGTTCTATTTTGTACCAGTATGTCTACCATGGGACTTGCTATGCGGGAGGCCGGCCATCTGTGCCTAATGACGTGGCTTGGCTCTCGGCAATGTGACCAGCTGAAAGCCCGCATGCGTGGCTGAGGCAATGTCACATTCTTTCAAGAGGAGTCAGGTTACTGCTGAACTAAGTGAACGACAAAATAAGACTCTAGTTATAACGAAGACTTATACAATATAGTAAAGAAGTATCAACACTCGATTTGCTTCTCCCAACGACTGGGCCAATAGTCTATTCCCTATTGACAATTAGAGGCTCTCCATTATCTTCCTGGCTATCCTTTGTCAAGTCAATGTACTGTTTTCCATCATCAGTCTCTCGTTGAGTATCACTGTTCTCATCGAAGCCTTGCTGTGGCTGGCCGAACTGTCGCCCCGGGGGCCATATTTGCCGCGTAGGCGGAGAGCGACCTGCAAAAACAGGTGATCCAGAAAAGGTCCCCTCTCCAGTATTACGTGGACTCCGAGACCGTTGCGGTAAACTTGGAGTTTGAGGTGCAGATCCACTACCAAGTCCATCTCTGAATATACCTGGCTTCGGAGTAGTATTCAGTGAACTGGTGATTGTACTTTCAGAGAGCTGACCGGACTCTTGACTATACATGCTGGGCCGTCCATCAATATGGCCTGTGGATGCATCTTCGCGTGAAGTTCTGAATACCTTTGGAGTACGCCATAAGGGTATCGTCCTAACAGCGAACTCATAATCCGAGAATGTACCAACTGAACTTTCAGTGTCAGAGGCCTCTGAAGCAGAACCATAGATAGTACCACGGAAAGACGATGTGCCCTGCGATGGCCTATAGTCAGAGTCACTGGGGTGGTTGTCGTCGATCTGGGCCTCCTCGGCAGTGGTGGTTGACCTGCAAGTTGATGCACATGGCTCAGGCTCCACAGAGAGAGACGTTAGTTCTTCGCTGTTCTCTCCATTGTGATTTGCAGTTGCTGTTTCACGAGTCGCTTGAGTAGTGGATAGCGATCTCAGCTTTTGGGTAACAACACGATCGATTTCGCTGGAGATCGACTCTCTCTCTGTCGAGCAGATCTGATGCATGAACATGCCTAGCAGTAGAGGCGTCACTTTGTGATGGGACAGGCCGTCTAGCTCCATGGTAGCGTGGTCCTCAAGTAGTGTCTGTATGATGGGAAGGATGGCTCGGCGTTCTTCAATGGTCTTTTGGCGACGAAGTTGTGACTTCTCCAGAAGACTCTGTGCAGCTCCATCTTCCCCATTGGCATTTGGCTGACAGTGGACATGTTTCCATTGCTCAACATATGAGGATATCAAGGGCTTGAAGACCCGGGTTGCCCAAGTGTGCGCATTCTCGAGGATCATCTGGAGCTGGACAATGTCGACTAGCTTGGTCATATCGCCATTCCAAACCGCACGCATAAGCTGCTGCCGCGTAAGCAAGTAAACCCAGAAGCGCCATAGTGGCTTTTCATATAGCATGGTGACTTACATAGCCCTTTTTGCGTCTTTTATTCAAAATCTCCAGAGTCTCCCTCCGAGAGCACGGAGCATCGAAATCTTTTGCAAAGTACGTTATCCAGATTGTGACTCGTGAGCCCACGGTTGTCATAGTCGGAATAGGCGGGATATGTGCATCATCAGGGAGCTCCACAGCGTACTGGGCAGTGTGCTGTACCAGACTGATAGCGCACGCAGCGGCATTCGCAGCCTGGCAGGCCACGACTCGTTCTGGCGCGGAACCTGGTTCTTTTTGTCTCTTGTGCTCGACTATGAACCAGGGATAGCATTTTAGATTGGCCTCCAAAGGGGGCTTCTTGAAAGTGCAAAAGGGTGTGGACTGGAGACCAAACTTGTTCAAGTCGTTCAAAGTTGACCACGAGAATGGCTCTATGGCTGACGTGTCTTGAGCCTTATTCCACATTCGAGCGCCTGGATCCGTCACTATAGGGATACCTACGTCCCTGTTGAAATGATAAATGGGCAGATAAAATACCTGATCTGGCTTCGGGCATTTGAGGCTCTCGAACGGTTCATTGCCAGGTTTCCCGTCATCTTTGAACAAATTCCAGATTTCGTTACCTTCCCTAGTTACCGAGTTAAATGGGGAGAGTGGAAGGAGGCGGACGATTTTGTGTACCTTTTGAATGCGTCATAGTAATATTTGTTGCGTGATACACTTTTTCCATCTTGTTAGCTTCGAACGTCGTATTGAGGAGTTGGATTACCGTCGGGAGTCCCCTTGGCAATCTGAAACTGATTCAGAAAGGGCGTTAAAGAAATGCGTCTCATAAAAACCTCGCCATGTATCTTCTAGAAAGCCACCGTTCACGATGCGCAGAGCAGCAAAGTAGGTCTTTTCTGCAGCTTTCAAAGCCGGCTCTGGGCGTGGGCTGTTGAGTAGAGTCTTGAGAGTCTTTTCGACAAGGACTGTCTCGGACGAGTGTTGTTTCTCTTCAACTGCGCAGGAAAAGTCCAGGATTGACCTTCTCACGCGCTCCACGTGTGGTGGGAGGGTGATGGCTGGGAACAGGCTTTTCTGTTCATCATAAAAGATGTTTTTGTTGCCGAGTTCGTATCTGTCCCAGGTCATTTTGGGTGTATGACACAGAGATCATTTGAGTAACTTTGGAAGGAAAGAGTCGCAAAGGAAATATTTCTTGGACAAAGGCCAACTCAGCCACGCTTGGTCGCTCAACCCACCACCTTGGCTGTGGAAGGATTCAGTGGCTGTTACACTACAGAGTACTTTTGCAGAGACTATGGGGCAGGGAACACGTCTGATTCCTGCTTCTACTGGCCCGCTTCGTTGAATATGTTGGTTGACCCATGCACATTCTCAACCAACTGCATAACATAACCTCTCAGCTGATAACTAGCAAGGTTCTTATGAGACAGGAGGTGGAGGAATCTGCATCTCTTTCCATATGGGTATAGATATCCGAACAAAGTTTAGATAGCGTGGGCTGATAGTTATGTACTTTGATTGCGCAGGTAATGAATGTTACGGGATAGCCACCTGAGGCCAATTAAGTGTCCTACTCTACTACATGTGCACTACCATTACCATTATATGCCCTCTGATGGGAAGCCATATGGAATGCAAAAGGATTAAGATTAATATAGATTCATTTGCCTGGTTTATTATACATAGGAAAGAACTGGGTTGGCTCTAAACGTAACTTATAGAAGGGCTGGCCTGAACTGTCATCTGAGAAAGCAAAACTTATTTCTATGACTTCTGTGCGAAGCAAAGATATACTGGTCATCACTTTGTATTCAGACATCCTGCGTTGTGTCTCACAGTAACGCTGGAATTTATTTCCGCAAATAAGTAGATGTAACTGTTTCCTTTCTTACTGAACGAAAGAACAGTAATACCATCGACTAGCAATCATTATCAATGCATAGTGCTTCCCTCGTGCTGAACTTCCCATGGATTATCTGCTGTGAAATCATATTTAACAACTTTGATCTTTGCTGTTCCTGAAGAGTGGTCCGTAACGTGAAGCCAAATAACTCCTCCGCTTTGCTTGTAGATCTCGTCCCAGTATTTCTGGGTAGGATAGTCGCCTTCTGCAAGAGCTAGTCCATAGTATGTTCGCATCATTTTGTTTGCCAACGTGTCAATGTTGCTGGTTCGGTCGACCCAATCCACGCCCAGCTCCCGCGCAGTCACGACATCCAGACGGTGAGAAGCCCAAGGGCCAGCCCATATTGGCCAGAATTTGTCGTCGAGAGGACCGTATGTTGGATCCATGATTGTATCCTCCAGATTCTCATCTGTAAATCCAACGAACTCACCGAGTTCTTCCCAGGACCAGCCTTCTACTGCGTTTTCACCTCTCCAACTGATCAGCCATAGAAGAAGCATGTCTAACGTAAGCCAATGGGTCTCGGTAAGACATACAGTGGCTTCTCCATCGCTTGTGACCACTCCCTCCATGCATATGTACTCTTTCTTGGTCAGATTGCGCAAATACCATTTGCTTCCACGTTCAATGCTGAAGGTCGGCAGAGAGGCTTTCATGAAACCGTGGAATTTGTCTGGAATGTCGGCTGATTCAATCTGCTTTGAAAACGCCTCCATATAAAGATCATCGTATGGAAATGGCGTTTTCTCGTACGATTTCATCATCTCATCATACCAGATTTTTGATCGGGATTGATTGCGCGTCTGGGGGATGTCCCACGTATCTGCATTTGGTGGCGATTCGTCGAGAGTTCTTTCAGGGCAATCGTTGGGAATTATTTCAGGAAAAGTGTGGTACATGAGATGCGGAAGATTGCTGAGCCTTGATCCCGCACAAATCAGTGGAGTGTTGACCCAGGAATATGCGTTTTTCCAACGCATATAGCCACTCTGCATCGACTTGATCGCATGGGCCCAGAGGGTCTGGGAACAAAAGCCGAGAGCCATGAACTCTTCAGGTTGTAGTAACGTGAAGATAGCGCCCAAAAGCTCAGTCGGAAGCCTCTCCAGCGGAGTCTGAGCCGGTACCCTTCGAGGTAACACCCCATCAAGATCTTCTTCCGGTTTGATCTCAACGCTTCCTGGGGAGTTGCACAGCAATTTGAATGCGTCGAAACTGAGACTCTTGGTACAGAACCAATAGGGGCTGAGGTCTTCATCTAGGTCATCTGAAAGTGGCAGTCTCATTCTTTGTTGCTTCTCCGGCACGAGAAGGGTCCACCATTCAGTCCGTGTCCATTCAGTCGCTCGTCGTGAGCCCTCCGAAATTTGAGCTTCCAAATATTCCTCAATAACCCGTCTGCGTCGCATTTTTCTCCTGGAATATCTCCCAGCTATCGAAATCGCTCTGTTCTTCTTTTTCTTTGTTTTTGTAGCGTGAGAAAGTGGTTAAACAGACAGCGCGTTGTTGCCTACACACCAAATCGTGTGCTCACGTCAGATGAATTTGACGAATCATAAGCCTTTGTGGGATAATCAATCTGATTAGTAATCAAACATTCCGCCGTTGGGAAACCTGCTGCAAGATCTGTCAATGCAGGGTAGGACCGGAGCATATCGCTACTCCCATCGAGAGCACAAAATTATGATGTATTTGGTAATAGCTCATATACTATTAAGTGAACTAAACAGGTAACACGGCTTAAAAGGTTTCATCAGTGAGAAGGGCTGTGTTATCCAAATTACCCATGACGCAAAGAATGATTCACTACGCCTCAAAACGATATCGGAGCGTCTATCCTAAAGGGTGGTTCACGTAAATCCGACATGTTTGTCCTCTGCTGTTGTCGTAATTACTTTTGACCCCAGTAGATAGGGTATGTCCCTCGAGCATTACGTCAGTCAAAATTCGGGAAAATCAGATATGTCAAAGTGGTGTTCAAGTGTTTCCACCAATCGGACTTGAGATTTTGAAACTCACCCAGGCGCCCATTAATTTACCAAATCTCCTTTAAATGCAAGAAGCCATTATGATCTACACATGATTATCTTGCTACTTGCCATATCTTTTGTTCATTCCTTGGTTCTTTCTTGTATATACAATATGAAATTCTTCCTCCGCCTTCTCAGTCTAGCAGCTGGTCTGTCTCAGACTTTGGCCACCCCTGTTCATCCAAGAGCTGCTAGTTCTACCAAGAACCTGATTGTCTTGTGAGTTTCCCTCCAAAACGTACGTCTGTACGGTCGCGTTGACTGTTTTTGCCAGTGGCGACTCTTACTCTACTGTCGGCTTTTGGCCCGGTGGTGACTTGCCCTCGCCTGGAAGCCCACTGGGAAACCCAGCCTTGCCAGGACAGACGACGGCCAACGGACTGAACTGGGTTGGCTATTTGACCAGCACGTTGAATACTTCCATGGTGCTGACTTACGACTTTGCTGTTACTGGTGCCACTGTTTCCAAGAAAATTGTCGATACATATGCACAGTACTGCGTAGATGACCAAGTCGCTCAGTATAAGGAATATGTCTCGGAAAAGATAAGCGTCGACGACACGCTTGTGGCTGTTTGGATCGGCATCAATGACCTCGGCGAGCCTTTCTGGAAGAAAGCCGACGCACCAGTTGAAAAGACTATGGATCTCTATTTCGAACTTCTGAAGACTCTGTCTGAAACTGGTCTTAAGAAATTTGCTTTGCTCACTGTCCCAGGTAAGTATTCTATGTATACCTGTTCGACCTGAACTGACCAATGATCCAGCATTTGCCGACCAGATTCCGGCCATGAATGGCCAACCCGAAGCTGACCTGAAGAAGCTTCGTTCGAGTATCACTGCCTACAACGAAGCATTGACTGAACGTGCAGCCTCATTTGCTTCTTCCCAATCCGGAAGTGAGATCATTGTATTCGACACCAAGCCCACTTTCGACACCGCTGTGAAGAACTTCAAGTCGTATGGTGCTAAAGATGCTACGTGCTATGGGGGCGATGGTTGTCTTTGGACTGACACCTACCATGCTGGTACTGCCATTCACAAGGCACTTGCTAAGAACTTTGCCACCGGTATCAGCAAGGTCTTTACGTTTTAAGTGGATTTAGATGGAGACAACAAGAGAAAGTACACAGAGGTCCATTCCAAACTCGATGCCTTCTAAGGGCTAGAATTTATATATAGTAAAGTAGACTTGCAGTTGATGACAGTATATCGAGCCCACGTTGGCAGGGCATCTTTCTCCCTGGCGCATTTTGAATGGACTGATCAGTCTTAATGCAATGGTAAATGAAGGGGATTTTAGTCGAGTGGCGCAGAATATTCCAATAACTCTCAATAGAGTTAAATGCCCCATACCGCAGGGTGGTTGTCGTAGTCCCTGGTCGAGATATCTAGGCAACCCATAGTAGGATCACGTTATCCATAGTACAAGACATGTGAATGTGCCCCCTCGCCTTTGATAACTCCCTCATCAATCCTCTCCCCCACCGAATAGGCACTGAAAAGCCCAAAACCGCTGATATAGTGCTATAGTTGATAGTAGCGGCTCGTCATTTTGTGTCTTGCCTCGGTTGAGTGAGAGTCACTTAGCCTTGTCTGATAGAAGGGGCGGCGATTAAAGCGGTGTTATAAAGTCCCTATCTTGGTATAGCTGCTATAGATGAGATCTATTTGAAGTCTAATACGATAAGTCTTAGCTTTGAAGGAGACTTTAAGACACAAAGTAATATCCAACTACCTAAACTCAGATGTCATCGCCAACTCTATCTATCCAATATCAAAGCAGTACTACTCAGTGACTATTTCTTTTCCCCACTACCATTGACACTAATAGCCTGGCCCTCAGTATCCTCAAACTGCTTTCCCATTGCTTGCTGTTCAGCAATTTCATCGGCAGGGATCCTGTCTGGTGTGGTGTTGACGAGCATGATCATAGGGAGAAGCGCAGCACCGAGTAAGGCAAATGTCACGCAACTAATAAAGTATGAGGGATTGTTGCCTCGGGAGGGTTGATGGGGCCAGAACTTACAAGCCAACAAGTGGATCACTCTTTGTTTGAGTGTTCATGCCGTAAGCAATGGCTTGGCCAATCGCTTCAATACATCGGAAGGCTGCTCCATTTCGGACGTTCTCTGAGTAAAATGTTAGCCTCGAGAACTTTCGCTCGTTTACGTGATTTGGCACATACCTTGGGCATCGGTTGCAAATGATGATAGAAGCCAATACATGTATGACTGAGACAGTGGCCCTGTAGTCTGCACAAAGAAATATGGCAAGAAGGAGGTAGCGAACAGACCATCATCCCAGTCAATAGCGCCTGGATCTTTGCGATTGAACCTAGCTTGCATGATGATGGACCAGATATACACCCCGACATTGAGAATGACGACGGTGTAAAGACCGATCTGAGCACGGCGGCGTTGGGAAAGTTTCTCCGCATCGAGGATGAATCCTAGACCGAAACAGCCAATACTAAACCAATATTAGTTTCTTATGCAGGGTTCACGGGAGTTAACAATACGTACATGCAGAAGAATGGGGAGATCAACGATGAGAGGGCGCGAGTGCGGACCGTGAAGTGGATGCCGAGATAAGTCGACCAGGAGCCACTATCATGTGCGTTAGCCTGTGGTGGCCTTGCAATACTACAGCAGCTTGCCTCACCTGTAAAAGAACGACCATAGTGCCCAAATAGCTGATAGTACGATGAGTCGCGAGGTCATCGTCTTTGAGATCCGTTTGAACTCCAGTTTGGTGCCAAGGGTCTCGGCCACAACAATCTTTGTTCCGTCCGATCGAATGACGCGTTCGAAAGGCGTGATCATGAAGGCGAACGGCAACCTTGGAGAGCAGTGAGCTGTGAATGGTATTTGCATTGATACAGTGATACTTACGCGAGGCACTCAATAATCAGGAAGGCGATATATGTGTCAGGTGTGACTCCACCGCTAACACCCTTTTCGTTATTTTTGGATAGACTAGGGAATATGTTAACAGGTTGCGTCTTTTGTTAGCCAATAATACCACTTACTTGATTGCACCACCGACTAGCTGCCCGAGATTTCTGGACACAATCCAGAGAGCTAAGTATTTCCCACGCGCACCAGAAGGCGCAAGGGTCATGATTGCACCAGCTTCGGCGACGTACCAACAGCCGGTACCGATACCGCCAATTGCTCCACTAAGAATGAGATACTATGTGGATTACCCATGGTCAGCTAGTTACATAGATGGGCGAAGAACGAGCCGAGGTCAGTACTCACCCACTGATTACCAAACTTGCTATTGCAGTAGTATGCAGAACCCTGGATTGGGAACGACATGGAGCCAATGACGAGAGCCCACTTGACTCCTATCTTGTTCACAATGGGACCTCCCATGAAGCAGGCTGGAAGCTTTGCATTAGTCTACAACCTCGTTGTCTTTGGGGCATGGATACCTACTGAGAGCGAGCGCAGCATATCTGAGTGCTGTCGAGATGTTGGAAACTTGAGGAGTTGCAAGACCTCCACCACCCAGGCCTAAGATCTGTCAGTCTCAAGGGATGTGTATCGTGGGATTCGCCGGGAACCAACCTGCAATAGCATCCGACATGGCGGGACCGCAGAAGGCCTGGATGCTCAGGAGGATCATCTGTGTCAAGCTGTGCTGCCATATATATTTCCACATGGGGATGTGCCTCGTGGTCGTCATATCGACTCCTTGCACTGACGGCTGAGGCGATTGAGCCCGGTTGGGAGGAGAAACTTCAGTCTTGGAGTCTGCCATTGTTGCAACTCGAGATACAGTGAAACACACTGGTTGATGGAAAGGTCGTTGAATGACATGGTGAGAACGTCTTTATATATACAGATGGCATCGGTTATGACCCTTTCTACTGAGCCGGTATCGCGATTTCCCCATGGGGTCTACTCATCTAACCCCACACAAGATATGGAGGAAGTGAGAAGGTCCAAGCGAGACCTCAGTGGAGCACTTAATCTTCAGCCAATCATCGCTTAGTAGCCATCGCCGGAGTAGTTGATCCGCGTTCATCTTGCCTCTAATCCGGTCTCTTAGCCGAAGTACCAAGACCAATTTCGTGGAGAAGGTCCAGCCGGTGGCGTGACGTTGTGACCTTCCAACTGCCTTATCAAGTTATCAACAAGATAAGCTCAAAAACCCCGGGTTTGATCGGCAACACTCAGCATGTCCATCGATTGGACTGAATGACCTCCACAGCATTGTCATCCAATTCTAATCTGTAAACTTGTCCTCCTTGAGAAGGTGGTGTGATATTGGCGTTAGCTTACTATCAGTCAATGACTGATGTAGCGGCAAGGTGCGCCTTCGCTTCACTATCTCAGCACAATATCTTAACATGGAACCGATGACTGAATTGCGATAGATTAGAGAAGAGACGCGCTCTGCTCTGATAATATATGTATATGGGAAGGTTCGGATTATTTCTATCGGCTATCATTTTTTCAGCCTCTCTTTGTGTGTCTGACCAACATCTCGCGACACACTTCCCCTTCTGCTTCGCATGCAGTCGAGAAGTCTGGTCAAAACGGCCACAACAACAGAGCCACCGGAAGCGAAGAAGACTGTGATCTTGGCCTAGTTAAGACTTAGTGCGTCCTTGGCTTGAAATGTCCGGGGGCCGAAGATGTTGACTATGGAAAAGTCGGTGGCAATAATGGCGTTGGCGGTCATCTTTTTAGTGTATCTCTGGACGTTGGCTCCAGCGAGGGTGTAGGTGAGTGCGAGGTGCCACGTCAAAATTGATCAGGTAAACCCCAGCAAGTGAGCCAGCTTGGCTATCCGAGTAGAAGGACATAAGCCCTACGCCGATGACCATCAGAAGGTAGAGACCCAACCACTGCGCAATAAACCCGTAGAAAATGGGCTAGGCGCTCACAGACGCAATACCAGCAGGGATCCTTAGCAAAGTCATTTGTTTGGTGTTGTAGCCAAATCCTGTGACCAACGCAGCAAAGATTCCTGTGATGATGCCAGACGGGATAACAATAAAAATAGTGTTAAGGACTAGTAGCCAAATTTGTAGATCTCTGAGCGGAACCTGAATATCAGCTCGACGAAAATCCTTGGCACTGTGTCCGCTTTAGTCAGCTGCTAGAGCCTCCTGAACCAGAGTCTGTTCATGCTCTATGCTAGTGAGAAACCTCGCAAACCCCTAAGATACTTGAGCGATCACGTTGTATGGAAAAAACGCCTCTCTTCCATGCAGGAGCATAATAGTGGAATGGCCGCGATATTTGAGGGTGGAAACAAAGTTGATGGGTCCCTCGTTGGTGTCAAAGGCAGCAACTCAAGTACCCGGAAGTTTCTGGTGCCAGAGTCATACCAGAACATCCGACTGCCGATAGAATTAACCAGTGCTAATCTGGATCTCACACCAGATCAAGCCAAACTACTAAAATACATCGACCCTCTACTCTCCCGAGGTTATTAACCGGTGGCAGGGCCATTCTTCTAGTTCAACATGCTTGAAACGCCATATATCAACGGTAGAGCTTAGACAGGGAACGAGCACTACAGGGTTCAGTTCATGATATCTTGGTCCGTGCGAAGACCGGATAACGAGATCAAGGTAAACGATGCGGAGCGCTTGGCATACATGAAACGCGCAACAGAGTTCATCCCCGTTCTCGCAGACGTTGTGTGCACCATCCTTGAAGGATCCGAAGTGATTGTGGTTGTCCTTCAAGATGGCCATGTCACCCGTGGGACAACCACAGTGGCAGGATTACTCTTGCAAGCGACGCCGCTCATGAGCTCAACATGTATCATGGAGAAGCCGTCAACCATGGCATTCTCGATTTTTATCGACTATTCAGAGCTCTAAGGTTAAGGCGTCATCAAGGAAAATATATGAAAGTCACGATTGATAGCTATGAGGTGGAAATGAGAGAATGAACAAGTGTTGTGGTGTTCGTACACACCAACTCCTTCGCTGGTATCTACGACGCCTCGAAGGGTCTTCAGCCGGGCAAATTCTATACTACCAAGGGCTGGTCACCCTCGACCTATGAGGATGGTACAAATGCGCCTGCATCAGTGCCACACAGTCAACAAGATTCTTGCCGAAAAGGTGGCATAGAAGTGAATGGATGATAATTCATCGGCACAGTTTAATTTTACGAGCCTCGATTCGGCCCTGGTATCTGGATCGTTCCTTCAGGGAGCTAGCCTAAGCACACCGGAGCAACTTAATACATCCAAAAAGATCGTGTATAGTATCGCTTCAGCTGGCGAGAAAGGTGACGTGCTACCAAAGGCCAGAGATATATTCTAGCCGCTGGCGTATACCATAATCAATGACTTGCTATTACTGCCAGATAGATTGTAGGGAAGCACAGAAAATATAATCCACAAGGAACCCCACAGTCGCGGGAAGGCTTCACTTACCTTGGAGTTGGCGCTTGTGAAACTGGGATGGCTCTCGATATCAGGTGGTAGAAGTTGTTTCATAAGTTGACCGAGTTACGGCCTCAGCTATTTAAGGTCGCCGAGGGAACTTGGTAAAGTTATTCAGTACTCAGTAAGATTACCACTGCACTCGAGGCTGCGACCTGATGACATAGGCTTCTTGGCTTAGCGTCCATGAGCTTAAGTTTTTTAAGCATAGGTTGAAATAGCCTTGTGAGAGAGTACGGGCTCCATAGCATGAGTCAGAGCTTGCAAGCTGTTTTGGAGGTCTGGTTAAGCTACCGAGTCTTGAGCGCTTCCCAGTGGCAATTGTGGTGTCTTTAGAATCGATTGGTTAGGACGCTATCGCTGTGTATGACCTAAAATTGGCATCACCGGTTTTGGATGTGAGATAATATCGCCAAGTATCACCTTATCCGTAAGACTAGGAGAGTGATCAGCATTTCCAGCTGTCATTGGTTCATAGCCCTATACCGACCGCATCATTGATCACATTATCCCGCTCAGCCTTGCACTGAACAGGTCATTTGCTTGAGGAAAGGCTAGATGCTGACACTCTCACATCACAAGCTCGTCCCGCTTACAAGCTTGGCGCATGGAATGGTAATCCAAGAGTAGCAATTCTTACAAGTCTCATCTAAGCATAAATTCCTGTGATTAATCCAACCGATACCATATCACGTCATACTAGTTCGAGGCAGGTACCCAACGAGGCAATAAGCCAAAGAGAAAATTATTATAAAATGGATAAAATCAGTCATCTACAGGTTCGGACTCAAACCAGTTATTCATCATTTGAGCAACTTGATTCAAGACCTACAACATGACGAGCCCCTCAAAGAATAGCTTCATGCGTGCCGTTCAGTGGGAAGGCGAGATTCGCAACATGGCGGTGAACATCGTCCCGCGTCCCAAGATCATCGAGCCAGAGGATGCCATTGTACGCATTACTACATCCGCCATCTGTGGCTCAGACCTGCACATCTACCACGGACTGTTCGGCACTGAAGAGAAATTTGGTGTTGGTCATGAGGCTGTTGGGTTCGTTGAGGAAGTCGGCCCTGCTGTTGACACCTTCAAGCCTGGCGATCGCGTTCTCATTCTATGCTTCGCCGAAGATGGAAACTTACTTCCAAAACCTACACTTCTCCCAATTGACCAGCCAATAGTCGGGCTCGGTTTTGGCAGTATGTTCCACGGTGATGCTGGACTACAAAGTATGCCACTTATGTGCGTGACGAGATGACTAGCTAACAGGTTTCGTAGCTGAGTATGCCCGAGTGCCTTGGGCTGACTCTTCACTTGCCAAGATCCCTCGCAAACTCGATGACCAGGAGTGACTCCCATTGGCAGATGTATTCCCAACGGGTTGGTCTACTCTTACCAGGTCTGGCTTTGAGGCCGGGGACACTGTGGCTGTTTTTGGGGGAGGCGCCGTTGGGCTCATGTGTGCCTACAGCGCCATCATTCGCGGTGCATCTCTTGTCTACGTGATCGATCACGTTGCCTCGCGGCTGGCCAAGGCAGCCTCTATCGGCGCACAGCCCATCAACTTCACACGCGGCGGCAAAGCTTCTGAGCAGATCCTTGCACTGCGACCCAATGGCGTTACCCGTGCTATTGACTGCGTGGGTGAGGTTTGTCTCAATGACGAACTGAAGCCACAGCAAGACTACATCCTCCGCGAGGCCCTCAAGATAACTACATCAGGCGGCGGTATCGGCGTCGCCGGGGTGCACGTTGCTGGGCTGCTTGCGCAGCTCGGTGGCGGAGAGCCAACTAACGATCTGGGCCTGAAGCCTGAGATTAGCTTCCCAATTGCTGAATTCTGGTTCAAGGGTTTGAGCATTCAGGGCGGACTCGTTGACATCAAAGGCAGCATTCAAGCTTTGGTTGAACTGGTCTTGAACGGAAGGGCTAGGCCGGGCTTCATCTTCTCCAATGAGTACAGTCTGGATGACGCACCTCTAGCATATCAACGATTCGAGCGATGGGAAGAGACCAAGGTGACCTTGAGAGGAGTCCGGAAGCAGGGTGACGATGAAGACGGCTTGGAGATTCGAAACAGAAAGAACGGAGTTTATACTGACAATGGAGCTTAGTCCTGACAAGGTGTGGGTGTATTGTGGGGTCATAGTCAATCGGATGTTTGATCTGAGAAGGATTGTGCCGAGGGAAGTCTTGTCGATCCTTTCCATGTCATGTTGATTTCAGGCCAGCATCGCTCTTTACATGATACGTAGTAGAAGCAAGACATCGCAATTGTTTTCGCTTATCTTTTGTTAGCCAATTGAATGGGAAACATGTATTGTTTTGGACGGCTACCCTCGACTTCAAGGATGGCTCCGTCGCATATACGTAGCCGAAAACAGCGAACCCTCTCCGGCAACCCTGCAGTCTGCCATCCCATGTGGACTTCAATCGAATCAAGGGGTTATCCCTGTGACGCTCCGAGATGCAGAATGTCAAGTATAGAAATTCCAAGGTTGCGCACGTTTGCAATGCCTGAAAGGGGTCGTATTCGCCCGGATTCGCCATGTCAACCCCGGCGCTGTAGCATCGGCTTGTTGTCGGATGGAGTCGACGCAGGTTTCTCATGCCTGTATTTTGACCGGGGGAGTTACCCGTAAGAGACCCCCGTCGGACTAATTGACAGTTAAAACACAAAGGCACACGCGATCACGCGTCGGAATCCACTCGAATGGGGAAACACTCCAGACGCTAATACCCGTAGGGAACATCTGCTCCTCTATTATCGACAAAACGCCGCGGCCAAGGGGGAATTACGCAGTTGGTGGTAGGCATCTTATCTCCGCAGCATTTGTTCGCACCGTCAGCGTTGCAATTGGACGCCGACAGGGCCTGTGGTTGCCGCTCAGATTAACGCAATAATGCCGGACAATATAATTTAGAGTTTCATATAAAGTGCCCACCCTGCGAACCGTTCGTTTGGTAGGATTCCAATCCCGACCTTCACGACATGCAACCTACCTGTACCTAAGATCCTCTGACCTATCCTACCATGGCATCAAAGGTTGAGACAAGAGGGCCTGAGCTGCTGGCGGTCAACGCTGTGTTTTGGTCGCTGGCTCTCATTACTTGTGTTCTGCGAGCCTATGTTCGTTGTTTTATTGTCAAGGCATTTAGAAGAGATGACTGGCTTATGGTTCTCGCAACGGTATGTTGGTGAATTCCGTGTCAAGGCTGTAGTCCGGATTTCTGTTGCCAAAGCTAATCGATATCTCTCTAGGTCTTTTTCACTCTTTATTCTACCTTTTCCACTATCGGTGTTGCTTTCGGAACCGGTCGACACCATGACGACCTCGAACAAGATCAGATCTATACAGCAATGATGGTGAGAAATTCAGATATCAAGACCACATGTTCATCTCTAACGCGTATACAGAGCTGGTGGTTCTGTTACCTGTGGTACTGTCTCACTATGATATCCTGCAAACTATCGATCGGCTACTTCTTGCTTCGAGTCACCAACATCAAGTTACAAAGGTGGACCATCTACCTCGCCATGTTCTCTACCGCCCTCTCTGGAGCTATTTTCTTTTTCGTCACTCTCTTTCAGTGCCATCCTATCTCTTTCTTTTGGAAAAAGAACCAACCGGGCAAATGCGTTGGCCCAGACATCATCATTGCGCTTGCAACTCTATACAGTGTCTTTGCTGTCATTTCCGATTTTGTCTTTGCGCTTCTACCTGGACTTATCATATGGAACCTGCAGCTACACAAGAAGACTAAATATTCTTTGATACCGCTTCTTGCGATGGGTTGCGTGTAAGTAGAGCCCTGCAGATACTTGCTATTCCATGATGATACTAATTGTGGAAATAGTGCTAGCGCAGCTGTTATTGCTCGATTTCCCTACCTGGCTTATTTCAGAAAGCCCGATTTCCTCTGTATGTTTCCATTGAACCCCGATTATAAACTCCTTGTTTGACAGTCGACTGACTGACTATCCCCAGGGAATACTCTGGACATTGCCATCTGGTCAACGATTGAGCAGGGACTGGCCATCACTGCCAGCAGCTTGGCAACTCTGCGGCCCCTCTTAAAACTAGCAGGCTTCCGCATGGGCTTCACGAGTAAGCCGCTATCCCACGGCCCGTCTGGCTACAGATCATCGTCACGTCCTCCTGGGCCTGGAGCCGGAAGCGGCTTTCCCGGACGCGACGCCTACACCCTCTCATCCGTCAGCCGCCCCGAAGCGGCCGACAGTCGTGGAAGAAAGTTTGACTCAGACTTCCCAGGCGATTCTGAACTCGGTATTACGAAGGAGATAAAATGGGAGGTTCAGATATCACGTACAGCCAGAAGTGAAAGCCAGGAAGAGCTTCATTCGCCTGACGCTTGGAGATCCAAGCCTGTTAGTAAATGGGATGCTTGAAAGGCCAAAGGAGTAAAATTTACTTGTACACCTATAACTCACACATAATACCAAATTTGAGTTTCAGGCAAGAATAGTTTGTTCTGTACTAGGAAATTATAGAATACCATTGCTCCGGAAAATGCGGCCTTTGTTGGTTTCCGCGATGTAACGAGATATCTCGAAATCCCGCTATCTCCAGCCCAGGCATAGGTCGAGGTCAAGTTCGGCATTTTCCTAACCCAATTCCACATACTCTGTACCTTCTCCGTTCTCAAACATCATAGAGTCGCCCTTAATTATATCCGCCGCCTTCTCAGATACAGCATACAGAGTAGCCATAGGGTGCCCACTGAATTGCATTGGCAGCACTGACGCGTCCACAACTCTCAACTCTCTTGTCCCGAAGACATTGAGCTTTGGGTCAACAATGCTACCTAGCTCCCGTGACATCATAGCAGCTGTCCCCATAGAGTGCCAATTCGATCCAATGGCCTCTGCCGTCCACTTCCTCCACTCGTCCTGGCTCCCGTTCAACTCTGGACGTGAATGACTGTCATTGTCTGCCGGCAGTAGGAGACCTTTGGCAATGTTTACCAAGGGCTGTGTGACCGAAAGACGTGCAGCTGAGCGACCAGCGGCGACTTGAGTATCAAGATCGAAGTCGACAGAAAGGAACTTTGTGTCAATTATAGGCAAGTCGGGCACAGTAGGGTCGTTGTTTCCAGGAAGCATGTGAATACTGCCACGGCTGAAAGGAAGCAGATTTGCGGCTGTCGAGACGACGACTCCCGTGATATGCAGAGGTAAAAATCTCTGAAAGTGTCACTCCCCTTTTGAAGATCAGGTCATGTTTGATGCGATATTTCCGTTCCAGGGCTGCCGCGTGAAGACCACCAGGGTTCAAAGCGGCCACTTGTCTTGCCCAGAGGCCAAGACTACGCTCTGTCTTGACTGCTACGTCGTCCAAATGAGAGCCAAAGAGGTCCGCAGCAGTCTCGAACGAAACAAATGGGCTGGCTCCATGTAGGTCTTGCAGTGCTTTGAACATGAAGGATGTATTGGGCTGGTCGACGAGGTTTTCTCCGACGCCGGGTAAGTCATCTACGGTTTTGATACCCACGTCCCCAAGTAATCTGGGGTTGCCGATGCCTGAATACTCGAGGATAATAGGCGTAAGGGAGGTACCAGCTGAAAGAATGACTTCCCGTGATGTGAAGATTCTTTGAACCTGCTTACCTGGCGTTATGAGTTCAACACTCCCTACATGCTGATGAGGCGCCACGACGTGTGTGATATTGGAAGATGAAAATATATGCATGTCATGATTTTGGACGGGACGCTCAGCAACGAGCCCTGTGCAACAGCCCGAAGGGCAATGAACTGCCTGCCGCAAGTTTCCAACAGAGATTGGTTCTTGCTACGAGTTTGGGGGGGACTTCTGGTAACCTCTGGTGGGCCCAAGCGACATGCTGTAGAGTCACTAACTCGTCCGCCAATTTATTAGTGTGATACTATACCTCAAACATCTCGACATCTATACAGAGTAACCCTTTGACTGTACCTCTGGCAGCTATGTCAACATCACCTGCCCCAAAGCTTGATGAAGCCCCTCGACTGAGCAGTGTTACAATTGCTGTAATAGGTCTGGGTAGAAAACCGTGGTCCAAGTATTCCTATTGCTCTTAACAACTGGTGCCAACAGGTCCAGCTGGATTGTCTGCCATTAAGACCTTGAGAGAAGAAGGCTTTAACGCGGTCGGTTTTGAAAGACGTGACCGTGTCGGGGGTGTGTGGTCCTACAGCTTCGACCCGAGTTATACATCTGTCTTACCACAGACGGTTTCCAACGTCAGCCGATTCGTTGTGCGTCGTTCCACTGCTTTATCGAGTATGCATCGTAGCCAGTCGCTCATGTATGACAGTCTGGATTTAGTGACATCCCAGTCCCCAAAGGTGTCTTCCAACACTTGACCTAGTCATTCTATTGTTCAATTGATGCTTACTATAGCGCAGATCTACCCGCTTACATGACGGGGGCTCAAGTTGGGAAGTTCCTTGAGTCGTACGCCAGCCATTTCCAGCTTGAAAAGCATATTCGGTTTAGAACAACTGTCCATAGAGTTCTCCGCGACAAGGCTGATCAAGGCTGGAACGTTCACATCACTGGACCTGGTGGGCAAGATGAGGTCCTCAATTTCAACAAGATAATCTTTGGAACAGGTTCGGACAGTATACCGGTGTGGCCACCAGTGCCAAGTTTCCCACGACATCCACAGGCAGGATAGATCGGAAGCAGCTACGGATACAAAAGCTCGGGTCATTATTCTCCGTCCAAGATCTTGTTGAGAAAGAGACTGCAGGACAGAAATTGAAGAAGCAACCGACTTCTGAGATAGAGCGACAGATAGGATATGGGCCGAGGTTTTGAGCATAGATGCCGTCACCATTGGGTTGGATGATAACTTTTTCCGACTTGGGGGGGATTCAATCGCCGTGTTGAAAGTCGTAGAGAAGGCTCGTTTGGCGGGTATGCAGTTGGCTGTAGTGGATGTCTTTCATCACCTAAGCTTATCATCCTGCCTATTACGAGTTCTGTCTGATGAGTTTCTTGTGGGTGCGAGAGTATCGCGAAAGAAACTAATTGGCATATGATTAGTAAAGTAGATATCTCATTGATACAGGGCAAGATCGCAGTTTACTGCTTACTTTCGTTTCAAAGGTCACCTGCACACATATTGAGGATGAAATTATCCAATTTGACCACATTATCAGTTGAAGACGACCAAGTCTACCTCTTGACCCATTCCTTTATGTGCGAAAATCATGCCTGGTAATTTATTACTTTCGACCACTTCATGTCTAGTGGAGTCTCCCCACTTCACGCCATGTCATGTCATGATAAGGGCGCCACTTGACTCGTGTAAAGAAGTGAACCCCAACGCAAATTCTAATATTTCCAGTACAGGACAAAGGCCCAAAACTTTCAAGCTCTCTTATTCCAGCATGTCTAAACCAACTGTTCGCCGGGCATGCTCTCAAGGTATTTAGTCGTTGCGTTACATCTGATGATTTCGTCATTGATTATAGAAACAGACGTCCCACTGATTCTGGGCTTTATACGCGCTGGCGCAGAGGACCAAGCCCCGGGAACCCAACCTGCCGCAACCGAAGAGCGCCTTCTGAAAACGTTGCATCTCACAGATGTTGAAGAGCCCTCAAAGCATCGCATTGGCCGACCGCTACTTATTTTCTCGCCAGATGGAAAGCCTGCGGGATTGTTAATTTACTTCTTCAACTACTCGACATGGGCAGCTGCCCCAGGAGTGTGCCTGGAGGAGCTTTACGTCGCTCCCCAATACAGGAGCCATGGCTACGCCAACCTGCTCATCGAGGCCTTGGCGTCATATGCCAGAGAGGCAGGCTGCGTAAAAATGGAGTGGCTTTGTCTTACGGACAATAAAAGAGCTTTGAGGTTTTACGAGAAGCTTGGAGCAGAGCTTAAGGAAGATTGGGCAGTACTCAAGGTTAATGAAGCTGGCATTGAGCGCTTATCCCCGAGTGGGAAGACCCAAGTAGACGAATAAGTTAAAGATTGACGGCAACGACATAATATTGGTAAACCCTCCTCTTGGCAGCTTCTATTCATTTTCTGGTCTACCAGTGCATTCAAGGACGTAGACCTTCTCTCAATGCCTGGGTTGGGTCGGTATCTAAAATATGGTGAGTCAATCTGCCGATAGCTGCAAACAATACATGAAGTCAAAATACTTCATCATTAATCAGCTTAACTAACAAGAAAGCCACCTAAAGCAGATTAATTCCTGTCTTAATGTAGGCGGCATCATGCGCGCTGTTGGGGGAGCAATTACAGATATAATCCCTCTCTACACGTTGATGGATATGCAAACTGCTCGGTATCAGCCAGACCACGTGATAGCCTCTCACGTCGAGAGACAATACGTCGGTGCTCAACAGTACAGCTCACTGTTCCAGGCCTCATTGCAAATTGCTGACCATCTCAAATGCGCACCCTTTTCCCTCAGCTTGTGAACTGCGCTATCAATAAATGTGCGGCCACCACGTTTTGGATACCCTTTGGCATCCCCAGAGAGAGCTCAAGCGCATATTTGCCATATGCACGGTGAAGAAAGCGGCAGTAAAGAAGCACGTGTTCAGGAGACAAAAGGATGGCGGCCACTGCTTTCGACTAACCTGTTTTCGATGGATGACCGAAGTTTGAGGTTTGAGGAGACAAGTGGGAAAAGAAAGGTGATAGCTACCGACTATGATCATGGCAGCGACCCAACCAGCCCAGAATCAGACGAGACATCCAGGAAGAAGAGGAAGACAAGGACTTATCCTAGATTGTAAGTTCGACTACAAGAGACTTGATTGGTTTCTGGAACGGACTAACGTATTCATCAGGTAAGAACCATCGACTTGGAAACCTCTGGGCTAGCTCGTCAGAATTAATGCGATGCTGATTAGATAACGAAATGGAAAAAGCTTGCACTGAAATTCATGGCATTACTGGAACGAAATCCCTGTCTTGTGGATAAGCTTACAAAGGCTGTGGAGGGTAGATAGAGAAGTCGTCTCCAAAGCAATGGTCGAGTCGAGAGGCTTTGAGCAGTTGTTGGTGCCATGCCTGTATCTAAGAGAAATACTACTAACCTGCAGTTACAGAACACTTGATCTGCACTCCTCTGGTATTCTTCAACGACAATTCGACAAGAAAATGTCAAACTGGCACAGGTCGTATCAATAGCATTAGGTAACTCATATCCGAAACTACAGGCCCCTCCTCTTCAAGCCTAACTTGAGAAGACTCCACATCCATGACTTAGGCTTTCCACCTTTGCCCCTTCCCATTAAGCCTCTAACCGACTTCTCAGTCGAATTCCCTTGGTCACCACCATCCCAGTGACCCAATACATGCTCCAGCAGGGTCGAATTGCCGACTGCCCCGCCGAAGATATCCAACAGAGAGCCCTGGTCTGCGTCCAACAAGCCACCGAGGACATCACCTAGCAGTGAAATGACAGGCAAGGTGAACGTGACGTGTTTATGGTTCAAGACTCCCTCAACGTACGGGATGTGCTCTCCATCTACCATGCTAGAGTTACCTGTTGCGTTGAACTCCACGTAGCCATTGCTTAGCGCTCCTTTCTGACTGTTCAGAATCTCTGAGAGATTGGGCACCAGCTCGTCAAAGAAAAAGTTCCCTTCGAATGGTACCGAATTGTTGCCCGGCCAGAGCTGGAGGTCGTAAAAGCTGATCAAGCCTAGCCTTGTTTCGCCAGACAGGACGTTGAACTTCAAGTCTCCAAGACCTAGTCTCAACACTCCAGAATTCGGGATAGTGAGGTTTCCCTTGATGTTGTATTTCGACGTCCTATTGGACTGCAGATCAAATTGCAAGTCTTTCAGACCGAAACCGTCTAGGTAGGAGAGAGACTTTACCTCGACGGTCTTGCGGAGACTGCGATGGTACTTCAAAGCACCCAACCTTAGTTCGGGCTTGCCCTCTACGGATAGCTCTACCTTTGACTGATCAAAGAAGGTGTTCAGCCACCGGGTTAGCTCCGTTTGATTGGTTACCTGTACTGTCTGATTTGTGATGATAATATCTGACTTATGACTCAGGTGTTGCTCTGGGATATGCAGTTTTAAGAATGAGGAAAAAGGCTTTGTCTCTTTGTTGAAGAGGTAGAGGTCGACAGGCTTGAGAGTCGCCGCGATTGGTGTGTCCAGCGACGTGAAGATACTCATATTGACCTCCTTTGGTGACAGCACCTGCAAAGCGCCGCCGTCTATGGGCAGCTTCTGGCCATTGAGAATATCCTGAACAATTGCCGGAACGATGACTTCGAACCTGATAGGTGACATTAGAGTCAATTCTTCCACTAAAGACTTGAACTTACAATAATGGTAGCAAGATGGCGAGGAAAACGATAAGACCGAGCAGATACCACCATTTGAAGCGTGCGAAATGACCTTTGATCTTTTGCCATTTGGTAGGATCGGGAGCGGCTTTCTCATCACGAACATTGTCGTTGGAAGAAACGTTATCGCTCTGGTTGTCTTGGGCCGGCGCGTTCTGAGTAGTCGCACCATTACTTGTTTCCTCTGGTGAAGTAACAGCACCTGCGGCCGTGGGCTCTCCTTCTGTAGTCATTCTGGAGACTGGCGACTGTCAACGACAGGTGAGAGTAAGGATTAATGGCTGGATTGAAGGCAGCACAAAAGGTCCGAGACTAAGGATAAGGCCTCGCCGCCCCACGGCGTCCTGTAAAGAGTTATACCAGGGTCAATGAACTAGCGATTTGAGCAGCCAGGGCTACCCCAGTTAGCGACGGCAGAGAAATTCAGATCGACAGGCGGGGTTTGCTGCGCTAGAGGTCAAGGGTGCCCAGCTAAAAGGGTGCTAACAGGGTACTAACAGGGTGCTAACAGGGCGTTGATACGAGGTGTTCATCACTGGCTAGTACAATCTGATAAGTGATGAGCGGAAATTGGACGCATGACCACTTCCCCTCATTCTCTTTTGTACGCGGAGGACCGGTTTTGATCGCGTCGCAAAGAGTTTAGTTTGCGATTGTTCCCAAAATGAAAATATGGCTATGGAATTGGAGCTGAATAAGATGCGTGCGTCAGGGTACACCTTTTTATAGTGAATTTGGTGAAGAGGTCTCTAGGTGAATTAAGCCTGGGTCGTTAGAAGAACCAGGTTCAGAAATACCGTCTCTCCACAGCCGGGCCCGTCAGTTTCACGGGAGCAGGGCAAGATCTTTACTGGCAAACCGCTTGGCCCCTTTACTGGCCTCTGGCGATGGTGTCTCTAAGACACTCTTAATGCCGAGACTACGCTGCCACGGTAGAACTCTCATTCAGACCTCATTGCAGAGACAAATCTAAATTCCTTTGGCATGTTCAAACAAAGATACTTCACAAAGACAGAGCGATGGGTCTCAATATCAGCATTAGTCCACCATTAGGTATCATATACATAGAACATCCAAGCTCATTAAATACATCAATATTATCATTGCAAATACCCCCCAAATTCCTACCGGCAATCAGGAGTGACCCATAAGCTCCACCAGCACCGCGTGTACTAAATCTGCCACAGTCGCAACAAGCTAGAAGTATCAAGTTAATTTAATTGCACGTTCGTAAAATCGCGAGATACCACTTACCGGTGTTGCATCTCCAATAAGCTCCGATACTTGATTCACAAATGTCTTGCTAAGAAGACTCTCGGCATTGCCTACCAGTGACAGAAGGGCCTTGATGGCAGTGGGTGTAAGGAACGGCATGATCTGGTCCACGATGCCCTTGATGTCAATCTTCTTGAAGGCATTGAGAAGAGGCTTCACAGCATCGACAAGACCGGAAAGGTCGATCCCGTCCAGTTCTTCCAACAGAGGCTCGATCATTTCGAACAGACCCTCGATATCAACCTTGTCCAGGACCTCGATCAACGGCACTGCACCTGATATGAGTGTGTGGGTTTGGTTGACGAATTTGTCGGTGAGAAGATCTTCTGCATTGCCGACGAGACCCAGTATTCCCTTGACGGACTTTGGCGTTAACAAAGGCTTGATAGCATTGACCAAGCCCTCAAGATCAATGTCATCCAAGGTATCCAGCAGTGGGAGGATCTTTCCAACAAGCTTCACAAGATCAATCTTCATGAGTTCATTGAGAAGAGGCTTGACCTTCTTGATTAGATCTTTGATATCGATCTCTCCCAAGGCTTCAAGAAGAGGCTGTAGCTGTTTGATCAGCTTCTTGAGATCGATATCTCCAAGAGCTGACACTAGCGGCACAGCTTCGCCGATGAGTGTCTGCGTCTGATTGACAAACTTGGGCGTGAGAAGGTCCTCAGCGTTGACAAGCAAGCCAATAATGTCCTTGACACCCTTTGGCGAGAGTAGTGGTGCAATGGCATCAAACAGACCCTTGATGTCCAGGTCGCTGATCTCATCGAGCAGTGGCGAAAGCTTCTTGACGAGCTTCACAAGATCAATCTTTCCAATCTCCTTCAGCAGAGGAGATAGCTGATCGATCAAATCGGGGAGATCAACCTCGCTCAGTGATGATATCAGTGGAACGGCACCTGTAATTAGCGTCTGAGTTTCATTCACGAACTTGGCGGTCAATAGCTCTTCGGCGTTGTCTAGTAGTCGCACGATTGCCTTGACCGAGTCCTTGGTGAGCAGAGGTGCTACAGCACTTAGCAGCCCCTCAAGGTCGAGTTTGCCGAGCATTCTCAGGAGTGGGCCAGCCTGGTCCAGCAAATCTTCAAGTTTCGCCTTGGACAGGCTGTTGAGAAGTGGTCCTGCTTTCGAGATGAGAGACTTTGTTTGAGACACAAAGTCCTTGGTCAAGAGATTTTCAGCATTATCAAGCAGCCCGACTATACCCTTGATTGAGTCCTTGGTGAGTAAGGGTTGCACGGCACTTAGAATGTCCTCCAGCTTTAACTTGCTAATTTGCTTTAGTAATGGACCGACTTGGTTAAGTAAGCCCTTGAGATCTGCTTTGTCAAGGCTGTCAAGGAGAGGCGAAGCCTTCGAGATGAGAGATTTCGTCTGGAAGACGAAGTCCTTGGTCAAGAGATTTTCAGCATTACCAAGCAGCCCGACTATACCCTTGATTGAATCCTTGGTGAGTAAGGGTTGCACTGCACTCAGGATATCCTCAAGCTTCAACTTGCTAATTTGCTTCAGCAATGGACCGACTTGGTCAAGTAAGCCCTTGAGATCTGCTTTATCAAGGCTATCAAGGAGAGGCGAAGCCTTCGAGATAAGAGATTTCGTCTGAGAGACGAAGTCTTTAGTGAGGAGGTTCTCAGCATTGCCCAAGAGGCCGATAATGCCCTGAATAGAGTCCTTTGTGAGTAATGGTCTTACTGCACTCAGGATATCCTCAAGTTTCAATTTGCCGACCTCTTTCAGAAGAGGACCAACTTGATCTAATAAGCCCTTGAGATCTGCGTCATCCAAACTGTCCAGGAGAGGCGACGCCTTCGAGATCAAGGATTTGGTCTGCGACACAAAGTCCTTGGTGAGGAGGTTCTCGGCGTTACCAAGAAGACTGACCAACCCCTTGACCGAATCTTTGGTAAGGAGAGGTGCAAGCGCATCGAGAAGGCCCTTGAGATCGATCTTGCCCAAGCTCGTCAACAAAGGACTGGCGTTGGAGATGAGATTCTTGGTGTCTGACACAAATCCCTTAGTCAAAAGATCCTCGGCATTGCCCAGCAGTCCAAGCAGTCCCTTGATCGAGTCCTTGGTCAAGAGAGGCTGGAGTGAGTCGAGCACACCTGCAAGGTCAATCTTTCCTAAGCTGGTGATGAGTGGGCCCGCGCTTGAGAGCAGTGATTTGATGTTCTTAACTGTCTCTTTCGAGAGTAGGTCTTCAGCGTTGTTCAGGAGACCCACAAGACCTTGTATAGCTTCCTTCTTGAGGATGGGGCTCAGAGCATCGAGGATGCCCTTTAAATCGAGATCGGATAGCTTGTCGATCAAGGGCGAGGCGCTTGACAACAAAGTCTTAATATTTTTAACTGTTTGCTTCGATAGTAGGTCTTCAGCGTTGTTCAGGAGACCCACAAGACCTTGTATAGCTTCCTTCTTGAGGATGGGGCTCAGAGCATCGAGGATGCCCTTTAAATCGAGATCAGACAGTTTTTCGATTAAGGGCGAAGCGCTTAACAACAGAGACTTAATACTCTTGACTGTTTGCTTCGATAACAGATCTTCGGCGTTACCTAACAGCCCCACAAGACCTTGTATAGCTTCTTTCTTGAGGATGGGGCTTAGAGCATCCAGGATGCCCTTCAAATCGAGATCAGATAGCTTGTCGATCAAGGGCGAGGCGCTTGATAACAAAGTCTTAATATTTTTAACTGTTTGCTTCGATAGTAGGTCCTCGGCGTTACCTAACAGCCCCACAAGGCCTTGTATAGCTTCCCTCTTGAGGATGGGGCTCAGAGCATCTAGAACACCCTTAAGGTCGATATCGGAAATCTTGTCGATCAACGGTCCCGCTTCCAAGAGAAGGGTTTTAATGCTCTTCACAGTCTCCTTCGATAAAAGGTCCTCGGCGTTATTCAAGAGTCCTACAAGACCCTGGATGGCCTCTTTCTTGAGGATTGGGCTCAATGCGTCTAGGACTCCCTTAAGATCAACTTCTGACAACTTCTGAATAAGTGGAGAGGCCTCAGTGAGAAGCACCTTAATGCTCTTCACAGTATCCTTCGATAAAAGGTCCTCGGCGTTGTTCAAGAGTCCTACAAGACCCTGGATGGCCTCTTTCTTGAGGATTGGGCTCAATGCGTCTAGGACTCCCTTGAGATCAATGTCTGATAATTTCTGGATAAGTGGAGAGGCCTCAGTGAGAAGTGTCTTAATGCTCTTGACGGTATCCTTGGTCAATAAATCTTCTGCATTATTCAGCAGTCCGACGAGTCCTTGGATGGCCTCTTTCTTGAGAATAGGGCTCAAAGCATCAAGCACGCCCTTGAGGTCGACATCGTTCAATTTGTCGATAAGTGGAGAGGCTTCAGTGAGAAGTATCTTGATGCTCTTGACGGTATCCTTGGTCAATAAATCTTCTGCATTATTCAGCAGTCCGACGAGTCCTTGAATGGCCTCTTTTTTCAGAATAGGGCTCAAAGCATCAAGCACACCCTTAAGGTCGACATCGTTCAATTTGTCGATCAGCGGCGACGCCGCACCAATGAGATCCTGCGTCTGGTCCACAAACTTGGGGGTGAGCAGACTTTCCGCATTCTTCAGCAAGCTCAAAATTCCCTTGATAGAATCGTCCCTGAGGAGCGGCTGCAGCGCTTTCAGGACATCTTCAAGGTTAAGCTTCGTCAACTGTTCCAGCAAGGGAGTAATATCTTTGATGATAGGCCCGACTTCACCCAAGAGTCCCTGGATCTCATCGACGGTCTTGGCTGTCAAGAGATCGCCAGCATTCTTGAGTAACGAAACAATGCCCTGGATTGACTCCTTATTCAGTAGAGGCTCCAAGGCTTGGAGGATACCCTCGATATCAAGACCAGTGAGCTTCTTGAGTAGAGGTGAGATCTCATCAAGAAGAGGTGAGACTTCGCCGATGAGTCCCTTGGTCTGCTTGACGAACTCGGGCGTCAACAAAGACGCGCCGTTTGAAAGGAGATCATCGATATTCTTGAGGTTATCATCGGTAAGGAGCTTCAGCACCTTCGAGACGATACCAGCAATGTTGATACCCTTGATCTGGTCGACCAGGCCTTTGAGGTTGAGTTCTCCAACCAGGTCCAAGAGAGGTCCCGCCTTTTCAAGGAGATTTCTGATCTGGTTTGGAACGGGTGGCTTCAAAGTAGCCGCTAGATATACCATAGCATCATGTAAGGCTTGGAGAAATTCGGGGGATAAGAGACCCCCAAGAGCTTTAGAGAGATCTTTGAATTCGCCGAGTGCATCTGTTAGGCCCTGAATGCCGTCTCCGAGATCCCCAAGTCCATCTAATCCGGGGATTGAAAGAATGCGGCCTTGCCCACCGCCACCAGAGCCAGAGTTAGAATCTGTATCTGCATCTCCATCTGTATCTGAGTCCGAGCCGGACTTTGAGTCTGACTTTGACGTGCTGTTTTGGCGTTTGATGAGAACAGGTGCGCGAGGGAATGTGTTGCTCTTGAGAAGACTGTTCAACTCCTTCAAAGCATCTGTGAGTTCAGATCGAGGAACAAGGGCGAGGTTGTGCTTCTCCAAAAGCTCAACCAATTGACCAGACAGCTCAGGAGAGGAGACAGTCTTGGGCCACTCGGGAGCAGCAAGACTGAGAGGCGCGAGGACCGCAAGAAACACCTTTGCGAACCTCATGATAACAGTCGAGACAGCCTCAAAGTTGAAAGGTTGAGATAAGGTCTGTCTCACTTGGGACCACAGCGCAGGGACAATAGCTGTGGACGCGACCTGTTATCTGCCGAGGGGTGTTTTTAAGGAGGTTATCTACCTCAGCCAGTCAACACACACGAATTTGCTTCTTGTCGACCCTTGCAGGGATCGGACGCCCACTCCATAATTACCCCAGAAGTGATAGACGTCTAGCACGAGTCCCACGGCTGAGCGCGGAGGGAAATTGACCACGGATGGGTCTTGTGGTAGATCCTTTCCCTTTGCTGCCATGGGCCGGCCTACACCCCTGCATCTCGCAAACTATGGCGCTTTGGGCACGTCCTCGAATCTACTGCGTAGCACCACTTGCATCACCATCTAACCCTAGCAACCCTCGAACCAGCGCAGGGTCCCGTGGACCGATATCCCACGTTGATCTATTTTTTTGTTTCTTGTTCCCAAAGGAATTGACATATTTCTTTTGTTCAAAGTGAGGCAACCGCGTGTGATAGGGCACTGTGACATGCCCGCCGCACGTCAAAGCGCAGTGCTACCTTGGCTGCGAAGGTTTACAAGGCCCAGGGTGTCAGTCGATAGTCGTGGCTGCGCGCTAGGTACGGATAGGCAGGCGACAGGTCATCAGCGTGTACGCTGTACTGCAGATGGAGGATCATGAAATTGAATTGAGCTACCCTAGGTAAACGACAGGAGTTTCGCTTCGTTCATACATCAGCGGATATAACTGCTACAAACTATCTCGCCGCCTTAAAGTCTACGCTGCCTAGCCTGTTGACCACTCCGGTTCGGTGGTAATAAGTGCTCGATCTAATGTACGGATCCAGCTTCCAGTAGTTCAGCTCGAGCAACTGGGCCACCTCGTCTCTTTTCATCCTCGCTTCCAAATTGGCCACAGAATCGTGATCTGAAGTCGCCCATTCAACCGTCAATTGATCAAACTGGTCAATAAGCTCCTGTCGCTCAGTCTGTATTTTAATCTTCTTCTCTTCAGCTTGCATCCTCTCGTTCTCAGTTGGCACAGGATCCACGTATTTGTACTCCCAAGGATCCTCCCCACCGTAAGACGTTTGCAAGTTCACTTTTGGAATAAACTTGAGTAGTCCCTTTGTGCCATTCGTGAAGTGAATCTTTGAAGCAACAACCGGGTCCAGCCAATGTTTGATAACAGTCCAAACACCTAAGAGAAAGGTTAGGTTCCGACAACGAAGGAACTAGTAAATAGCACTCACCCCAAAAGACAAACGGAGCGTTGTGGACAAGCACGACCCCCAAAGTTTCGGGATATCTCGTCTCCAAGATTTCAATGAGGAACTTGACAACGTGAAAGTCCATATTGCGCAGTCCAAAACCGGTGAGGTCAAAGATGAGGCAGACTTTATCGTTAGGCTCCCTAGCCATCATCCTAAGTGTCTCGATGTTGTGCAAAACATACGTCTCCATAGCTTCTGCCGACTGCTTATGAGGATCATGGAGCCGAACTTTGATAACATAGACCGGATGGTTATCCTTGTCAGTACCCCTGACATAGCTCTTCCCCGAGCGATACTGCGTCATGAAGGCCTCTTCATCGACAGTGAGCGACTTCTTAAGACCAACCACTTCGCCAGCTTCGATGATGCTCTTTTGGATTTGTCGCTCATCGCGCCAGTTGATCGAAGATACAAGCATATCGACAGCTTTGGGGACATCCCAATCACGAGCTCGAAGGTACCGAAGAATTGACGTATCAGGGTGATCAGCAAGAAAAAACTCCCAGAGGCTTCGTTTGAAGTTCTCAGGCGACTTATTCTTGAGGCTTTGCAGGAAATCACTGGTTTTGTCGCGGGAGTCGTGAGAAATACTCTGGTTTCCACATAATCGAAGAAGATGAACCCAAGCCTCTTGCAGGCTTTGTTTCTGCTCAACCGTGAGGTTGCCACGGGTGCCTGGCTCAGAGGATTGAGACATTGTGAGATCGAGTGTACTGACTGATGAAGACGATTTGTATGGAAAGCAGGTAAAAAGCCCGTTCATAGAAAGCTTGACAATTTACTACAATAGCGCTTTTCGCATTGCAATAGGAAGCCGACTAGGTATTTGTGCTGCTATAGGCCAAGCAACCTGCGAAACATTTACAGCCATTCATCTCTCCTGGCATCTCATCACGATCTTCCTCGGCATTCCTAGTGAGCCAAGTCGAGCTAAACTAGGTTTATGTCGATCGTTCTGACCCTTCTTCCCCACGTCGGAAGGTGGTCCTGAATTGGGAAAATCGGCCAAAGCACACGACGTCGACACGAAGCGATGTCCATCCATCAACCCATCGCCCATCTCGGCAATGCGATGCTCGCAAGCCCACTCGGATCAAGCTAATGCACCCCGCACAGGAAAAGTCGTCACAAGCAGCATTCGCGCGGAATTAGAATTGCGGGGAAATGGTCTATTCCTTCTTAGGTAGCCGAGCACAACGATTGTGGTGTCATTGGAGTCTAAGTCTGTTCTCTGTGCAGGTGGCACTGGCGATTTAGTTTGAGAGGGGTTAGATGAGACTACGGAATGTTATGGTGAACTCGATAGTCGCCTGTAGATGTGTGACTGTCATCTCTGTACGGCAACGGCAAAACGACGTCTGGAACTGAATCATGTGTGCAATATTATTATCATTCGAACACACTCATCAGTCACGTCTGTATGCTTACGTTATCCTTGCCGTATCGACGGGGTTCGTTGGCCTGATGTTGGCTGAACATTAATGAATTATTTATGGTCGGTCGTTGTTGAGTCCAAAATTACATAAAGACCACTTACTTCAACCGATACCTTAGTCATCCCCTTCATTCTAGGAAGTCATTATCGATGCCTCCCCACTCATAGCAGATCAGCCTCTAACTATGTTTAGAAGTAAAAACTATGCGATGGAAAAGAAGAGTCGAGGTAGAGATCATACAACTCGTGATAACATGAACCATATCATTGCCAGCTTCATAAACCTGACCAGAGAGTCCATCAAGTTGCGTATAAACAAACGAATTGAAATATTGGTCGAAAGCTCTTATATGAAATGTACTGTCGTTCGACTGCTAAGCTACTGTCGTAAAGTCAATACGAGAAGGTACCAAAGAGCCAAAGCTAGACAACTTGACTTCTAGAAGTCTACTAGACACTAAGAGGCAATACGAGTACAAACCGCGGGAGTGTAACCGCGCCTACAAATAACACATCTACAAATCAGTTGTGGTTCAGACAAGACTGCCAACGGTGGACTTAAGAACGGGTCGAATGTGATAAAGCTGGTTCTCGACGAGTCTCAGGATCACGACAGTCCCAAAATTGCAAGAGCTGCGTCCGGCAGCGAGTTAGATACGAATTATCGTTATAGAAATTCTGAATAGACTTCAATATATCAGGATGACACCCGGCAACGTCGAGAAGCTGTGCCGGAATTGTCAGTACTTACGCTTAAAAACTAGCGAGCAAGACCCATACCTGCCGGCATCAACAACGTGAACCCGGATCACATTAGCAAATCGACACAAGACCGTACAGTTCGTCATATATCGGAAGTCAAGTACTGGCGATAAAGATCTTGAGGCCGACCTCGGGGTCCTGCAAACGAACTCGAGCCATCACAACATAGTACAGCGGAGAAACGGTGGAGCAACAGCAAGTATCCCAGGCAGAGGTTTATCCTGGAGGTGTTTTCGATGATGTATCAGGAACAATGAAAAGGCCGTGTGTCCAGGTTGTTCATATTGTGAATAGAAATATATATACATTCGATTGAACCATTCGTACCCGCCTCTCGTTCAACCTAAACCCCCAAAATTGATCAAAAACAACTTCTCGAGGCTGAGTTTCAAGTCCTCGTTCGAAACACGGCATTGGGACATTCCAGAGCTGAGTTTTGTCTTGCCATATATCTCATAGAAATTAAAGAGCGTTTATAAGGGTATTGTAAGCAGCCTTGGGCTGGTAGTTAGTGTCATAGAGAAGAGGTGTATCAGAAGCCCTCCAGGAGTCCTTGTCGGAGACACCCCAAACAGTGATACCGACGCACTTGGAGACCTGAAGACAGGCGTTCATAACAGTGAGGTAGTCATTGGCAGCGGCACCGGTAATGTCAAGCTCGGTGATGGCAACCTCCTTGACGTTGGCGGCAGCAAGAGCCTTGAGGGCGGCAGGGAAGGCAGAGGCAGGGTTCCAGCCACCGGGACCAGCAAGATGGGCCTGAGAACCAATACCATCAATTGGAATGCCCTGGGACACCCACTTGTTGACCTTCTCAACCATTCCGCGGGTAACCTTGGCGTAGTTGGCGTTGTCGAGGTTGTAGTCGTTGATGTACAGCTTGGCAGCGGGATCAGCAGCACGGGCAGCGCGGAAGGCAATGCCGACAAAGTCCTCGCCAAGGACGCGGCTGAAGACACTGTCACGGAGAGAGCCATCCTCGGCGAAGATCTCGTTGACGACGTCCCACTGGAGGATCTTCCCCTTGTAGCGGGTGACCGTGGTCTTGACGTGGTTCTCGATGACGGCGGTCAAGGTTGCTCGGTCACCGATGCTCTGGACCCACTGAGGCAGCTGAGAGTGCCAGACGAGAGTGTGTCCACGGACCAACTTGCCGTTGGTCTGGGCAAAGTTGACGACCTGGTCGGCGTTGGAGAAGCTGAACTGGTTGCGGCTGGCTGTTTCAGGTTAGATAACCATGGCATGTTATGCGAGTAATAAGAACTTACGCTCAATAGCATCCCACTTCATGCTGTTCTCGGGGGTGACTTGGCCGAACTCCCTCTTGACGATGGTGATGAGAGGGTTGTTGCTGAGGTGGTAGTGGTCGATCTCAGTACCAAAGTAGAGCTTGCCCTTGGCCTTGAACTTGCCATCGAGACCAGAAGCAACACTGTTTCCTCCAGTAGGAGCAGGAGTGCTGGGCCCTGTAGGCTGAGGGTCGGGGTCGGGGTCGGAGCCGCCACCGTCACCTGTTCCAGGAACACACTGGTAGTACCAGTCGTTGATCTTCGAACATGTCAAGCCAGAGGCACAAGTTGTGGCGCCACTCCATCCATTACCGCCACCTAGAGGGATAGTTAGTGACCTTATTCCATCTGGAGTTATGCTACTGTTCTCAGAGATCTTTGAACATACACTGGCCCCAGATGGGGGACTGAGCAACGGCAGCCACAGGGGCGAGGGCGAGGAGGAGGGAAAGAGTTTGCATTGTAGCTGATCGTGAAGTTGAGCGATGCTTATAAGTTGTAGATCCTGTCTAGCACTAGAGTTGATATTGAAGGAATGTTTCAACTCCTTATATACTTGATTCTCATCGAAGACCCATGATCATAGCTAGGGATCATTTCATCAATTCCAATCTGAAGGAAGCTCATGTTATGCGAGCCAATGATTTACAAGTCGTTTTGCCGGAAGTTGATCCATCTGGAGAGCGAGAGCTCTATGTGCGGAGAACCAAGCTCCGAGTGAGTCCCATTCAGGAAATATCGGAGCTTTGCCCAGCTTCACATTCTCACCCTAAACAGCAAGTCACATTTCGACCCCCCGCAATCGTGGCTCGATAATCGGAACGTGCAGCGGGTAATCTACGTTGTGGTCCAGATCAGCTCCGGGATGAGGCGACAAATAAACGCTTGCGGCGATTCTGCTACTATTGAATACCTCTTTCAGTGTGGTAACTCAGCTTTCCGCCGTCACGTTGGGAATGGTTTGAAGGCATATGTGGAGACTGAGAAATACATTTATCCTATTGGCTTAGACGGCGATATGACCCTTGATAATAATTGATCTAATAATCTTGTTCCATTAAACCGATCGGGGTTGTATCATGGGTAAATCATTGTTATTTCTCCTCAGTGGTAGCATTTACGAAGTCTTCAACTACGTTTGTTTCGGGTATTTTCAGCTTATATATTTTCGTTCGAGATATGACCCACACTGATAACTTAACCGGAATATTGGCTATATAATGCGGCCGGAATTCTTTATCTGATCAACCACGTGTTGTTGTCGCTCCGACCAAATGGGTAAGTGAGGGTGAACGCTTGAGCAACCTAATTTTGGGAGTGACCTTGCGCCGTGTAGTCTTTGTGTTGCTGGTTATATGTAGAATCGATGCGTCATAAATTAGCCACAATTCCATCATATCATTGTTGGTTGACTCTAAAATCTTTTGAAGGCCCAATAACAAGAGATGTTTGGAATAGTATCGACAAGTCTATTGAGCGAGGAACACCGCTATAGCGCACTTCATAAAAGTTTATATTGCAGGAGTACGTTTAAATACTAGCATTGGCAGGCAGTATTTCTTCCGGAACTCTAGTCTCGAAAGTTAGTGCTGACTTTTCGAGACAACTTTGCACTTAGGTATAACCAGACGCTTGGAAGCCAATTTTCTTAGATATCGTACTTGATTAGCTTAAGCTTATCACTTAGGTTATTCGTCGAATTATACTGAGTACTACTTCATATTGTTGTATAATCTAATGGTACTACATCACAGCCAACCCACAGACTGCATAACTGAAGAGTCAGATTGGCTAACATCATGTGGGGAAGCTGAGGCTCGCGGATAGTTCCTATTGTGAAGCTTACTTTAGAAGAACCACAGCGATGTTAGCCAAAAATTAAATACATGGACAAGCGGTAACACAGTTCTCTTCCGCATATATAGCAACTAAGAATATTCCAATCCAGAAGTGATGTCTCCCCACTTCGCCCCCGCCATATCAACAAAATAATTCGACTTAGGACTCCACAAACCAGTCCCGCCCTTGGGGAAAACAGAGCTGGCATTCTTCAGGTATGTCGAGGAAAGACTCATCATCGGCTTAACCGGCATGTTCTTCTCTGAAGTTATACGCGGCACCACGACAGAAGCCTTTCGTTCAGACATCTTGTGAAGAATACGCACGAACAGTCGCGCGCTGACGTCCGCTCCCAACGTCCAAGACGCATTCTCATATCCTGTCATGAACAGTAGGTTGGGCACATCTTCAAGCATGGCAGCCTTCCACGCGTACTTGTCAGCCACGTTGAAAGCATCGCCGTCGATGCTGAACTTGATGCCACCACCGAACTTCAGCTTGAGACCAGTGGCTGTAACGATAAGATCCGGGTGCAGTGTTGCTCCAGACTCGAGTTCGATACTATTCTCAGTGATGGTCTTGATCTTGTCGGTGACGACGTCTGCTTTGCTTGAGCGAATCGCAGCGAAGAAATCCCCGTTCATGCACGCGCAGAATCGTTGCTCCCAGGGGTTATACCTTGGCTTGAAGTGTGGATCCCAGCTGACATCGGGCGGCAGTTGCTTCATGGTGACATGCTTGATGATCTTCTTGGCCAAGCCCGGACACGATTTGCAGAACACAGTTGTAAGATAGCTTCTGAAGAGCCACAGGATTCTGTTGATGAAGAGTGCGATGCTGGCGGGAAGAATGGTGAAGAGAAGGCGTGTGAAGGAGCTGCTTGATGGGAGCGGGAAGATGTAGCCCGGGCTCCTCTGCAACATGGTAACGCGCTTGGCTTTATCGGCGATTGATGGAAGAATAGTGACTGCTGTGGCGCCGCTACCGATGATGACTACGTTCTTGTTGGTATAGTCATAGTCCTCGGGCCAGAACTGGGGGTGAATGATCTTGCCCTGGAAGCGCTCAATTCCAGGAATCACAGTTTGTAGCGGAGTCTGATAGTCGTAGTATCCAGTTCCAAGGAGTATGAATCGAGCTTGAAAAGTGACAGGCTGATCCTCGCCACGTCGGTTAACCTTGAGCTTCCATTTCTTCTCCTTCGAAGACCAATTTGCCTCCGAAACGGAATGGCTATAACAAATATGATGGTCAATACCAGTAGACCTGGCCGAGTCGATCATGTAGTCCTTAATCTTATCCCCCGGTGCCAGAGACTCCTCATGTTTCCATGGACTCCAAGGGAAACCAAAGGTGAAGATGTCGGAGTCTGAACGAATACCGGGGTATTTGAATAGATCCCACGTGCCTCCGATGGAGTCTCGAGCTTCAAGAATGGCGTAGGTCAAGTTGGGTGGGCCTTCTGTCTGCAGTCGGTAGGCAGCATTGATGCCAGATATTCCAGCGCCGACGATAACAACATCGAAAGAATTAGTTTCGTCGGAGTGGTGCTCCATGGTGATGTTTGATCAATATTCCTTGTCCTTGATACTTTTCAGATGGATATTGAAGGTTGACTTTGTACTATCGTGGACGGAAGATATGGGGCAAGTGAGTTTCTTTGTTTTGCTCGTGAAAGTGAAGTCATTCAGTGGACTTTCAACAACTGATCAGGTTCTCGCTTAGACCGCGGTAATTTGTCGTTACACTTGGAGCCTCTCTCCACTGCATCTCGAATAAACAGCTTAGTTCTGGTATAGTTTCCGAGAGTCCTTAGCGAGGCTTGCGAGCCCGACTGGCCAGCGAGTTCGCTCCATGCCCGAGCTTTTAGCTTGCTCAACAGTGACGTTATCGGCTCTGGATCGCCATGAACACATTTCGCTAAAGATGGGGTCCGCAGAGGCGAACGTAGATCGCAAGCTAAACTGCAAATAGAAAGCCTGGCTTGAGCGAAGTCACCAGAATGAGAGAGTGTGGGGTAGCCTCGGCATGGTCCAGTGATCGTCTTCCAACGACATGCATGCACCTGCTCGCAAGGCCAACAGGGGGGTTACAGTTGGTCGGTTATTGTTGAGACTGGGGAAACACATGGCATCACGCGACGGACTTGTCAAAGCTGCATAGCTGGTGACTAGTATAGGAGGGGGATGTCAACTTGCAGATCACTTTGAAACACATTGCGGCACACTTGGGCTTGAATAACATGTGAATTTTGCTAAGCTATGTTGATCCTTTGCTGAAGTGACGAAACGAAACACCGCTCTGACTAGTGTCTACACACTTGGCTCGTCTCCGACGTAGAGGTACGGGTCAAGCATAGCTCTTGAGATTCAACCCCGCACTCTCGCTCAAGAAAGTTCTAGCATGCTCAGCTGCCAACTCCGCCTCGGCAGCGAAATCGATCCTGTCACCCAATAGGAGGATGTCATGAGGGCAACCCTCCGAGACGTCCAAGCTAATCCTCCAACCGTGCTTTTCATAGCGTTGACAGAAACTTCGGATATCATCGCATAGCACCTCACCTCCTCCGGCATTGACATAGACTGGGAAGGATTGTTCCAACTCGAAAGGATTGCGTAGAGGCGACAGGTAAGGTACTGCTGGATCCGTTTTGCCAAAGGAAGAGATTGTTGTTGCGCCCCAACGTGCAAAGTGCATGTTCAGATAGTCTGTCTTGTAGTTGGGTGACTGCGTGGCATCCTGCTCCAGAGCACCAGCGACGTCCACCCACGGAGACCAAAGAGCCATTGCTCTCGGAAACGGGATCTCATCAGATCGACCGTGCTCGTGGATGTATCGGACCAGAGCGAGCGCCAAGTTGGCACCAGCAGAATCGCCGGATAGGATAATCTGGCTCGCGGGAATGCCCTTCGTTTTGATCAGACAGAGATACGCCGTAAGAGCATCCTGGAGTGGTGCAGGAAAATGTCCCTTGTCGCTGCTGGACAGACGATATTGCGGCGTGCAAACGTGCGTGCAGCCCATGTGTTTGATAAGCGTCTTCGCCAGGTAACCAGTATCTTCATCACGGCCATTTCCAATGACGAAGCCGCCCCCATGAAAGTGCAAAACAACAGTCATACCAGGATGAACCAGACCCGCGGGTGGAGGTCGCGCTGGTGTCCAGGTCATGCCCACGTGCGCAGGCTGTACCGCGTAATCCGACAAAATCCCTCTGTATAGCTTGGGTGACCTGGGGGCAGCGACTTCAAACCGATTCTTCTCTCGTCCTTGGTCGAGCCTCAATCGGTCTCCGGATTTGGTGAGCGACCAGTACATAAGCAATAGTCTAACCACTCGTACGCGGACTGCCTGGGTGAGCGTCCACTGTCTAGAGGGTCGCGTCCACGGGATGAGGCAGAGGGTGATATCGAACAAAAAATGAGTTAGAAGCCATGGAGAAATTAACAAAGCGTAGATATATCTGAACATGGTTCTCAATGCGCTGTTTTTGGCCCTGTTGAGACGTTGGTATTAGCCTTTGATGTTTGTCGTTCTGGCTTACAAGAGCAGAAGATGACAATGGCGTATCCTACAACAGGGTGGGCACGCTCCTTTTAAATATTTCGCCAGCCCCCGTATAGAGTTGTGCATCAGAAGGCTTGACGCCCCTGGTCTAAGTTAATCACGTAAAATTAATTCAGTCAATGTGGCTTTTATTTTCTACAATTGGAGTGTTATAGAGAGCGAGCGGTTTGGCTCCTTCGCGTGTCAATAATTATGGTTAGGCAGCTCATATCAGGTTCGAATCTAGTGAGTCAATTTTGGCTCTACATTGATATTGCCTAGACCAAAATCCTCAACAGTTCAAATATACAAGTCATTCAGGCTGTTGCCAATATGAGGCCTCTACCGCCCAGCTGTTTTCCCAATCATATCACGCAAAAGTTCCTGAAGCCAAGTAGGCCAACCTCTAATACCAGAAACCGCAGAAGCTGACTTTGGAACGATGAGTTGACCACCACGTCTACTCTTGATCTGAGCAACAACTTCCTTAGCAATATCATCGGCGGTCAACAGCCGAACACCGCCGCGCTCCAAACGATCCACAAAACCCTCAACCAGAGGTGTCCTGACAAAGTTGGGATGAACAACAGTAGTCAAGACCTTGGGGGCTTTGTAAAAGTGCTTGAGCTCGCTCGCGAGTGACTCGTGAAAAGCCAACGCTCCAGCCTTTGTCGCAGAGTAGTCTGCTCCAGTAGCAAGGGCAACAAAAGACGCGATGCTTGCGACCGTGATGACATGGCCTTTGTTGAGCTGGATCATGCGTGGGAGAAACTGCTGCGTGGTATACCACAGTGCCATGAGATTTACGCCCATGATTTTTCGAAGGAAAGATTCTGGCATCTTGAGGATAGGCATTGGGGAGGTGATGCCGGCGTTATTAATAAGTATAGATGGGTGACCGAGTTCGCGGCGAACAGCATCGGCTGCTTCAGCGACAGACTCTACTGTCGTTACATCGCAGCGATAGAAGTGGACGCGCTGATTGCCCTGAAGTTCCTTTGGCAAATCTTGGACGTCAAAGACAGCCACACGGATGCCCATAAGAGCAAGCTTCTGAACAATGCTCAGTCCAATTCCACTTGAACCACCAGTGACAACGGCTATTTCGCTCTTCCAATCCCAGTCCCGAGTAGGCATAATACGCCAAGAGTTATGGGCCATGATATTGAGAAACCCATTGATGGCCCGGAGAACACCCAAGGCAAGCCAGACGAGTATAATCTTTTTGACGATGGCAAGGTCTAGGGTGACAGCGATTTGCTCAGGGAGCCGCTCGGCAATCTTGGCCACAGCATTGTTGACAGCATCTGGGGCGTAAATCGTTGTGATTAACAATGGACCAGATAGAAACGGGGAAAAAATGATGTCATTCAGTTTGGAGACATAGTCCAAGACTGGCGAATAAAGTAGGGAGGACATTCTGGACGAAGAATAGAAGTAAATTTTGATTGAAAACGTGGTGATCAACGATACTCAAAGCGAGCATCTTATCGACCACATAAAGATTGTTACATCTTATACATTGAGTTGATCGATCCAGGACCCATTTGCGGGTATCACGAGTTCATCGACATGAAGCTATTGCAAATACTGAAGCCGAGGTGACGCTCTACAAGAGTAAACGCTTATCGCAAGCTTGACCAGAACAGGCCAAGACAACGATCATGTCCATTTGGTCACTTCTCTCCACCAACCAACACGGCACTTGTGCCCTGTAGTCTGCCCCTGTCAGACGACGAGGCCCCCTGTTGGAGGCAACCCCAACCCCCCGTCATCGACCCTGTTTCCCAGCATTTTAGTCCAGGTGCTTGCGGGGCTGTGGGCAGGCACCCATGGAGTCTGTGCGTCTGCGAAAGCCGTTCCCCCGGCCCCATCTTGGGGCGCCCGTTCACCGTCACGTCCGTAATCTGCATCCTTCCCTAGACTCAAACCACAACGGCCCCCGATAGCGAGAATTAACCCAAAATATGGTCTTCCCAGGACGTTTTAGCTCCGGCTGCTTGCGATGTCGCCAGCGCAAAGTCAAGGTGAGGAACTGCAGGACAAGATGTTGGGGCTGTATCTAATGACGACAGTGCGATGAGGGAAAACCGACGTGTCGACGATGTTACAACTACGGAAAGCCTTGCCTTGGATATACCGATGAGTTTCAATTCCGACATACCTCGCAGAAGAGTCGGTCGCAAAGTGTATCCTCGACTATATCGCAAGCATCAACTACAGCAAACACGGCCACCATAGCGAGTCCACCGCCGGTAAAGGACAAGAAGAAGCCCGAGTCGACTCCGAAGCCCAATAAACGACTAGTAGAAGCCTCGAACCGGCGTAGGTCTGTGGCCATGGCCATGGTTCGACAACCGACGGAGTCTTACGAAAACATGTCGCTCTGCTACTTTATTCGCCGATTTGTCTCGCCTAATGACGACGATGGATTTCCTGGCCATTTCACCTTTCTACCAAGTTTGTACGATCACAGCAAGCATGGACTAATCGAGACGGCGACGCTCAGCGTGGCTCAGCTGGCGGCGTATAATCATCTGGGTAAGGAGGAACTTCGGACGGAGTCTTTGAGGAATTACGGGCGCGTCATCAAGGGCTTGCAACAGAGTATCCAGTCTGACGACCAGGCTCTTGATGACAAGGTGATTGCGACTATTCTACTTCTATGTACCTACAAGGTGAGCTGCATCATGCTTGTTCCAATCGCTGTCTCTAACGGGTGGGCAGGATTTCAGTGGCGAAGGGTTGGGTGATCCAAATGAACATGCTTCAGGTCTTTTCTACCTTTTGGAGAAACGAGGGCCGAGTCAGATCGGAACGAGACAGGGGGCCGAGCTCTTTTTGCTTGCTCTATTGCGACTGGTAAGTCAACTTAGAACTGAAATACAATGCGGCATAGCACTAATTTGTCCAAGCAAATCTACTCTTTTTTGCACGGCGACGATACCTACACCGATCCCGGCGCTATAGCCACTGTCGTAGGCATCTTCGACCCTCTTCTTCGGGCCTTGGGAATGATGTCGAGAACATTATCACTCCGCCATCGGCTGGGCTGGCTTATTCATTCCGAGATGTGTCAACAAGAAGCTACGAGCCCTTCGACAGCATCGCAGAGCAGTGCGGCCTCTGACGAAGAAAGCCTCTTGATACAGGAATGTTTCGATATGCTTGATAACTTCAACATCTGGGACTGCGAGGCCGCGTCGTATTGGCAAAGCACCTTTGAGGGGCGCGGTGTTCCTACGACTCTTGGCGAAATGGGCTCGGCAACGATGCATTACGATGCCGAGACAGCATGCATCATCATTCTGATCCGATCGGCGCGCCTCATCCTCCTTCAGAGCATGCTTCTATACCAGACAACTTTGCAAACTTTGGACGAGGAAGACGAACATGGTTATGGGGCTATGTGGACGGAAGCTGTCCCACATTTGGAGTCTGACGTACGTAAAACTATTGACGATATGCTGGCCAGTGTGCCATATGCTTTAGGAGATATTGACGCGAATGGTATGCCTGCCACCATGACACATGACGGGGCTGCCGCCATCATCATTGTGCACTCTATCAGGCTTGTTACGCACTGCATCTACACAACACCTTCGCAAACCGAGCGGGCAGAGATAATTTTGACCAGATTGAATTCAGCTATAGGTATCAGGTCCGCGGTGGGAAGACTAGCAGGTGACATTTCTAGAATGCATCTTGGTCCGTCTATCGCAGATTCACCAGGCTTGACAAACTCCTGCTTGGTAGACGACCATGAGAGGAAGCTTTCTAATGTAGCCAGTGAGGTGGAGTTGCTCTTTTCTTGATACCATCCTTATATGTAATTTACTTACTTGAGTTTAATATGGAGTCGGTAGTTTCCCCATTCAAATCTGAGCTTGAACCATCCAAAACCTCAGATCCTTGTGCTTGCCAAGCTCACGCATGTTTTCGAAGGGTGGTGAACTCCATGTCGTTCACAACCATATCATCTCGCTCCCAGAGTAACATCAATGCCGGGAAGATCGGTCCGCCCAGAATTGCCCACCAGGCGGATTTCAAGCTTATTTTCACCAGGCTCGGAGCCTTCTGTGCCGAAAAGAGCTGGTAGCCGGACCAGATCGCCATAGAAAGGCAGGTACAGTAAACATCCCATCGTAGGAATGCCACCACGATCTCCCTTGACTGCATCGCCGAAACTGGGGGATTCAGGAGTGCTAGAGTCGGTGGGTTGGTAAGTGATGTGAGAGCGAGGATGTGGTGGCCAGATACTGTTGGAACAAGATGTTTCGAGGAGGCAAGTATAGTTGCCATCACAGATAGGTGAACACCCATAGTCAGTGTCGCGATGAACCCGTACGCGCGCTTCAGAGCTTTTCTGCATCGTCGGAGATCGATGTGTGCTTTGCTATCGGCCTTGTCTCGCTTGAAGCTGGAAATGAGGCGAAAAGCCTGCTGCAAAGCAGTTTGATACAGCGGAAAGGGTTGCCAGAGAGCGACAGCAATAAGTTTGTCTTCCCGGGAGATGTCAAAGATGAGCGGCAAACAAAGACCGATAGTTGGTAGGACGTATGATATAAGGGTTGACACCGGTAGAAAGTTCAAGTCGCTGGGATCGACAAGTAAGAATGCCTGCTTTGGGGTTGAGGGCGAGAGGAGGAGTTGAAGAGTGAGATAGATCGGAGCGATAATGGTGATGGTGATAGATTGAAAAACTATACCAAAGGTTCCAGTCCTATGATAGTTAGAAGTGTATATAGAATTAAGAGCGGACAAAGATACCAACTGAGGATCGTACCCCGATTCCCAAATCTCAGCCCTTCGAGAGCGATCAAGTACCAAGCGCCGCCAAATTGAGCAGCCAGGTACACGAACGCAAGCAAAGCTTCGAGGTCCATGCCTTTGGTATCGGGATGCTTCTTGAGCCCCTGTGAGAAGAACTCTAGAAGGAGGTTGATCAAAATGTCAACAGAGTCATAGCCTGTGATGTCTCGAACGATTGCACCCGACATATCCAGAGTACACGATTCTGCAGGGAGCGATCGACCGGTGATGCAGACTCTTAGAGCGTCGAAGAATCCGTGTAGATGTGCTGTGACCAAGCTCGCATAGCCTCCAAGAAGAGCACAGCTTAGAATGAGAGCGATGATGATTTTCGAAGCCATTGTCAGTGTGACGATGGTTTTCTGGTGGAAATCGGAGCTCGAGATGCGTAGAGGAGTGCAATAAACCTGCTTCGACCGAATTTACTTTGTGACTTTCCATCTTGCGTCCTCTCCTCTCAACATTCTGCTCTTTCACTTCTCCGGCCAGACAGCAGCAGCTTGCGCGTTCGCGATGGAGACGACATGGTAGCAATTTGTCGGGACAAAACCAGAAGAAATCTAGTTTTGGCCTAGTTTGCGAAATACTCAACTCGCCAACTGATGAAGATGTTGAAGATGACAAGATCAAAATACATGTGGAGTTGATCACCAAGAAAGTTCTGAACTGACAAGATGATTCTCACATGCTCCGCTTGGTCAGTCCGTCAGCTCGCATGCTAAACCCAATCGGGTCCCCCCTTGCGACGTTGCGAGAGGTTCTACGCTAGCCTTTGGGGCGAACTGCATGCTGGATCCAGTTAGGTACAGTGCAGCCGAGCTGCGATGGCTTCACACCCACAACCTGCGAGCCCAACCATGATTAAACAGAAGCATCGAATGACAGTCGTCGAACTGGCCGTGACATTTGCATGCCATCATGACCTCAATTCAGCCTTAGTGCGTATTTTATATACCAGGCCAGCATCGTCGGAGTTAACACCAAGACCATTCGTATACCTGGGTTATTGTGCTCGTCTTCCTATTTCAACATCACCACTACACGGTTCAACTCTTGCAAGTGGCTCAACATGGCCGTCGTCTCAAAGCTACTGGGCTTCCCTACTCTTACCCTTGCCGCAGCCGTCGAGTCCTTTCTCGCCATCAAGCTTTTCCCGGAATATTACAGCACCCAAAGCCACTTAGCTGCTGTGGCTGCAATCTTAGCTATCAACTATGTCTTCGGAATTATCTTCTGGGTGCTGCTTTATCCGATCGTTTTTAGTCCACTTAGACGGATACCGGGTCCAAAGGTAAGCCCATCATCTTGTGTTATTGCCTGAAACCACTGTACACCCGATAGAATCTAGACGACTAACTCAGATAATTCTAACAGGATTATGTGAGCGCTGCTCACCGTGCGCTTGTGGTAAAAGACAAGCCTGCTGGCGGCCTCTTCCTGGAACTAGCGGAGCAATATCCCGGGGAAGACCTGATTATGCTCAACTCACTTCGAGACCAGGTTTGCATTATGAACCCGCAGCTACTGGCAGACCTCCTCGTTCACAACTGTTACGACTTTACCAAACCTAAGAGAATTAGCTCCTTCCTGCGACATATCCTTGGCGATGGCCTGATCATTGTAGAAGGCGAACAGCACAAGTTTCTGCGCAAGAATACCACACCAGCTTTTCACTTCCGGCATATCAAGGAGCTTTATCCTATGATGTGGGCGAAGGGAGAGACGCTCACAAGGGCGTTGAAAGAGGATATAAGTGCTTCTGGTACGTCTATGATTGAGCTCAACGGCTGGGCAAGTAAGGTGACACTGGACATCATTGGGATTGCTGGCTTGGGTCGCAAGTTCGATACTGTTGAGAAGAAACAGGATCCCCTTGCCCATGTCTACGAACAGCTCCTCGAACCTGACCGAGAGAAGCTCGTCTTTTCCATGTTAGCCCTGGCTGTCGGCTTGCAATACGTTCGTCTGATTCCATGGAAGATGAACAATCTTTTCAACTATTTGACTGGGTCCTTGAACGAATTGTGTTATCCAATGATTAAGGAGAAGAAGGCTGCTATCATCGAGAAGGGAGACGATCATTTCGATATTTTATCACTTCTTATCAAGACGAATAATTTCTCGGATGAGGCATTGAAGGATCAACTCCTGACGTTCCTCGCAGCAGGGTAAGTTGTTCTTTCGCTACTATCACGGACATATCTGACACGATGCAGACATGAAACCACAGCATCTGCACTTACTTGGGCATGTTATCTACTTACGAAACACCCGGAAATCCAAGCCAAGCTCAGAGAGGAGGTTCAAAATGCGTTACCTGCAGACTTGGAGAATAACATGGCGGATCTTGCTGGAATCCTCGAACAACTCCCCTACCTCAACGGAGTCATGCATGAGACACTGCGACTCTACCCAACAGTACCGTTGACCATGCGACAGGCCATCCGCGACACCCGAATTGGCGACCAGTTTATCCCTGAGGGAACAGATATCATTGTGTCGATCTGGTACATCAACCGCTCGCCGGTCATTTGGGGATCTGATGCGGGTGAGTTCCGTCCTGAGCGATGGATCACAAATGATGGAAAACCAAATCAGAATGGCGGAGCCAGTAGCAACTACAATTTCCTGACTTTCCTACATGGACCGAGAAGTTGCATCGGCCAGGGGTTTGCGAAGGCTGAGTTGCGATGTTTGTTGGCAACCATGGTTCGATCTTTTGAGTGGACGCTGGCGATGGATGACGGGCTTGTTATGCCCAGGGGTGTCATTACGATTAAGCCTGAAAATGGCATGTATCTGAACCTCAAGCCTCTTCAAGGTTGAAAGACGGAGAAGCATGTAGAGTAGACATGAAAGCAATTATAATCGTAAATGTTTCATCTCCCTACTGCTATATCGAGATATCGGTGAATTGCCGATTGAGGCCAGTTGAGCTCATCAATTCATCCTCGTCTTTTATGTCTGCATTATGCTCCTGTTCCGTTACCCATGGAAGCTGCTTCTCAATACTGACATTCAAGTAGTACTCAGAATGCAGCGGGGTACCTTGCCTCACACGGAACACTAAGCACAAGTCCTCGTTGAGTGGAATTGTGGTCGATGGCTTCTTGATATCGATGTGGACAAAGTTGGATTCGGAAGTCTCCGGTGCTTCACTCCAACTGTCCACTTGAGGTCCTATCAGACACCCGACTTTAGTCTCTTCGACGTGCGACGTTTCCCTCTTCCTCTCTACGCGTATCAGAAACGGAGGTAATTCCGTGTTGGATCGGAAGGCGATGAACAGCATCGGCGTATCACCAATTGACTTGTTTATTCTTTCGATAATCTCAGCATGAGCCTGTGATTCTGGCAATGGCAGCACAGAGCCAGTTGGATAGTCGCTGTGGATGCAATAGGTAGTTTCGTCGATTGGGAGTGATCGAAACCGTATCGATGGACTGCGAGACTTGCCCTTGACAGATTGGGTGTGTGCAACCCCTGACGCCAGTTCCATTGGAACGTAGGCTCGAATGAGGACAGTTTCAGGAGGATCTGCAGGCGGTCCTCTTACTCTGCTTTCGGAATCAAACTGTCTGAGCCTATAGTTGGACTCACCCTCTGCCTTTTCATCCTCGTCTTTCAGACATAAGCGTAAGGGCATCAATCGTACTCTGAACCAACGACATCGTTGCCCGTTCTCGACTCTCTGAAAACCGCCAGAAGCCAAGCTTTTGATGGGTATGGCGATATATCCGTCTTTGTTCCGGCATCTTAGGATCGCAAGTAAGCACATTACTTTCATCCCCTTGGTATCGTGTCTTGCAGGCGTGATAACGAGACCGTGGTCCACTGCCTTAACCGGTTTCACATTCTTGGAGAACCTCAATGTTCCAACAACGTCTACTTGGTCAAGACCTACTCTTAACTGCGTGTGCTCTGCTGGGAGTGAACACAGTCTAACTAAGACTGCTGAAAGACTGATGTTCTGCTTGATCATATCGTAAGGTTCATGGCCCTCAGGAAGATCCTTTGGCGCCACTATATCGTGCGAGTCCCTAAAACAAGCAACTGACGGTGCTAATAAGCCGAGAACTCTGAAGCCTCGAGTAGAGGTTCCTTCACTTGTTGAGTAACCATGATGGTCTAGAGGCTCGGTCGACCATGCAAACAACGAGTCATCGTTCGTAAACTTCATAATCTCCACTTGTAGCCGGTAGAAGGCCTTTTGGCCCTCGCCGTAGATAAGAGGCATATTGACATCGAACAGTCCTAAAAGAGAATATGCTTGGTCTTCCAGTCTTGTTGTTTGCCTCATCGATGCCCACGACATGATCATAGCAACACTGACGTGTGACCAGGTATGTTTAAGTAAAGTGACGACATTAATATTTGTGATTTGGGTAATGGTGGTGCTCAGACTAGCTTTCGTACCAATCTCGCACCAGTCGTCGGCCAAAAATATGACCTCATACGGTGCAAGCAGTTCCTGGAGAGTCCATCCACGCGTGAACCATCGACTGCGGCGGAACCTTGATTCTCGAGAGACTGGATTTTCTGCAGAGGTGACATCGCCAAGATACACATAGCAAGCTGCAGACTTTCTATACCATTGGAACATCGAGTTGATGGCTTCGGAAAGCTCTGCACTTGACGTCTTGTCAATGCAGCAAGTGTCTATCCATGCGTACTCAAATCCCTCAATCTTAGCCCTGGCGCAAAAGTCCACGATTTTGCGGTATCCACGGGAGTTTTCCTGAAGTGGTTTTACACCAGTCATTTGCTGGAAAGAGACTTCTTCCGTTGTCCATACGTGCGAGAGGATTGCATATTGGGGTGTTGGTCGACCCTGCTCGCCTATGAAAGACTGTAGCTCAAGAGTCTCGACATTGATTAGACGCATGGTTATTACTTCCCACAATAGCGCAGGGCTACTAGAAGCTTCGGGGAACCAAATGACAGGGGGTGTTTTGGTGTTTTATAGTAAGAATATTGATGCTATGCAGTAAGGAATCATAACAGTGCTTGGTATTGGAGCTAGCTTATTTGTGGAGAGGGATCAAAATCAATTTTAAGCACGTGGTTTCTTAAAGTGTTCTAGTCCATAAGCCATCCCCTCTTTTCTTCAGCTACGCTCAGGGTCTGATTTGGTTGGATGTTTAGGATGCTCAGGACAGGAGCAATTACAGTCCCATGCAAAGATATGACTTTAAGTAATACTACTTACTTTGATTCAACAATAGAAATACATAAAGAAGTATGAGTTACAAATAATAATCTAAGGGTTCTCTAGTAAGTGTATAAGATAAAACTATTTATTAAATTATATTGAATTAGATGAAATGTCAGGTTGCGGTAGAAGGTAAGAAATATGCGACAAGCTTGAACTCATAGGGCTGTGGGGGAAGATTTGTACATCTCAACCCTCTTGTGAACAATCTATGTTCACCCAACTGGACCGTGGGGATGGCTGCACAGATTGCTTGCCGAAGGCTGGCATCTCTAACAAGCCCGCCGTGACTCCGATGGGAGTATTAAGGCCAGATGGCGCTGGCGGTCGGTTATGCACTGCGCACCATATGATTACACGGTATCATCTGCATAAAATACTATGAGGTATTTGCGCATAGAATCGCAAGCTCTGTTATAAAAAAGAACGACAAGCTTTCGAGACCTTGATGGTTGTTCCTTTGAGCTTTAAAGAGCCCGGCTCGAGTGCTTCGGGTTTAGCTGGTGGCTCTCGTACGGGGGAGATGCAAGACCTCAGATGCGGCCTATTAATTCTACGTGGCACGACTACAATCACTTACTTCATGATGTGTTGATAAAGTGACGGTAAGTGATGTAAGTGCTTGTGCTAGGTATGAATACATTCGCTTGACTATGGGGACCAAGGTCCAATGTTGGCTCGCCTGAAGTACAAGTAAAAGCCTTTTGCACATTTTAGTTGAGTAAGTCGTCCCAATGTACTGCCAAAGACGTACAGACTGCCAACAAAATCACTTGAGACATTGACGGCTCATTCAATCCCCTCGTTGGGCATACGCTCTCTACCTGTCAATCACATCCGCAAGTTCGAGTCCCCCGCAAAAATGACGCTAGATCACCTGCGCCGGAAGAACAGGGCGAGTCATTCTCTAAATTAGTCTCCTCCGCAGGTGCACCGTGTTCTGTAATCACGATTACCGCTTATGGGCAAGGCTGACCAGTAACTCCCACTCCGCGTGTTCCGATTTAGCAAGCCAATCTCTCGTGTCGCTTATCTGCCTGCAAAAGCCACACCAGCTTACAAACGGGAATTTGCTACCGTCGTTGGCTGCGCCATCACCTGTTGCTTGTCAGCACCTATTATGTTGACTCAACAGGGCACTGCCCAATTGGGCATGGTTTTCTAGGGCTGCGCTGGACGCGATGCAATCATTCGTTAGAGAGCAGGTTGAACGCTGAGTTTTCGACCCGATCTGCATATTCTGTCAGCGCTTGTGCGGCTCGTCTCACTTTATGGCTACTGCTTCTGGTTGAGTTGAGCCTCAATGGAGGAGGGAGCGGGATGAGCGCAGCATAGCATGATGTGGAAGTAAGATAAATAAGACAGGTGCTTAACCCTCAAACTACAGATCATTCCAATTACCAAACAATTCACACTCACCATCTTCATAAAACGCTTTTCGCTGCTCGCCAGTCTGTCCATACCTCACTATGAAGCTCCTCGGCACTCTCGCTCTCGCAGCCTCGTTGGCTCAGGCATACCCTAAGTCTAGCATGTCCAAAGGGGCACTGTACTTCCTTGACAGTGATCCTCAAGGCGCCTCCGTAGTATCATTCAAGATAGATAAAAACGGCATCTTGCATGAGCCACAGAGAACCCCTAGTGGTGGAATGGGCCTCATTGGCATGGACAAGAATGGTACAGTCAAGAGGGGTGAGTTTCATGAAGAGCTATCAGGATGACAAACACTGACGATTGCCACCAGATCCCCTGTTCTCTCAAGGCTCTATCGTTGTCAACGGCAACCTTCTGTTTACTGTCAACGCTGGATCGAACACTTTGGCTGCTTTCCACATCCCCAAGGATGACCCGTCACACCCCGTTCTTCTCGGAACGCCAACCGATACAGTCGGCACTACGCCCAACACTGTCGCATACTCCCCAAAGAACCATATTGCCTGCGTCGCCAACACTGGATCCAAGCCGGGTGTGCAGTGCTTCTCCGTCTCCCGCAAGAATGGACTCAGACCTCTAGGCCATCTCAAGCCTCTTCCAGTACAGAATCAGACGAACCCCATCACAGGGCCTCCCAACACCGTTTCAGACATCCTCTTCAATCCTTCCGAGACTGCTGTTTTTGTCACTATCAAGGGTGATGGTGTGGGCGATGGCTACGTCTATGCTTATAAAGTTCAGGATGGTACTGTGAGCGACGAACCTGTCAAATCGCGACCCTTGAATCTACCTGTGGCTTTCAGTATGAGCTTTCTCTCTGATAACTCTACCGTCATTTCCACGCCTGCCTACGGTGCTGCTTTTGTGTCCATTACCGACGATCTCAGCGTTGTAACTGACACTAAAGTCACCGTTCCCGGCCAGGTGGCAACTTGTTGGTCTGCCGTTTCTGCAGACACTGGCTCAGTCTACCTGCTAGATGCTGGTGTCGCTAGCATCGTTTCTCTCAATACTCAGACACAAGCTATCGGACGTACTCTTCCTGGCTATAAGATGGGTATGGGTAATTTCGACGGCATCATCTCAGGCTCCAAGCTGTACGTTTTACAAGCTGCTCCTGCTATTGCTACGTTCGACCTCGAAGACCCTTCTTATGGCCCTGAAGTTACCGATCTGAGCGGGCTTGGCACGCGTGCTTCCTGGATTGGGATGGCGGTCTATTCTCGAAGTGCCATTGGAGTTCGCAAGAGCTCTTAGGAGAATGTGACATGCTTGCTATTAGGTTGTCGTTCGTTTCTTTGCACCCTTTATTATTTGTCTGGTGGAAGGAGGTCAAGTCTTTCCTACCCATACTTTCATGAGAGCCACTTGTTTTGAATTGGGTTCTTTCTCTTCTTGGATAGGGTCGAGGAGGAGCACGAGTACTACGTGGTGGCTCTAATAGATATACAAATGAGTCATTGTTTCTGGATAAATAAGTTACGATCCGATAACTAAGTTCGCCAAGCAATGTCAAACTTTCATCTGTTTAGCATACCCCAAGAATCTACAGTGTCGCTTGGGCGATGGCCGTGGGCTGGTATACTGTCTCAATGTCTTCTTTAACTCGTGGTCCAATTTCCATCACGGCGTCGCGCCAGATCGTCTTATCGACCCGTCTTTGTACGAGCGTGCCCTAGGTAGTCTCTCTACAGCTCTCAATGGCCCGACGCAAATAATGGTTGAGACACTCATGGCCATGACCCTCCTCCAACGGGTGGAGGTCCTGTTAGTTTCAGATCGTGGGATTTACTAGACTGCTCAAACTGGAGACATCGTCTCGTTCATGATAAAAAAGGGATCACCGAGCCTTGGTGATCCTCTTGACATCCATCTGGCGGATGAGGGTTAGACCATGCTGGTGAGGCTTTTTGCTTTCAACGTCTATTATAAAGAATTATACATTGGTTTGTTCATCGCGGCGATGATTCCCTCTTGTGTTCGCCGTGAATTAAACGGCTCCAACAGGCAGCTGAAAAGTTTGCGTCCGATCACGAACATCGTGGTCTCGGTCTTAGAAGATGTAGCACATTCATAGAAATCCGGATCATACTTCAACACAGCACCAATCAGCACATCTGTGGTCTCGCCTCATTGAACTCTTTGATCAGGTTTGCGAATTGATCACTTTAGTCCTGGAGACCGCTAAACAACAAGCCGCCCATCGCAAGATTCTCTGCATTATCGCTTGGTGGTTTGCCCTACGAGTTCACGACGCCCGGAGTGCTCACAATGCAGTTCTCATACTACACAGTATACCTCATTTTCAAACTCATGATTCACAGCTTGAACCTTTTTTCACAACGTTCCAATAACCCAGCCTGGGTAAAATATCGCTACTACTGCCTCCAGATGTAAAATTTCGCTCCCTATCCCCGTTCACAGGGAAATCTCGTGGGAATCATATGTTTCAACATTCTGCCCTACTTTTGAAGGCTCAGGAACCTATAAGAGAAGATACATGCGCGAGTTCATTCTAGCGACGGGAAGTTACAGACATCTCTTTTCACGTGGGGACAGGATGGCACACGAGTATTTCGTGTATGTTAGCAAATGCTTAACGGATCGTCAGGGCCTTCGTCTCCAGACAAGGAAGTCAAAACCTAGATGAGATATGCGAAAAGGTGGAGGCAGCTTCCCAAGTACAAAAAGTAAAATGAAGAAATTCAGCGAACAATTATATCTCAAAGGTTATGATGTAAGAAGAAATTAGGATTCACCAATGTGAACTCAATTTCTTTTGTCGAGATAATAAAGACTACGGGTACCAGGTTCGCAGGGGGCGGTCCGCTCAAGCTCCAATAATAGACGCTGGAAGGCAGTGCAGGGTGAGCCATCACGTATATTCTGTGCATTGTCAATAAAGTATGATGGATTCTCTCCTTAGTGCTTAGTGCAGCAGAAGAGCGCAATTCAAATCTTATTTTTTTAGTCGTGCATTTCCACAAACTCCCTCCAGCAAATTCTATCAACAAGCACTTCGATAACAAATAAAGATTGACGAAGAATTCTCCCACCAGTGAGACGGCTACGTCTGTCAGGGTTTATGCATAGGATCTAAAAATAATTTCAAGGACAGCGTGGGCAATCCAGTGGTAGCGGTGTTTGCCGTATCGCAACTCGTAACTGTAGGTATGGAAGATGGTCCTCCGTATTGCTTGATTGTGAGGCAAAATTCGGCCGAGATATGGGCAAAGGGTGTTTCGGACGAGTGGACCACGGTTCTGGTCGTGATCGGCGAACCAATCATTAGGTCCGGGGGCTGGCCGTCAGGCCTCAATGGACCATTCCCGAAATCCCTCCTATTTCAGCTGGCGTTGCACTACAGATTGAGTTACCGGGGTGACAGAGTCGGCTTGAGTGCCAAAAGGGACTGGTCGACGTGATGCCAAACCGTTTTCCCTGATTTAGAGAACGTCGATCATAGCCTAAAAGCAACCCCAGCAGTCATGACTGGACAGTGAGGCGAGAGCGTAATGGAGGGTCATTGTAACATAGCACAGTTATAGAAGGTGCATTACTCAATATCACGGGAGAACAGCTAGTATGTATTCTATATCTCACTTTCTATCATCGCAGCTCGCCACACCTCTCCTAGGCCCAGATCAGGAATGCTTATACGTCGGCGCCCTCTTCTGCAGGAACGAACCAATGCCCTCCTGGAAATCATCTAGTCCGAAAGTCGAATAGTAAAGAGCCTTCTCCTGTGTCATCCCGGCGGCAAGGGTGGAGTTTTCCGCTACAAAAGGAGTCAGTAAACAGGGATCACGCATTCTCCCACTCGGCAGTTCATAAGCGTACCTGTCAAGATAGCCTGTTTCGCCGTTTTGATTACGGGAGCCGAGAGCTTTGCGATCCTCTCCGCCAGCGCCGTTGCAGATTGAGCCACATCTGACCTGGGGAACACTCTGGTGACAACCCCCAGTCGCTCAAATTCTGCCCCGCTGGCGGAGTCGCCTGTCAGGATGAACTCCATCGCCTGGAAAGCAGTTAATGAATTGCTACACGTTGACTATGCGCAAAGTGAAGGATGTACCTTGTGCTTTCCAAGAGCACGTGCCAGACGCTGTGTACCGCCAGCGCCGGGAATTGTTCCAATTTTGACCTCGGGCAGACCAAACATGGCATCTTCAGCAGCGTAGATGATATCGCACTAGACAAATTAGATTGAAGTCTAATTATACTCATGGGCTTGGAACTCACAGCAAGAGCAATCTCGAAACCACCGCCCAGCTATGGCCGCCCAAGTTAGCATCCGCAGCAAGCAATACTGCTAAGTAACACCACTCACAGCAAAGCCCACAACGGCCGCAATGATCGGCTTCGAAAACCGATCCAGTGAATCTGTCAAATCCTGAAGAAAAGCGATTTGGTGGGCTTTGGGGGTCGACAGCTCAACCAGCTCGTTCAGATCCATCCCAGCTGCAGCCGAGAATATTATTAGCAACCCCCAGACACTAAAAGGCTGCGTATTCTCCGAAGTAGCAACGCAGCCTGGGAATTAATTATTCCGGATGAGGAACTTACCGCAGAAGGGTCCTTCTGGTCCACCAGTCAAAACCACAGTGCGCACAGTCTCCACAGAGTCGAGGTAGGCCAATGTAGCCACCAATTCACCTATTGTCTTTTGAGAAAACGCATTTCGCTTTGCTGGTCTGTTGAACTGAATCTGTGCGACGCCCTTGTCGGCGTCAATGACGAGCTTGAGGTCCTGGAGGTTCTCCATTGTGATGAAATCTGTGATGACGAAATGCGTTGCAGGGTGAAGCAGTTGGACCCTTGGTTATGTAAGGAAAAGAAACAAATCGCCGTGTCAGAATTGAAAACATTCTTCAGTTCAAATCAACTCTATTATATGTCCATACGTCAACTGCGGATATCTTGACACGTTAATCAACCCCTAGATCTCTGTATAAAAACAAAATATCGCAGTTTCGACCCTGTCACAGGATACGGACCGGTGGTTTCGGCATTTGAGGACAAGCGAGTCGTCCACCTAGACTTCGGTCAACGGGTTTTATACTCCTTTGGTACAGAATCTGATTACAATTCTCTGAGTAAGTCAAAGCTTGCTTGACGAAATGCAGGTTCTGTCAGCAACCAATCTGCGAACCCCTGCTGAGATATCCCATAGGAGGTCTCAATAGGCTCTGGATCAATTACCATTCTTATCTCTTAACAACCCCAGACACAGAGGCGTGTTTCAGACTTTCAGCGTGCCTGCAGATCGACCCGCCCCGAGCAGTAAACCTCTTTCGTAATACGCCTCCACTTACATCCACAACTCCGTTTCGTTTTGGGATTGTGTCGCAAACTCGTAAGTTTCATAAGAAAGTCAAGCTCAAATGTGACAAGGTCAGGCGGCAGGGATGTTCGTATACGACATCCTGCCTTGTTTCTTGCGGCGGCGCCGTTTCCGTTTGGAGTAGTACTGCCACGGAAGTACATGCATCTGATCCTGTACATCAAACTAATGCAACCTTGACCTGCATGGCTCCAGAGGTAAAAAAGTGAAGGGTTACGTGCCAAGACTCCCCATCACCGGCTCGACTGAACGTAACAGACCCAGAGGGTAGCCGTACGGAAATTGGTTCCATTTTGGTAAACGTTTTACTATGTCAAGTTTCTCCGTGATAACACCATACAAATACTTAAGCATGGGGCATGACGCAAAAGAACTTCGATGTGGCAGCTGGAACTCGTTGACCCATCGTCGCCATGGCATTTTCTTCTTCTTACTCCTTCAGCTCCTTAGAGAGCCTCTCCCTGGCGGATAGAGCGTTATTCAACAAGTTTAGCAAGGGACCCGAGTGCCCCATTCCCTACGATGTTGCCCATCACGCATTTGAGGCGGTTGCGCTGGCGCACCCCGATGTCACCGCGATTCGACACTACGATGGGAGCACTATCACGTATGGGGAGCTCGATCGACGGGCTAACATGCTGGCCAACGAGTTGATACAGACCTACGGCTTGCAAATTGGCGATCGTGTGGTGCTAGTGTACTCCCGCTGCATTGAGATGGTTGTCTTCATCCTTGCCGTGCTTAAGGCTGGCGGCCAATACATACCATTGGATGGCGGCATTGTCACCGACGACACCCTTGGCTTTGACATCGCCGACTCCAACGCTCCTGTCGTGCTCTGCCTTCCCAACTTTTTCGACAAGGTGCTCCGAAGTATCCCTGGCGACAGACGGGACATGGTCAATGTCCTCGACCTCGACAGCACCTCGGCATTCTGGCACAGGGGAAACCCGACAGACCCCATGGTTGACGTCCGTTCAGATGATGGAGCATATGTCATCTACACGTCTGGAACCACCGGACGGCCCAAAGGTGTTGATGTGCGGCACAAAAGTGTCACCAACACCCTTTTGGCAGAGCCTTCTAAACTCGGCATTACGGTTGGCAGAAACGTGGCACAGCAGCTCAATGTGGCTTTCGATATGTGTAAGTGAGAGACGACACCAGGACGAACAAGACTAATTGGCCACTTCAACAGGTGCATGGGAGATCTTAGGTACCATGATGAACGGCGGCACCCTCCACATCAGAGGCAGTGGCCTTGAGCTCTGGACAGACTGTCTCCAACGGGTCGACACAGTCATCGCTACCCCCTCCGTTGTTCTTAAGTACATGCCTAATGTCGAGGACTTCCCCAACGTCCACACAATTGCCGTCGGTGGCGAGCCTTGCCCTTTGGCTCTGGCTGAGAAATGGGCTCCGCGTGTCCGCTTTTGGAATATATGCGGACCAACTGAAATCACCATCCTCAACACTGCGCATCTCCACAGGCCAGGAATCCAATTGTCTATCGGCAAGCCTAACCCCAACAACAATGTATACATATTGGATGATGATGAGAACCCTGTTCCTATCGGGCAACCGGGCGTTATGTGGGCTGGAGGGCCAAGTGTCTCGGCGGGCTACCTCAACCTGCCTGAGCTAACCGCCACACGCTATAAGCTCGATAAGTTCGCCGACGACGGGTAAGCAGTCCTGTCCAGTGCTGCTCTGTTGACCAATACTAACTTTGACTAGGACCATGATGTTCAACACCGGCGATCTCGCGCAGTGGCTAGAGGACGGTAGCCTTCTGCCCCTCGGCCGAAAAGACGACCAGGTCAAGATCCAAGGCTTCCGAGTCGAGCTCGACGGTGTGTCCCGCTCCATCGAATCAACACCCGGTGTCATCAAAGGCTGCGCACTGAAGATCGACGATACCCTATGGGGCTTCTACTCCTCCCACGCAAAGATCGACGAAGCAGAGCTGAAACAAGGCGTCAGCAAGAGTCAACCTTTCTATGCCGTTCCTAAGATATGGCGTCACCTTCCGGTGTTGGAACTTACACCGAATGGTAAAATCGACAAGAAGGCTCTTTACCAGATCGCCACTACACCAGAAACCACAGAGCCTGGGCCCCTTACCCTGGTCGTCAAGTCTCGTCCTGAGACATTGTGGCCATCTCATGAGCGCTTGATGTCGATGGGCAGCTCAACCGAAGGAAGCCTGGTCGAAGCTGAGAAGTACGGCAACCTGAGGGACCTGGAGAAAGATCCCAAGTCTCTGTCCGTGGATGAAGAGGAACTACTTGAGGAGGAGTATCCACTACCCGACAAAAACGGGTTCCATGGCTGGCGCTGGCTTCGCCACACTGCGTTCTCTGCTTACCGCAAGCTTTTTGGCCTCATCTTCCTTTCCAACCTTGCAGTCCTCATCATTCTGTTATGGGCCAGTCGCGACAACAACTTCTTCCCATCGCCGTCCCATCTGGCCACAGCCGTCGCAGCAAATCTCCTCTGTGCAGTGCTCATCCGTCAGGATTATATCGTCAACGTGATTTTCTTCGTGTGCTCTAGAGTTCCCACTTCTTTCCCTCTATCCATCCGGAGGCACTTTGCCCGCGTCTACCACAATGGCGGTGTTCACTCCGGTTGCGCCATCTCTGCGACTTTATGGTGGGCCATGTACAGCGTGTCAGTCAGCCGAGACTTTATCCTGGCAGAGAATCAACCGGCTATCAAGTGCGTTGTTCTGGCACTGACCTACATCATCCTGGTTCTCCTCATCTTCATTCTGGTCATGGCGTATCCTACCATTCGAATGAAGATGCACGATCAGTTTGAGTGGGCGCATCGCTTTGTCGGTTGGTTTTCTATTGCTCTTGTGTGGACGCACGTTGTTGCGTCAACAGCAGCGACTACCACTGGTCCGCTGGGCCCTGCGCTTGGCAGGTCTCCAACTATCTATCTACTTTCTCTCATCACTCTCAGCATTGCCTTGCCATGGGCGAGACTTCGTCGCGTCAATGTCGTGCCCGAGCCTCTGTCTAATCATGCAGTCCGTCTTCATTTCAACTTCTGCACGCCTGGCCCATGTACATCAAGAGCTGTTCGCATCACCGACCGTCCCATGGTTGAGTGGCATGCATTCGCAGCTATCCCTGAGGCCAACGGCAAAGGCTTTTCCATCATCGTGTCTAAAGCTGGTGACTGGACCAAGCGAATCATCGAGAAGCCACCAACATCCATCTGGACACGAGGGACCCCTGCATCTGGCGTGTTGGCTATCGCGCCGCTCTTCAAGAAGGTCGTTCTCGTTGCAACCGGCTCTGGCATTGGACCCTGCATGCCCGTCATCATGGAGAGACGCGTGCCTTGTCATGTGGTATGGTCAACCAAGAACCCACTTTCGACGTATGGACAGGGAATTCTCGACACCATTATCGCTTGTGATTCTGAGGCCATAATTTGGGATACAGACAAGAAAGGCCGGCCCGACATGGTGAAGTTGGCGTACCAGGCCTACAAAGAGAGTGGCGCCGAGTGTGTTTGCATCATCTCCAATAGGTCAACAACAGCGAAGATTGTCTATCAGCTCGAAGCTCGTGGCATTCCGGCGTACGGCCCCATTCTGGACTCTTGAAAATTTGTGTCAGGGTTCTTTGGAAGTGTTTTCTTTTGTCATCTTAGCCAGTTTTTATTTTCGCACGTCAGCGAGCCACGGTCCTGTCACTGAACAGATAGTTACGAATAATTATATTAATGCAAAACCACCAACTCTACCAACAATCTCCCCGTACTAACAATCAAAAAGGGTTTGGTACCCTTGAGGCCCTTCTGCAAGCGTTTACCATTGCCACGGTGTTTCGGGTTCTCCGTTAGATAATCAACTTACGCACGATCTCCTCTTTTGAAAGTAGAAGAGAGAGCCTTAGATCCACCCTCCAGCTTCGTTCAGATTGCTGGAGCAGAACTGTGAGATCTCACAAAACTTCAGCCCAATTCCTGACTGCAGACGATAATTGGGATCAGCAGAAAGACCAAATCTCGTGTCCTTTGGGACTAACGTAGACGATGTATCACAGGAGGCTCAATTTGGAAGAGGTCTCAGTTGCATCCGACTGATTCTGAGTGGCCGAGGGTATCGGGGCCTCTTCTGCCGGGTCTGGGGACAAGAGCGGCCTGAGCGGATCGGCGACTAGTCACACGCGGGGGACCCGCCGAGACACCGTCCAAGGCGGCGGCTGTCGGCCTCACCCATGATACTTATAAGATAAAGCGATCGGCCCACAAAACAAGCACCTTTTTGTTCTGGGGAATTTCCATTAAGCATAACTCAACATGAAGGAGACAACGCATCATCCCTTGTACGAGGCCGAGCCAAGTGTGCGGGAGGCCCTTGGGGAGTGTGTTCCAACCGCAGATGGCACCGTCCGATTTCTTAAATCTCTATTCCCTTGTGCGGACTGGCTACCGCGGTACAATTGGCGGTGGCTCGTTGGTGATGGTATCGCTGGTTTTACTGTTGGGCTGGTTGTCATCCCCCAAGCGATGGCCTACGCACTATTGGCGACGCTCCCGCCAGACTTCGGACTGTACACTTCTTTTGCCGGAGCGGCAACATATTGGCTATTCGGAACGTCCAAAGATATTGTCATTGGAGTATGTGTTTTCCATATCACGATCGCATTTTGCTAACCCGTGGTGTCTTAGACTACAGCTGTCGGCTCTCTCCTCGTTGGTGAAGTCATCTCCCACGTCCACGAAGCACACCCAGATACATACTCAAGCGTCGAGATCGCCAAAACATTATCATTCATGACAGGTCTGATCCTGTTCGCAATGGGTCTGCTCCGCCTGGGTTGGCTCGTAGAAGTGGTTCCTTACATACCTGTCTCAGCCTTCATCACAGCCGCCAGCATGATCATCATGTGCACCCAACTTCCCGTGCTGCTGGGAATCCCTGGTGTCAACACGCGAGAAGACCCTTACAAGGTGCTGATATCAACATTTCGTAAGCTCGGTGACACGAGATTGGATGCTGCTATCGGTATCACCTGCCTGGTCCTACTGGAATTGGCCAAGTTTGTCTTTGCCAAATTGGAGGCTCGTCAGCCTGCAAGAAAACGTTTGTGGTCGATTATGTCATCTCTGCGCCTGACATTTGCTATGCTGCTGTATACCTTGGTAAGTTTTCTGGTCAACCGCAACCTTTCTGCAGACGAAAGCAAGTTTAAAGTCGTGGGCCACATCAATCAAGGTACTTCATTTCCCCAACTCCGGTGTAGCCACTGTATTTCATCTATCGCATCCTAACATATCTAAGGTTTTGTTCACGTTGGACCCCCGTCTTTCAAGCCCGACCTCATCGGAGCCATTTTACCTCAAAGTCCCATCATTCTCATCATCCTTATTGTCGAGCATATTGCCATTGCGAAGAGCTTTGGCAAGAAGCTGGGGTACGAAGTGGCACCGTCGCAAGAGATCATGGCTCAAGGCACAGCAAACATATTAGGTCCCTTTTTGGGCGGCTACTCTTGTACTGGATCATTCGGTGCATCAGCTGTGCTGTCCAAAGCGGGTGTCAGAACCCCGTTGGCTGGTCTCTTCAGCTCTTTTATGTTGCTTCTAGCGCTCTACGCTCTGACGGGAGTATTCTACTACATTCCCAGGGCGGCTCTGGCAGGGTTGATTATCCATGCAGTTTTTAACCTCGTTGCAACGCCTTCCACTGTTCTCAAGTACTGGCATCTCTCCCCATTTGAATGCATGATCTGGGTGGTTGGTGTTGTCGTAGCTATGTTTACAGGGCTGGAGACGGCCATATACATTACCACTGGACTCTCGTTTCTGCTCTTGCTTGTTCGAATTGCGCGGACCAAAGGTCAATTTCTAGGCAAAGTAACCGTCCAACAGATGGACCCGAGCCAGATCCAGGAATCTTCTGCGGAACCTGGAGGAAAAGCAGCCATACACGAGCTTTACCTGGACCTAGCCCGCAACGATGCTTCCAACAGAGATATTATAGTGGAGACTCCACATGGTGGTGTTCTGATATATCACTTCCCTGAGGGTCTTAACTATCTCAATCAGGCACAGCATCTCAAAACTTTGACAGATTACGTCTACACGCACACCAAGCAATCAACAGAAGAGTCATCCGCGGACAAATCAGAAGCGCTTTGGTGTGACAAACCAGTTGTGCACAAGCAGGAAGATGATGTCCCCGTGTTAAGAGCGATCGTTATAGACTGTTCGACAATTCACAACATTGACATCACGAGTGTTCAAGGCTTAATCGATGTCAGAAATGCTCTGGACCGATGGGCAAGTCCATCTACTATAGAATGGCATTTTGGCGGATTACACAACCGATGGGCTCGAAGAGCTCTGGCAGCTGCCGGCTTTGGTCGTAGCGCGGCAGATGATTGCCATACCATTGGAAGCTGGGCGCCAGTTCTGCCCTTGGCGAGCGAGGAATCAGAGGACGAAAACAGGAGCAAGCAAAGCTGCGAAGATGATGAGCATTCAATCGGCACACAACATGGTGGTGTCAAAAGTCCAGTGTCAGACCTAGGAACCTCGAAAGTGAAGGCAGGTGACCGAGTTTCATCGGCCGTTGGACCCCGGGACTCGGGCGCTGGAAAACAACAGACACATCAACCACTTTTTGCGATAGATAGGCCCTTTTTCCACGCTGATCTCGACGAGGCGGTGAGCGCGGCTTTGGCGCACGCGAGCAGATGCGACTGCCGTCTGCACACCAACGCCGAAACTGACTGATCCATCATCGGGCGGGAAAGCGGGTGAGAGTCCGACTACCGGTCGAACCCCGTCGCCCCACTCCGTCTGCCCAGAGGCCGCGACCAAGCCGGGGGGAGTCTGTGGGTACCGGGGACTTAAATTAAGAGCGAGCGTGTTTGACGGCGACTAGAATACTGAATTAATGGATTGCATCTCCACTAGCAAAGAAGATAGGGGGAAATATGAATTTTTAGATTGAAGTATAAATATTGAAAGTTCGCCGCGAAGTTACATTGTATCTACAACTTAATCTTTGATTATTTAAGCTTTTTTTGCAGTGTGTAATCCAACGTCATGACAAGTTTGTTAACCGGCGCCATATTTGGCACAGGTCTCACCCTGTCGGGTGTGGCAAGCCCACAGGTCATCAAGAACCAATTTAGACTGTCCGACTTCCACATGATCGCCACCTTTCTCACGGCATCCGCGACGAGTGCCGCCGTCTTTGCGGTTTACAACTCTAAAAACGCCGCTAGAAAAATCCCGGCCAGATCCGCCAGCAGCCATGGTTGGCTGGGAGCATACGACGGCAACGTTATTGGTGGTGCCATGATCGGTCTGGGGATAAGCTTATCGGGGGCTTGTCCCGGCACGGTCCTCGTCCAGGCGACTGCGGGTGTTGGGAACAGCCGGGCGCTCGCGTGCAGTTGTCTGCTGGCGGGCGTTGTCTGGGTCAAGTTGAAGCCGCTTATCACAAACGAGCGGCCGCCGAGCTGTGCCGAAAATGAATCCGTCATGGCTGTTACCGGATGGTCCACGAGCAAAGTTGTTATCATATACGAAGTGGCCATGCTTGCTGTTCTCGCCGAAATACTGGCTTTTGCTCCCCGGAGCGTCACACTGATCCATCCGGTTGTCGGCGGTCTTCTTATCGGCCTTGGACAACTTTCGTCAGTCATCTTGGCAAAAAGGCCTGTGGGTGTGAGCAGCGCATATGGAGAGTTCGGAGACTTCTTTTGGGGCATCGTTGATGGGAAGATGCCAAAAGCGATTCCGAGGAACATGTTGTTTGCGGGCGGATTGATGATGGGATCCTGGATAACCATGTTGAATGTCCCGGCCATTCGGGAGGCCATGGTCCGCAGTGAAACACCCTCGCTGCCGATCGCCCTGGTTGGAGGACTGCTCCTGACCTTCGGGGCCCGCATCGCTGGTGGATGTACAAGTGGCCATGGTATTAGCGGTATGGCTACCATGGGATTAAGTTCTTTTATCACTATTGTCTCCATGTTTGGCGCTGGGGTAATGGCGGGATTTTTGTCGTATTAGCTTGAATATTCACGAGAGCGAAAAGCTTATCTAACTTTCCCTTATCCATAGTATCTACGATAAAATGTATGAGTTTACTGCAGTGGCGGTATGTCAGCATCTTCCTTCCATTCGTCAAGGTTCAAAGTGCCCTCAGTGTAGCGATGTCTCATTTGGTCTGCTGCGCGGAGGTCCAGCGCAGTTTGGTTCGGGGACTGTTTTCAAACCCCGGATCCCCGGTTGCGCTCAAAATCCGCCACTGGGTGAGTTCCACTAAAAGATATCCATATTCTCAAACGAAGTTCCGTAAAATGATATGAAACGTGATGGACCAGTTAGTTACGAGGCTTTCGCGAGGCTTCTTATACAGGGCGTAGCAAGATTATACATCATCATCGTAACCAATCGTGTGTATGTAGTGTTGCGGACAAATATAATTATAAAGATTTTATGCACAAATGAGGTGGAGATAAGGCTACCATTTCCGTACTTGTAACTACAGACGAACCGCTAGATATATGAATACTATGCATCTGATAAGTACAGCCATCGCTTCGGAGCTCGCAGAGTATTAAGATTGGTCTACCAGGACGGTCCCGTGAGTGGTAGACGAATTGTCCTATAACCCGAAGCCAAAGGAGCTGGTTGTCGCCCACCCCGGATGTTAATCTGCAGAGACGGATGAATCAACCGAGGCGCCGCCAGAGTTTCATCACGCTTGCGCCGCATCTCAACAAACTCTTGCTCGCAAGTTCCGTCCTTCAGATGCTTGTTGTTCCTCCTATGTTCCCGGACTGTCGCGAATGGCACAGGAGCGTCTCGACCTGGCGGTGGGTAATCGTGTCCCACCCAAATCTTTGTCTCAGCTGGCAGTGCGAGAAGCTTGCGGCCTGAGTTGTAAATGGCCTCGGCGCTGCCTCCGGGGAAGTCCGCACGGGCGGAACCAATGTCGACGTGGAAGATCGAATCGCCGACAAAAACGTTGTCTAAGAACAGGGTAAGTAAGGCTTCGATCAAGGAACTGTATCACGTAGTAGCTCACTTCCGATGTGGTAGCCCATGTGGTCTGGTGTGTGCCCGGGTAAGTGAACAGCACGAGCTGTCAGAGTACCGATCTTAAACTCATCATTGTCCTCCCACAGTCTATCAAAGACTGTTCCATACTCTTCAGCAGGTATACTGTATCGTCCTCCGAACAAGCTCTGCACTTGCTGAATACGACTGCCTATTCCAATGGGAGGCCTTGAATCTTGACTTTTAGCCAGAGCAGACTGAAGGTACGACGCCGCAGTCAGGTGATCGGCGTGTACATGCGTTTCCAAGATCATCTCAACCTTGTAACCCATTTTGTTGATGGTCTTAATGATCATGTCGGCAGACTCGGTTGATACTGCAGCCTTTACAGGGTCATAGTCCAATACAGGATCGATAACGACAGCGCTTTTGCTGACGGGGTCGGCGACGATATACTGCCATGTGCCGGTGACTGGCTCAAAAATTGGGTGAACATCTGGCTCGGTCATTGCAGTTGTATTGGCAATTATATGCTTTTGCTGGGAGAAGCGGCTCGACTGGGCAAGGTGGGTATAATGTGTTATCGCGCGTTTTTGTGCCTTGCCCAAGTTGGTGAGTCTTGGTGAAATATTTGTCAAGGTTCCGTAGCCCTCGCTGCCGTGATATTGACACCGAGCCGCTTTTGATAAAGAAGCTGCTGAGTTTTTTGGTGCTGAATTGTGCAAGGTCGATAAGGCCAGCACCACTGTTCTGCGGCGGTTGAACATGACTTCTTATATCGCCAAAACAAGCTTAGACAAAAAATTAATTGCTACAAGTCCAAGTCTAGTGCCCGATGACAGGAAATCTTTGTCTTTAAACACTCGACAGGGTTCGGGGACTTGTTTGTGTCGCGTATTTGAACCCCGAGAAAATATGGAACCTCACTCGGCGAGTGAGTGACTTGATGTGGGAAACTGACGCGACAGGGCGTCTTTTGAGAACCTCTAACTTCGAAGAACGCGTAGTTCCTTGAGTCATCACTGGATATGATGCTACCGGTGGATATTCGCGGCAGCTAGGTTGCCATTACTGGGTAACAAGCATCCACGCCCCGTCCAGACTCAAATACCGCCTCAAGCAGGGGTTGGTGAACCTACCTATATTGGTTAAGGAAACTATGGCCTAAGAGTTTCATGCAGAGAAATAACACAATGTCCGGAATATGTATAGCAATTTATGGCAGTGGTTCAAATAATTTGGGTATCATTAAAGCTACAATTCCACTGCAAGTAACTAGTTTACGCTTACGCATAATACGCAGTGGACTCCGGGGGGTGTTTGGAGGCAATGTCAATCGGCTCAGAGTCCTTGTTCACGCCAATCTTGTTATATCTGTGGTGGCGACAACTCACCACGCCATGGAAGATGAGCGCAGCACACGAGAATATGCTATAATTGGTTAATACCGGAGTCTCGTATTTGGCAAGAGGACGTACAAGCTGATGACATCAAGGCTGAAACAACTAGCAAAGACGTATCCGTAGAAGGTACTAATGGATCTCAAATTTACGGGACACTTGTTCATTTTGCAATAGTCTGTGCCATGAATCCATAAAACTGCGGTCTGGGATCCGAGCACAGCCATCGAGATGATCCAAAGGACAGTAAGGATTGTGTCAAGGATGAAAGCCGTCCAGAAGTTATAAAGGTGACTGAATGACAAATGCGCAAAGACCATCCATAATGAGAACAAAAGAGACACTGAGCTCTAAATTCGAAGACATGGTCAGTATCGACTAATGGTTTCCACCTTTCGTCTTTTGCCAGGGACTCGAGAGAAAACGTACTGTAACGATCAACAAGCAGTTGCTTGGCAAAACGATGGCATTGATTGTGAAGGAGGTCACCACGATGGTGATGATATTGAGGACAGCTTGGAAGATGCGTAGAATTGTGAACCCAGTTGGGTATTGGGAAAGATTTGGAAGACGAGGAGCCATGCTGGGCAATATTGGCACAGTATCTAGGGAACGATCTGTAGGAAGTTGTTTGGGTATGCCAGCCTGTAGTCGTGATAGAGCCGAGAGATAAAAAGAATATGTGAGAGTATTAGCGAAGAAGAGATTGAAACAATAATGGGGAGAGCTTTAACACTGCGGTTCTCTATATCGTCCCAATTCCATGGTCACAGCCTCACTCACATTGGATCCTGTCAGACGAGATCCCAGCGCTCTGTCAGCCTAGCGAATCCACCGGCGGGGCGCAACAGATTGGTCGAAGTCATCATTCATGCCTCCAAGCACAATAAGAAATAACTCAGGTAAGCAAGAGGGTGTAATGGACCGTAGAGAGCGTCTCCCATTCTCTTTAAACCTCTGCGTGCTTGTTAGCAGTTGAATTTAAGTCTAACTTTAAAATCCCACAACCTCACCGCTATAGCTGCAGGCCCCCCACCCCCCACTGAAGTCAAATCCCTGGCCCAGTAAGCGTGGCGCAGCCTCCACCCAGTCTGTAATTGGTCAGTGGAAGCTAAGCCGCCTACATAAGCTATAATTTTGACTTTGAAAGGCTGACTGCGCACCGCAATCAAAAAGGCCCTGATACAGGTTGCAAGGGTAAGAAATGTATAAAACTAGACCCTGATGTACCTGACTTTGCTATCTTAAAGTTCAGATAGGTTTAAATAATCAGCAATAAAACCCATCTAAGTTTATACAAACATCATCAAAGTGTTCTTTAATTGGTCTTTATAACAAATGTTATGAAGATATTCATGATGCTTATTTCGTGTTACAATACTGCACATATCGAATAAGCTGGGGCTTATACCGCGCGACACGGTTCCAGCCCTTTCCAACCCTTACACCTCCGGTTTATCTACAATTTTATCCAATGTGCGAACTTTGATCGAAGGAACGTCATGCAGCAGCTGGGTTGTAAGATCACTTGAGCTATTCCATGGGGGTATTTTAGACGATTGTACTTTTTTTATTAGTTCTACAAACTTGTCAAAAACATGCTACCAACCTATTACATAACAAACAGAGGGTTAAAATGAAAAGACCAGCGCAATGATGATCATCTTACCGATAAAAACTCCTTGCTAATTCATAGGCATCGGATTGGCGTTTTGCAGCAACATACGGCAATTCCTGGTGCCAAACTGTTCTAGTTATCAATGACAGCCCTCCGCCAGAGAAATTGGCCACTCAGACAGGGCAGTAGGTGTAGCAGTTATAGCACTGCATAGTAGTAATGCAGTAGATCTGCCCAGTGCACCCAGCGCAACCGTTGCAAGCACAGCGAGGTTTACCGCGGCACTCATGAGGCTTCAAGCCCTGGTCAGAGGGGCTGGAGGGAGTGAAAAACTCCTGCTTGTCCTCAGCGGGTGAGGCAGGGACGGAGATGGTGATAGGCTCCATTTTGACGGTCCTGGATTGCAATTGGTGTGGAATGTGAGAAATTGAGATGGTAATTGCTTAAAATATGTGGTGTTGCAGGCTGTCCGAGTAGAAGAACCGTCTCCAGGTAATACCAAAGACGCGAATGCTTTGGAGAGCTTGGTGGTTTTCCTAGACTGTTGGCGAGATAGACGGCTTTTATAGAAATCCAGGAGGCCTTTTTCGAAGCACTGATTGTGTTCCGTTTCATATGTTCCGCTATTGTTCCACGAAGTTGTTGTTCACCTTGTCCAAGATTGAAGATAGGTTTGAATATGCATCAACATGAACAGATTAACATTCAATCACAACAATTCTGCTGGTCATTCAAAATGAACATCGTGCTCCGCGCATCACGGCTTGTTTTGCATTTCTCCTTCATAGAACAACTGAACAATCTCGTATGTGCTGTTTCGATCCCATGTTCATTTTTAAGGAGATAAGAAGACATTTGTTAAGTTATGTTCGTGCTAAGATCAATGCAATTCCTTGTCATTGCTACCTATGGCTTTCCCTGGGAGGCTAAAGATAGGTTCATGCTTTTTGGAAGTCAGACTGTAACTTGTTGTTCAAATGTGATGTTCCCATGTCCGAGCAAAAGACACTTCTGGCCAAGCAGGCCCCAGTGAGCGGACGCCCAGGTGGCTTTAGATCAGGAGGCAACAGGTTTTAGTCGAGCTCAGTACAAAACAAACCTATACATTACTATTCTCCTTTGGTTTATGTGTTAGATAGCCAAGTTCTCCAGACCCCTAGACGTATTGCAATATAATCCGCATGTGGCAATAAACGATCACTGGTCAAACGATAAGTACAAAAGTTTCCTTTCCTTTACCGACATGTGTCAAGTAGAGTTTCTGGGGTCACTGAATTCCCCAGTCCATCCAGTGCAGCTACCCTTCAACGTATCATCATTCAGCGTAGCCAGACGACCTGAATTTATCAACCGCCCGGCATTTCACATGATATACCACCACTTGTGAAAGCTGTTTGTTATGTAGGATCCATAGAGACTATTGTACGTTCCTTCCAAGATTGTCACTACAGCCAGAGCCTGCAATCCGCTCGAAAAGGCCAAAATATATACAATAAAGTCAATGGTGTATCGTCGCAATGGAATTGCTGTGTGTCTTAGTCAACTGAATCACCACACATTGGACTTATTTAGATCACAGTCGTAGCCAGAGCGCTATCGGTTGAGGTACTACACCCTTTGAACAGGGCTAAACCAAACCATAACCACAAGGAGAGCTAATCAGTGCTGGACTTTCCAGTTCAGTGAATAGTAAATTGCGCATCAGTATGGATCAGCATAGAATCTTTGTAACGTTCCTCCTCGAATGCGCGAGTAGCAAATTCCGAAATAGCAGCCATGACATAAATGTAGTTGAGTAGTGAAGGAGCATGGATATATGCTACCTAAAGCCACGTAAATATGACGGAGTGCGACAAAATCAGGATCACAGTCTCGCTTTGCAGCGCCATGGGTGGGCTACTTACAGAAATATTCAGCTGTTTTTCGGCACCTTTTCAGAAGGTTTCATGTCGTGGTCGAAAGGCTCACCAATAGAACTGGTGATAGAACCATTGATGGCGGACTTAACACTATGAGCTGGTTAAATCCGGGTTCCGGGGCTCAAATTTGATCACGTTGGCATTACATTTTACTGTACAATTGACAAGCAGTCAGTCAGGGACCGGAATTAGTGATAATATCCGAAGATACAAGGCAAACTTTAAAAGTACCGAACAGGATCGAGAATACAGACATCTATAAATATGTGACCATCCTGTTCGTTTCAGACAGCCGGATCGATCCTTGTTTTACCCCCTTCGCACCGGATTGTCAGCAACCATGTCAACGCCAAGTCTTACCAACGCCCAACAGGTGACAGACTTCGTCTCGACGATACATAACACACCATATGCGGCCATTGACCCGAAGAATGCCGAGCTACCAAAGGATTACGTCGTGTGCATCATCGGCGCTGGAGGCGCCGCAGGAGCAGGGCTAGCACGATCATTCGCAAAAGCAGGCGCCTCAGGTATCATACTAGCAGCCCGAACACAAAAGTCTCTGGAGACCACAGCCAGCGAAGTCGGCTCTATCAACAAGTCGACCAAGGTGGTCTCTTTATCTTGTGACATCAGTTCTGAGGACGATGTGGCCAAGATTGCCACCGCCGTGAAGGATCAGTTCCACGGAAAGCTCGATGCTGTGTTTGTGAACTGCGGGTTCTCAGGGCCATTATCTAAAGCTACAGTTCTCGAAGAAGACTTTGAAGACGTACAGAAGGCTTTTTCTGTTCACTGTCTAGGCACCTGGCTGGCAGCTCGATATCTCTTACCATTCCTCCTCACCAGCAAAGGCAGTTTTGTTGTTATCAGCTCGATCTCGGCACAAAGAATTATCGGCTTTGGAACGACGTCTCACTACTGCACCAGCAAATTCGCCCAAGCTCGCATGATCGAGATACTTCATGCGCAATACGCCGACCAAGGGTTGTTTGTTGCTAGCGTTCACCCGGGTGGTTTGCAAAGCGAGTTCTCACGAGCTGCATCAAAGGATATCCAGCATCGTGAGTTGTCTGTTCGGTTCCTTGTTACTTAGGCTGCCAGCTGATGATATTTAGTCTTGAACGATAGTCCTGATCTTGTGGGCACCTTTTGTGTATGGCTGCTGAAGCCCCAAGGTTCCGAGGCACGAAAGGCAGTGTTGAACGGACGATGGTTGTCTTGTAAATGGGATATTGACGAATTGCAGGAGAAGTTTGAGAGCATTCAGCAGCGGGACTTGCTCAAGTTCAGGATGGCCGTTGACTGAACTTGGAGACCGCTGGGTCATTTCTGCCATGATATGTCCGTCATTGTATCAACACTTGCAATCACGATGTAATGTCGAGTTTTTGTGTAAGCCACGGTAGTGCTCGATGTAGAACTTTAAAATTAAGTATGCAACTGATATAAAAGCAAGCCCATGTACATTTAAGTTTAAGCTGTACTAGAAGAAGTTGAGCATATAAAGTCTTCTCTCCTTAACCTCCATTTCCGACATGGTCTTCATCTCCGCCTTCTTCAGAGCGAGAAACCAATCAACATATTCCTCGCCAAGCGCCTTACTGGCCCAAGCTCTGTCCTTCTCGAGTTCTTCCAGCGCTGCTTCGAGGGATGCAGGCAAAAGCTTCGTCAACCCTAGTTTCTGCCTTTCCTCTTCCGAGTACATGAGGGTAAACCCTGGTAAGACGTTAGTCAATGCGTAAACAATATAGTCGGGGTAGAACTTACTGCTAGCTTCCTCGATTTCGAGGGGCTTCGGATCAAGCGCGGCGCCAATGATACCAGCTACCATAGCATATGAATTCGAGGTGCCATCATTCACACGGATCTCCCAGTGGTTCGTGGTGACTCTCCTGATAGGCATGTCCCGATTGTTATCACCCCAGCCGAGTAAACCCCCAGTGCACATCCTCCCAATGTTGACTCGCCCATAAGAGTCGATCTGAGCCATGCCCAGAGCCATGAGAGCCGGGATATGACTCAAGATTCCAGCCATGGTAGTGTCTGGGTCCCAACTTTCGTCTTTGCTAGTGGCAGAGATATGGATGTGCTCCCCATTCTTTTGACCCTCGTCTCCCTCGTAGGGCGTGGGATAGAACGTGGCAAGTAGGCCGTGCTTGTGCGCTACGTTCTTGATCACCTCGGCGGCGTACACATATGAATCGACAGCCTCAACGGGAGAAAGCGGTGCGAGAGCGACCTCATAGGCAGATGTTCCGTACTCCTTGACAGTCTGTTCGACATCGACACCAGCTTCCGTCAGTGCAACAATGACCTCATTCAGAAATGGCCAAACTTGAGACCGAAGCGTACAAGATGTACCCGCAACGCCTGGCGGCGCAGGCTCGGCAGGGTTGAGTGTTCCTGGTATAAGCAAACAGAATTCCAACTCCATGCCGACCAGAAAATCCAACCCGTGATTCTCCTTAGCCCTATCAACGAGTGCTTTCAGGTGAGACCGAGCATCAGTGTTTCGGAACTCCACACTGGCGAAGCAAATGGCTGCGTTACCGAGACCTGAACCATCATGCGCAACTCTTAACGTGGAAATATCAGGTCTGATTTTCCCTTTTTCTGTGAAGGTTGGCATGATCTTGGGGATAAACTCCGCCGTTGTTGGCACGCAGGTGTCGAGGGGGGCACAGTCTAGATAACCCCTCGAGACCATAACCTTTTTGAAAGTCGCGATAGGTAAAAGCCTCGATCTTAGAACGCCGCAGATATCGACCCATTGCAGAACGACAATTTAAACTGAAGGGTTTCTGTCTAGAAAGTCGTTTAGGGGTTTTACGAGGTCTGGGCTGACCGTTTGTGCAAGCATGTCCATAGTCATACTAAAGAACAGTAAGAAGAACGAAGTTGGAAGTAGGCCTGCATCCGCTAAATAGCCTTCGGGAAAAGTCAGGGCTTATAAGCTTGATTGAGGGCCCCAAGATTGGTGACAAAGGATGCATACCAAGATACGAGTTGGTGTAATCAAGCTCTGTTATATGCAACTAACTGCCTTACCACCTTCTTGTCCTGGTACCCTCTTCCATAGATCATGGTATCTCGGCCAGTGTTGTGATGTCTTCTGTCTTAGCCGGTAAGCACTAAAATCCTTTGGTCAGACTGCATTCTCATAAATCAGCTGCTGTGTCAGAATGAGATCCGCATACAGCCACAAACGCTAATGACGTAGATTTATATTGATTAGTGTTCAATTTCTTTAGAACTAGAAAATTATGGCAAAACTCGTAAGGTAACGATAAGCTATAGTGAGACCAGGCCAGACCAATGTAAACTGGACTATCGTACCGATATTTTGACCTTGGCTCTTTCTGATGTCTTTGGCAGCCGTTTGAATCCTCTCATGGAGAGCTTTGAGTAAATCCACAGATTGCTCGAGGGCAAATCTCTCGGCTTCGCCTTGGTCTCTAGTACTTGTCTGATCAGACTCAGATTCTTTGTCGACACCTTGTAGAGATGCGAGACGAAGGCTTCTCAACAGAGCGTTGGCATCTGTCAGCAGCTCTTGTGTAATCGAGACTGCTTTCGAAATTTCCCTCTCCCTTGTTGATACTAGTCTCATCATTTCTTCACTCGTGTTCGTCTGTTGAAGGCAAACGCGCCTGTTTCTCGTTAGTATTACTTGCAGCCAGCTATAAGCTCTCTTACAAATTGGTAGTGCTAACAATGGAAGTGAGTGTTATCTTGCAGTTCTGCAACTGCGAAGACGTCGACTTGACATGGTTCTGGTGGAAAAGGCCAATCGTAGCTCGGTCTCGCCACGACGGTTTTCCATCTTTGCTATGCTGAGTCCAATGGTTAATCGCGTCTTGAAACATGGTACATGATTGCTTGCTCAGGCTGATGGCGGTCTTGGATTGAAAGAGAATAGGTTCGCCTAAGAAAGCCCACTGTTCGCCTGACACTTCTTTTATAGAAACAATGGCTTGCTCGAGTGTTAAAAGCCCTTCTTTAATTGAGCTCAGCCTTGGTTCGTCGCTGTAGGTGGGCAAGGCACATTTTTCTCCTCGCAACGAAGGACAACAGCAGCCGCATTCAGTCATTTCGTCCACCATGGATACCTCCTCCGTCAACTTTGGGCATGGAAATAGCGGGATCCAATTCAATCAGAGCAATGCGCCCATCCAAGCAAATTTCCACTATCCGCCAGGTAAGACAGATCCAGCCGAATCTCCGGTCTACGCCAACGCTGATCTTGTCACATCCAGAAGCAGTAGGACCTGCGCCGGCACCGTACGCAAATTTTCCATTCAATCGCGATCCTGGATTCGTCGACCGTGGAGATATACTCGATCAAATTGATAGCCAGTGTTCTGAGCCATATGGTCCCGTTGCTATCGTAGGGTTTCGCGGTGTTGGGTACGTTGGATCTCCGAAAGGTGTATAAATTCCGACAATTCTGATAAGTCGCCAGCAAGTCTCAACCAGCAATAGAGTTTGCTCATCGACCTGCTGCTCGCTCGACAGCACTATGGATTTTTTTGGATCCATGCAAGCACTCAGGCCCGGTTCCTCGAGGACTTCACAGCCATAGCCAATAAAGCAAAACTGGCTGATCGCCAGCTCTCAGGCGCGAACATTCCCCAGCTCGTATATGAATGGCTCTCCAGCCCACAAACTTTCTGGATAACAAAACTATGGCAGGTATTGTAGTCGCCGTATCTAGCGCCATGAAGAAGAAAAAATCACTTAATGGCAGTTAAAGCATGCCGGAGAACATGCAAATACTTGACAAGGTAGAGTTTCGATTCAAGGGTCAGTGGAGGAATTAATCCTATGCAGAGCAGAGGCTTTTCTTCTTGATAATGAAAGCTTATTATGTTGCTAATCTAAATGTCTAAAAGGAAAAGGAAATAAGGGATGTGTAAGATTCAATGTCTCAGTACCTTGACTGCAGGCTAGACTGAGGAAGGTCGTTCCGTTTTGAGGCGTAGCTTTTGCGACTCAGCGCGACCCATTGCAAAGAGTCGAGACGCTCCGTAGAATTGTGTTGTAATCCATAGTGAAAACACCAACGGGGTGATGACGCGCCATTCGATGCCCCAAAGATGCCAAGACCTGTTGAGAAGATATATAGTGACGATGCTCTCGGTAATGGCTGCTATGATCGCCCAAATGCAGCACCCGTAGGCTAGACGCGACAGCAAGACTGGGTTGTTGCGCTTGAGTCGCCAGATTATCATCGAGATAAAGATGGGCAACTCGACGACGACATCGAAAGCTCCTAAAACAGAAACAACTGTCAGTGGCATTTTCCAACGATTGTTACGGCCGGGATTCTGACTAACCCCAGACCATGCACATGTAAAACTCTAGGGTTGCCTCCCGGTGTTTCTCTGGATTTGCGAAGAGACTCAATGCCGTCTGGGTGATGATGAGGAGGCCGGTGTGATGTGCGATACTGATGGGACTCGCAAACTTGGTACGAAAACACATTTCGAAGAGATAATATGCGCAGTATATCTCTGAAATAACAAGCAAGATGTCTCCGATTGTAACAACACTGCCTTTGCTGTAGGGCGTCGAAAACTTGGCACTGCCCACGAGAAAGTACATTATAGGATACGTTCCCGCGCAAAGAATTCCGGCAAGAAATATGGTGCCGACATGGAAGTAGACGAAGGAGCGTCGTCGCCTTTCGTCTTTGATGTTCTCGAGGGTACGATAGACATCCTTGTAGATGCGAGGTAGGATCCATCGTTCGAGGCAGTTGGTAAGAAGAGCAACGCAGATGATGCTGCATGCAAGTATTAAAGAACCATAAGGGAGTAAATGTGAAAGCGGATTGTTCTCCAGAGTCTGAATCTTGGGTATATGCACCCGGTGTGCATGGTTAGCCATTGTGAAAACTGTGTAAAATGAACGAGATACAGACACAAAAGAAAATGAAAGATTGCTTAATAGCGCTCAAGAGTTCATTATACTATATTATGTCTGCAGCTACGCATTGTAATTAATAGCTTTAATGAGGCTTGGCTAAGTACGCGTCTTCCATTTACCGGCTCCTGCCATTCTGGGTAGGTCAGCAATAAAGTATAGCAATACGGAGTACGAGAAAGCCAACTACAGCGAGTGCGAATATTCGACTAAACGCTGAATATTCAAGGATTGGTCCTGTCGTTGACGACTCTGTACCGGCGAGTCCTAGTCCTGGTCTAGCCGCTGATCAAAAGGCGCTACGTTATTGCTTCTGTTCTTGTAAGTGGTTCGCTCGTAATAAAACGGGTCAGGGGTAATTGAGTGATAGAATGCGGGATGAGACTTGCCGTGATGCGAGGGATCCAAGTGAGGCGAAGCATTTGTTAGACAGGCGTCAACCATTGTCTATTTCCATTGAGTGGCTTTCTCCACTTGTGATCTCGTATCCCGTGCATGACTTCTTCAGATTACGTGGCTTCTAGCGTTCCAACGGTTCTTCGGCAACACGCGAGAATTACAGAAACAAGCCTAGCCGCCTTGAACGGCACTAACCCGCCGCACTCCGCACAATGCGTCTAGAACTGCATCGCGGTACATGCCGTGACTCCGATGTTCCATTGAAAACCCTATGTTTCGGCTGGACGGCAATTGCTGACAACTCCGTATCCTAAATATGTAAAGAATTCGACACTATTAAAAAGATCAGCAGTACACAAGAATTCCAGAGTCTGATGAAGAGAGACGTCATTAAACTTAGTTGGTCTTGAACTCGAAATGCCTCCTGGAGTTGAGATTGGTGCCCGAGGTTGTGGCTTTAGCGCTGTATATGGCATATTGGTCAACCAGAAGCGAGTTTCGCCTTTTTCGCAATCTCCGGACTTTTGATGAAACTCGCGGTACCAGAACTGCAATAGGCTAACCTTAAGACATCCTCAACCAAGCAAAGCTGCGATGAACCACTCTGTACATCGCACTCCGATTACCCTGAGTGGTCCAAACGGTCCTAGAGACGCGAGTATGGACACTCCACCAACAGATCTGAAGATGTTGCGCGATAGACACTTGTCCCGCAACCACAAAGCTTGCTTACCTTGTCGAGAGAGAAATGTCCGCTGCAATCATCAACAGCCTTGTCAAACCTGCGTTAAGCGTGGTTATTCCGATCTCTGTTTGTATAACCAGACTCCGAACCCACGAGGCCTAAAGCGGCAGGTCAGCCAACCGGAGGCTGTGCCCACGGGTTTAACCCGTGACAACAACAGCCATATACTATCAGAAATCCCAACCAATTGCCATAATGATGACGACGGCTCATTACCGACACCCTCTTTTCTCGGCGGTAACTCCATCATTGCAGTAGCACGACCTGACAGCGCCCAACCCAAGTCAGATAATGAGCGTGGTACAGTTTTCCAGGCAGGAATTCAATCTTGATTGCAAATGGATGCTTTCTCTGATGATGAAGAAAGTGCTCTACCTGAGGAATCCACGTTCAGACTCCCCGATGACCAGGATATGATTGCACTGTTTGGCTTCTATCGGGATCGAGTCCATCCCTTTCAATCTGTCATTGATCATCTTGACAAGCTCGAGGAGCTTGTAGGTGCACTCATTAGCTGGGGAAAATCAGTAAATGATATGGATTATCATGACATTTGCTTACTACATGCTATTTTCGCCGCTAGTGCGCAATCCTCTGATCTAGCACCTCCAACTCGAAGAAGTAAGTCTCAACAAGAGTAAGTCACAAATTGCAGTACTTTAACATGTCTAACTCACACATATCAGTGCAGGCTGCATTAGGCTTTCTCGGGGCCTTGGAGATGCTGTGGAATCCATCCAAGAAATTGCTTCAGGCATTGATCGTTCTCGGCTATGTGTTGCAGGTCGACATGAACCCTCGCGCAGCATGGATCTTGGGTGGCACTACCACTCGACTGGCACTATCTGTTGGTCTCCAGCAGACTCAAGATACTTCAGATGCCGCCCTCATCAGTGGTATTGAGGCGCAGAACCTCAGGTAAGCTATTACTCGTTCTTGAAAACTAGTACTTACGTCTACTTCGACTGCAGGCTTGCCATTGTCAGGCAAGATTCCCTTCTCTCTTTAGCTCTTGGTCGATCACCCACATCACAAGAAATGAGCTTCGAATCAGACTGGCCAAAATTATTTCCAGAAGCCGGCCCTGGTCAACATCTGGATTATCGACAAGCCATGAACTGGCTATGCCATTTAACGCTCCGACGTCACAAACTCAAAACAGAGGCCCCGCTCTCATGGTGCTATTGTGAATTTTTCCAAGATTTTCATAATCTCGATCATAGCGTTGACTATCATTTGCAGGGCGAGGGAGCCTGCACCTCGATCCAACAGCTTCAAGAGTACTATAGCTTGAAGCTCCATCAGAACTTTGTCATGTCTACTTTATGCCGGCCAATTTTGTCAAAAGATGCAATGCTGTCGTTTCCTAATTTTGACTATGAACAAATCATGACGCGCTTTGCAAGTGCTTTGAAGAGATGTGTGCGTGACTTCGTCAAGCTACGGTCAATGTCGAGTCTGGCAACTCTATCCTGGGCATTCGTCCACATGGTGCATCAACTTTGCTAACTGGACATCTTAGCATATTCTTTGATGACTGGCTTCGTATGTATGACCCTGACACCTTTCCCCGCTGGAATCGTACAATATCATAATGGCGGACGAAATGCCTGCTCGGTTTTGTTACTACGACTAGCTCCTATTCTGTGACAAGGAGTCAGGTTCCTGTTGTCAATAGGGGTAGAGGAAGATCAGCCGTTGCATCCGGTTTGGTTAGAAGTAAACCTTGATTAGCGTAGTGCTATCGCTTTCCCAAGTCAATGACAAGAATCTCGGCACTAGCTTCTAAGTTTAAGTTACTGTAAGACTCTATTGTACCTAGATGCCATCCAGTAAAGGAAACGGCTGCTGTGATGGGCAGCCTTTGCGACTTGAGAAGGAAGCCAATCTCTTCGGCAGCAAGAGGAGTGATCATTGTGTGCTGTAGACGTCAGTTGCGATACCACAATTTATAGGTGTGGGGAGTCAACACACTGTCCCATCGGTCAATCGACCGTAGTTGGATACTGGCATGATGGCATCTTGCGGAAGTCCATGTGAGGGAGATTCTGTGATGACATAATGATGGTTAAGTTTTCCTGACATTGGATAAATGGAAGTAAAAATGCCATCCTGCTGTCTTATCATTCTTATAGGCGTTGGAAGTATGATGTTCGTCTCGTACATCGTACAATGTAACGTCTGGTAGTCCGAGCCTCCGAGGCCACCGCATCCACATATACCGAGCTATCCAGGGTCGCCGAGTGTCTGTCATATCCGTCAGGTGGATTTTCGTGTCGGGCTACATGGCAACTGATTTTACAATCCTGCTTCAGAAAAAGTGTAGTTCAGTGCCAATAGATTATCATATTTAACATGCCCAGAGCCTACTTCCTCTCACTGCTTCCTTAGACATACACGTTCTCATCTGTTGAAGACGTATCCTCAAGCCCAAGCTCACCGACCATGCCCTTACTCTTTAGTACGTATAAAACAAAATGGAAGAAACGCCAAGAAGATCACTGTAGCCTTGACTGGTGCGACCGGTGCTGCTATGGGCATTCACATCTATCAAGTCTTCGCCGACTCAATCCTGGAACTCATCTCATTATCAGCAAATGGGCTCAAATACGAAACAGACTACACGCCCGCCGATGTACGCGCATTAGCAGATTACGGAACGATTATAGATGGAATGATAGACCGGGTTTCTATTTCGCATAGACCATCAACTTCTCGCCCATCCTTTTATGCAGAGCTATAAGAGTTTAACGAGGCTCCTAAATGTTCAGTATGGCCACAATCTTTCGAGGACTGTGATGGTTGACGTATTTTTCGGTGACGTCAGACGCATGGCAATGTCTTGATGGCTCTTTTTACGCGCTCAGGATGTCGCGTCAGCTCGCGTCAATATGTGGGTAAAGTAAGGTCTGTGCCGAGACCATAAGGATTTCGGGATAATGGAAGTGGATAAACCAAATACGCCTACGCAAATAGTTTATTTTGCTTTCAGATACTACCGGTAGAATGCCTCCGTGGGCTATACAGATAATTATCTAGCGTAAATTCCGGGCCTTGTGGTATCTGTGTCAGCACAGGTTATTATGCTTGACACTTCGTATCGCTGTTGCAGGTTCTCAGAAACTATATGTGCAGTTGTAAACCACAACTGGGTTGGACTTCAAAAAGAAAACGCTAGAGAGACACGATTTTAATACCAATTCAAGAAATGTGCTAGTTAGAAGACTTCATCTTACAGACCAATGGATACTAAACACAGGCGTTCCTGATGGAATCGTGAATCTGATTCATATGTATAGGGTACCTCCACGTGGATTCGGCAGAGCATTATAGGGACAGTGTTAGATAACCGGACACTGTAATGCGCACTGTCTCTCCGCTGCGTGGAGCGGATTAATGCCTTTCCCGAAGCATTCACTTAGCGCTGTGGGCACTGACCATAGTGAACGTGAATGACAGGATAATCCTTCTCTTCATGATGTGTTGTTTTCTCACAAACTCATTTCCCTCTTAGTTATCATACCTCTTTTCAATTCTGAATAGGCTTATGAGATTCCAGCCCTTTTTAAAGTCGTTTCTTTTCGTTTAGCCACCCTGTTGTTTTTCTTCCACCCCGAAGGCGAAGTCATGTGATCTTTGACTCCACAAATCTGTTCACGCTCACGCTTCCGATCATCTAAACTTAACATTAGCACCAACACCCTCATTCCTCCGACATCACGACCTCGAATCACGAGAAGCGACCTGGCTGTTCTTGCAGAGTTCTGGAGATCAATCAGGCCACCACTCAAGATTCCCCACTCTTCGTACGTTACACCTTATCCCGACATTCGACCCCCGACCGCATACGCACGTTCAAAGAATCCGGTGCATCGCGCTACAGCCGTTGTAAAATTCCGAATCGTACCCATCAAACGAGTGTGCTGTCTCCTTTGCTGGAACGACCGGGGCTTGTAGAAGGGGCCATCTTGGGCTTGCCGAGTTTTGGGAGCTCAGAGTTGGTTGCCTGTCAGCGAAACTGGTTTTCTTTGTTCGTGTCGTATCGGTCTTCGCCAAACTCCTTCTCCTTCTCGACGTTACCGCCTTGCTCCACGCGCGCTCAAAGACCTGGTTAACCGCGCTGCACATCATCATAATTGCCGACTCCTACCCCTCGAACGAGCGCTCAGCCTCCTTCGTTGGAAGGACCGGGATCTGCAGAAGGGACCTTCTTGGACTTGCCGAGTTTCGGGAGCTCAGAGTTGGTTGCCTGCCAGCGAGACTGGTTCTCTTTGTTCGTGCCGTGTTGTTTGGGCTTTAGCAGGTATGTCCCATGGTCCTTTGCTGATACATTGCAGGGATGTCAGCTTCTACCTCGTCATGTCTTGACCTTGACGAGACTGTGCCCGCTGTCGTTGAGTGGGAGTACGACAATGCGACGCACTGGTTGGCCAGGCCTGACCCCAAGGTCGACAATATTACGCTGAAGATTCGCATGAACGAGTCGCGCGGTCTTGTCGAACTGCGTTTCCCCATCAATGTCAAAGGTGTCAACAGTCTTTCGGTCATCGTTATCTCCATCCAGCCCTCCTCCATCACCTCATTCATCTCTACCTCTGCCACAACAGTTCCCGATGCAGTCCAAGACAAGTTCAACAGCCCTGTTACCCGCCTGAATTTCCAAGTGAATAAAAGTCTTCAAATCCTCGCCCCTGCCGCCGTCAAAGAACCGCTAGCACCAACTCGATCACAATCAGGCACAGTCCTCGACGCTCTTCGCATGCTCTCCGATGTAACGTCTTTCGGTGTCTACATTGAGGCTGCCAAGCTGTCCAAGGCTCAACTCCAATCCATCAGCGACGCAGTGAGTCAGTCTCGTATGACGCCATCTTACGATCAACATGACCTTGCAAGCATGTATCGTGGTGCCGGAGCCAAGGTTGTCAACCTATCCCCACAAGTTCAAGATGCACCACCATCCTACGACGAGACCGAACCTCCACCGCCTGCCCCACCGATCAAAGAGAGGAAGCGGCGTCGAGTCGACAGTCAAGACGGAGACAACGAGCTCGCTCGGATCTGGGCTGAGCTCAAAGCAAGAAATGAGCAGGATCGAGTCGTTCTGCAGGAACTCTCAGCCTTGAAACAAGAGAACCGAAGCCTGAAAGAAGACCTTGACCAGCTCCGCCAACAAGTCACAACCTTTCGCAGCGACTTCAGCACCCTGCAACGCGATGTTGAGCAGCTCCAGGGCCAAGACACACAGAACTCTGTCGTTTTGGAAGGGTACGACACCAGGCTGGTCGAGTTGCGCGACGATCTCGAGGACCTGGATGCAAAGGTCGACTCCATACAGGAGCATAGAGATGAGAATGGTGTGGCCCAGTCTTTTCTCGACCAGGTCAGGAGTGATGTGTATGACGATATCGTGACACGCCTCACAGGATGAGCCTTGACTGGCCACAGTTGATCAAACAAACGCCTGATCGCCGAGGTCTGCTTACAACACTGGGAAAGCGTCATGTCGCCGCTACCGATTGCACACCAGCACAGTGGGCGTATCAGACCGTCTTCCGCTGAGCTACGCAGCACAGTTCGACATGGGTCTAAGCCCCCGCGCTCTGCATTATCTGTCGCAGACTTGACTTGACAGCCAGAGCAGCAGAGACCCTAGCGTCAAGGCGAATCATGATATTGGATCCGGTAGTCGCCCGTTCAAGGACTTGTTCTACCAGTATCCTGTCTCGTCTTCGCATAGGTACATGTGTCAAATCACCACTTGACTACCTAGCAGATTCTCATCCAGGATCGCTGACAATTTGCCATACGCCCAGCCCAGCTCGAGACACTTCCATCTTCCATCTTCACCACAGGTCTTGCAGCGAGATTCTCGACCAAGTCGCCAGATGTCTTTGGTCAACAATTCGAATTCATGCTGCCCAAGCCAATAACAAACAAGTCTTTGCGACCTCGCATTACCTCCGGCGTGACACGAGATACAAAGAACCCCCTAACGCCCCGAACCGGCCAATCTGACCTAGTGACCATGCCTGGTTCTTTCGTCGCCGAAGTTTCAGCGAGCAATGTCGTGCACGACCCCCGCCCAACCGACCATGAACTGGCAACCTCCCCTGTGTCAAGCATTCCATCCATGCATTCAGCTCATGCTTCATATATATACCCTCAATTAGAATCTGCACTCCCTTTCGTTTCGCAAGCGAACATCTACATATACCCATCGGCGTGTCATTTCCCCTAGATCATTTTCCTTCTTGGCTTTGCAAGATTCGAATTCTCTTTACATCGTCACAATACCCTGTGGTATCTCCACTGCTTTACGCGAGAAGAGTCTGACAGCCCAAAGATCTACCCATTGCTGATCATGTCAAACACTATTTATGTATACCACGAAGCGGCAGAGTTTCCGGTATTGGCCTGACCTACACCTCGGCAGCCCCTCATTTTTGCTGCGCCGCCCCTATGCCCACAAGATTCATGAAAGACTTGACATGCTGTTCGCCGGATGCACGAGACCGATTCAACGAGACTATCATTGTAATTGACAATACAACACTGGTGGAACCAACGTCAAAGCTAACGAGTATTCTTCTGTAAAGCAGGATTGGCTCTATGAGAAGCGAGTTTCCCGATGTCTTCCTGAGCCAGCTTCTGATCAAGCGCCGGAAGACTGGGCATGAACTGGGGTTGGACTTCAGTCAGAGTCTCGATGTGATAGGATTGGAGCTGGCGACGATGCAAGCTGCTCCGGCCCAACCCACTCTTCGACTCGATCCCCGATCGTTGCCTATAATAAAATCACTGGAGGCCGTCGCTGGTTCCATAAGCCACAAATCGCATGCTATTATCCGCGTGACACTTGCTACATCGTACACTTCATGTAATTTCTGCCGGCCGTCATTGAGACGTACATGCCGTTACTCTTACTACCTGTCTAATACAATGCTAGCTAATTCTTCATATGCTATAACATCCTCACTTACCTTTGTTCCTTCGTTCTGTGATGCCGTGTCAAGTGTACAATCACTCTACCAATCAAAACCCGCTACGAGCCCTGGCTTTTAGAGACAATGACCTCGCAGCTGCGTTACTAACTGAAATGACGATGGCAGGCAAAAAGAAGACCCGCACTTGATATGGGCATCGGGCAAAAACATACAACAGCGGGGATTCGCTGGTCGTCACCGACCCAACTACTAATCCGCCCCTTACCAGCTTGACTCTGGGAGAGCGGACGGGATCCCGTATTTTCTGGTAGGTATGGTCGTATGTGAGAGAAGTAGCTGCCGATTTGGGATATATACTCAGCGTGGTTGATCAGCTGGTGGATGGAGCTTTGATGGACTGATCTCTGCCAATCAACAAGACCGTAGACCTGGAGTCATCTTGATGCGCGGAAATGTTTTGTATACAGATAGCAGAGAAGAGCCTCATTGTCATGCCTTCTGTTCATCGGCATTAATACCATATGCAAGTCTTGGTCAGAATGTTTGAGTCAGAATATCTCCTTAAATATCATCTTTTCTTTCCAACCAGAACACCTAGATTTTTATCCAGCCTTGACATGCCACAGCATCCGCAAATCACCTCCAGTACCGATCGTTGTTTTTCAATTGCTTATCTCGTCAATGTGTCGACATTCATCGATTCCTTCCTCTCCACCAGACGTATTCGTATCGTTATTCTCCCAGACCTTGGGGCACAGGAGTTTCAGATTTTCCAGCTGAGCCACGTTTGTGCCTCTTTCTTAGACAACAAAAGAGACGCCGGAATTGTTAGCGTGGTAAGAACTCATGTCACTCAACTCTTGCCTGCTGCGACTCAATTCCAACTATTCATACGTGCTTCCCTAACTACCTAATTTAACGCCTGGTGCGATGTTCTCTCCCTACGGTACTGTGATGCGCTCACAGTCACTAAGTTCTTCTCGCTAGTGTTATCGTCGCTGGTCGTTGTCGCCCTCATCTCGAAAGATTGCTGTACAGTAATCCCTGTATCACCGCCCCGATGCGAATGGCTAGGGCCGTGAGGATAGTTCGAGATGTTATTGTAGGTATGTGAACTGTTGTGTGCGTAGCGGTCGTTCGTAGGGTGTGTCTTCGAAGAGTGGAGAGATGCGATGAAGCTAGGGAAAGCTCGCGAGAATAGCGGTTTGAGCGAAGGGACACAGGCGCACATAATGGCGATGTTGCATTCGAGGCCGGACCATATTGCGACATCGACGCCCTTTACTGTGATAGTCTTAGCGTCTTCGTCTTCGGGAATAGAAGGGGATATTTACCAGGTCGTTCCGTTGTGGGCACGGCGCTGTACGCCCAAAGCGAGTACAGTCTAATGATTGCGACAATACAAGCACTACTAACTGTCAGCATGGCAACGTCCAAAGAAGGTGAGAAGCCAACTCACACTCCACCGGCTGCAAAAACTCCCATCAAAATGAACTTGATCCTTCTTGCGATTTGCAAACTCCGAAGAAAAGGCATGGGAGCTACCAAAAGCGTAATGTCGTTAACGATGTTAATTCCCGCAAAGGCATATCGCATGGCTCGGTTGTCGAGACACTTTCCAGATATCGAGTCGTCCCAGTACTTTGCTACGGGATAGCAAGTGAAGATCGACAACATAAGACATAGAGTTCCATAGAGCGAGAAGAACACAATCAGGCTGACGAAGAGAGTGCGCGCGGTTGGCGTTATAAAAATGCGCAAGCATTGAAACGAGATCGACAGCTTGACGGCGAGATGGCATACTGTGTAGGATATAACGCTGGCGGTTGTGGCTTGGATGAACGGAGACAGCAGTTTGGGGTCGGGGGGTAGTCCGAGGCCATAACGAACCTCTGGGACATATTAATGTTTCTGCACGTATTGCATCGGATTGTCAGAGTACTTACGCTCCATTACAGCAACCAGGAATCCCAATGTACCGAGCTGAAAGTGTTAGCAGGAGAACAAAGGACTCGGTAGAAACTCACATTTGACAAAACAATAAAGCCATCGTCAATACCAAGACTTCTCACAAAACAGACGCGAGTAATGACTCTTGCTATCACAAAAACGGTAGCAAGGCATGTGAAGAAAAAGCCAACCACCACCAGCGCGTGGCATTGCTCAGGCACGAGAATATCAAGAACGTACATGGTCAAGAAAAGACACCGGAACAACCACAACTGATCCACAATCATTCAAGAGGCGAGACCTTTAATTTGTACCTTACCTGCAAAACCTTTCTCTATTTCTCTCCATCATGCACAAATTCTACGCCGCATAACAACATCCCACCTTCCTATAGGATCAGCAGATTCCAAAAAGCATGAAGTGTGGCGGGCAAGGAACGGGATCGGTGGCCGATTCTAGTATCTATCGTCCCGTTATAATAAAGGGGTTTATGCGTGTCTGGGAAGAAGTACTCAACCTCGAGAAGCTGAAACCAGGCGGCTTGGCTCTCCTGGGTTAGGCCATATCTACTTAGGTAGGGACAAAGCCACTGTAAGCGATGGTGGGAGGTCCACCCCAGCCCCCATGTTAGAGGTTTCATTTAGTAAAGCTGAGTTGCATGGTGTCTCGACTCGGCCGTGAGGCAACCAATCGAAGGGGAAGAAGCCATGAAGCCACGGGCAAGGATGCTCATCCTCCAAATTAAAAACATGATCCTACGGGGATCCAAGAGAGCAAAGGAGCCGAGGTTAGAAATGTATCGCGCCTATAGGTAGCTGCATATAGTCATATGGTAGTTCTGCCCTTTATGGTGAGTCTCTTTTCTGGCAGTACAGATCATCAGGTAAAAGTCTCAAAGTATTCAATTGTGGTAATTTAAGACCACTTTCTTATGATAGACCAATGATAGGATGTCTCTAACCCCGTTAACCTGTACAGCTTTGAACATATGAAGACTGATATATCACCCAGGTAGCGAACGATGATACTTATAATTGACTAAATATAATACGGATTTACTACCGCTGGGCCTGCTCGAGATTAAAGCCAGTGTTCATCGGCTGATGCGTGTTAAGTGCATGGCCTGTTCTTTACTTTTGTTTCCCGACAGACTCTCAACTACGACTGCAGTGTAAGACTGGCAATTAGAAGGATTGTTCTTTTTTTTCAGTTAGCTATATGTGCATCGCTTGTTTTAAACGCCTCAACTGACATTGGAAGATAATTCAGGTCGGGGCCGAAGATAAACGCTACGCTCAAGCACGAGCGGATTGAGACCACATGCTTAGTGGCAAGGATAAGAACAGACGATTGATACCGATGTATGGCTCCTGTTGCTTTCTGGAATTCGACGAACTCTTGTCAGTGCCACAATTTAAGATTCTGACTCGGGAGCCGCCAGCAATCGTAACGTTACCCATCACCTGGTTACCAATCCTCCGCACGTCGCTTAGATGTGTTGACGGTGTTAACCCCTCATTTAGTCCACAATCCCTCAAACCTGCAGCAACTGTCAGACACAGCCCAGGGGTTGCCTTGTTAAAGAGAGCAAAAGTTGCAGTGTCGAGAATCCTAGTGCTTAGGCTTTTCCCATATCCGATTAGCAGACCAAGAAAACACCACCAAGCCCCTGCTAAGCATGCAAATTGCAAATCTCCCAGGCTAGCCAGTTTGGCTCGTAGGATTCCATCTTGGTGCTGTGCCACTGATGGATGGACCTGCATAAGTGCAACCATCCCACAGGCAGCGACCGGTGAGGACTTTCAGCTTTCAGCTTTCTTGCGCCCCTTACGTTCCTTCATTACACTCGTTTTAATCTATTTAATTCACTATGAAACTTTTGTCGCTCGTTTGTTTCTCTTCGCTCGTGGTTGCTTCCACATGCAAACCGCCACCCGCGAAGTTGTCCAAGGTTGATGTTCATGCGCACTTTGTTCCCGATTTCTATGCGGATGCATTGAGAGAGGCTGGGCACACACCAGGCCCTGACGGCATGCCAGGTATCCCTGTGAGTATATACACGTTCGTCGTGGCCGTGTTGAAGCTAACTGGAATATGTAGAGCTGGGACGCGGAATCTCATCTTGAATTCATGAAAGAGAACGGCATCGGGAAATCGATCTTGTCAATCTCAAGCCCCGGAGTCTACCTCAATGTCCCTTCTAAGGATGCTACCAAGAAGGCCACTCAGTTAGCCCGCAAGGTGAACAAGTATGGATCTGAAGTCAAGGCCAAATACCCTGACAAGTTTGGCTTTTTCGCCTCTCTTCCTCTCCCGGATGTCAAGGCATCTCTGAAGGAAATTGACTATCTTTTCAACAAGCTCAAGCCGAGACCCGATGGTATTGTAATGATGTCAAACTACTACGGCCTGTATCTCGGCGACCTTGACCTTGAGCCCGTTTACGAGGCCCTCAATGAGCTCAACGTGACCATCTTTGAACACCCCACGACTCCATGCACCCAGTTCAATGAGTTGAGATTCGACATCCACAAGAAGGCACCTTCTATCTCGCAGAAGGAGTGGCAGGCTCTCAACCGACCTGTGTCTGTCCGACAATTTGCCGCGCCCACGCTCGACTTTCCCTTCGACACAGCTCGAACATTCGCCGACTTATTCTACACACGAATGCCCACCAAGTTCCCCAACATCAAGTGGATCATGTCCCACGCTGGTGGTGGTCTCATTCCCACCCTCGACCGAATCGTCACGTACAGCTCTCTCTATCCGGGCCTGAACTTGACTGAGGCATCTATGAAGGAAACCCTTGCCAAGAATTTCTATTTTGATCTTGCCGGGCCCTGGCCTGTCACCTTCGCCGTCCCGGCGTTGCTCCGATGGGTCGACTACACCAACATTGTTTGGGGTTCAGACACTGTTTTTACTCCCATGGCAGCAGCTGCGACGCTGGCTAAGGCTTTCGATAAGGACATAAGTGAGGTGTTCCAGGATCCTCGCAAGGCGAACGCCGTCAGAGCTACTAATGCACGAAGACTGCTCGACCAGGGACGTGTCGGTACGGCGAATGGTTGAGTGGTTGGTGTATTTTACTTGCATATATGGGAACGGCGGAACATGGCCGGCTTAATCTTAATATAGGATATGTCACACCAGCATCTTCTATTAGGGTTTGAGCTTTATAGATCGTGTTTTAGGCATTGAATTCTTCCAATTATCCAGAGCCGTTAACATTCGAATGACCCTTTTCGCCTTCAGCATCACTAAGCCAAAGGAGGACCTACTCATTGGTGGGATTTAGTTCATCATCCCGGCACTGATACCAAGAGAAGCATGTTACCCGACGGTGATTGCGATTTCTCCCCCGGGTAAATACGATAGTTGTTGGGTCGTGTGGGGTGATCAACCAGCATTCAAGCTTCCCCGCCCCCATATTATCCACGGCACTTGGATATATATCATGATGCACGTATCTGTCCTAATGATTGAATCTGAGATGATTTTGTAGTTGTGCTAGATCGCTATTACACTTCACGTTATAAAAAACCACCATGAAGTCAGTCACAGTTCCCATTTTAGTGGAGTTTTATACATCTAAATGAATATGAGCTTACTGTAGGCATAGGCTCAATCCAGGACAGTTGACAGCCTTTCTGGCCGCTAATTCCACAGGGGTCGGCGTTCTTGTATGCCCCGGTGGTGGCTACAGCATGATAGCCATGGGCCACGAGGGAATTGACCCTGCACAGTATCTCAACACGCTTGGCATCGATGCATGGGTTCTCGACTACACGACAGCTTCCAACACAACCCCACCACTGTATCCCAAGCCCCAGCAAGAAGCTCTTGCTGCCGTGGACCGCATCCGGAAGGAAAGTCCCGCCACGAACAAGCTGGGTATCTGGGGCTTCTCAGCTGGCGGACATCTTGCTGCCACAACACTTACCACTCCCGAGGCCAAGCTCGATTTTGGCATCCTGGGGTACCCTGTTATCACTCTCGAGGACGACTACACGCATGAGAACTCGCGATATAACTTGCTGGGAGACAAGCCAACCGCTGAACAAATCAAGAAGCTCTCAGCTCAGAATCGAGTGACCGATAAGACCCCGCCGACATTCCTTTTCCATACTTCCAACGACGATCTTGTTCCTGTCCAGAACACTTATCTCTTTGCAGAAGCCATGGCGGCACATGGCAGGCTGGCTCAGGTTCTGGTGCTGCCTGATGGGAAGCATGGGATAGGCTTGGGTTTGAATGACCCTGTGCGAAACTGGACTCCGGAATTGGCTCGATTCCTCAAGTATTCGATTTAGACATTTGAAAGGGATGGAGGTGGTGATGGAACCTGTATTTATGTCATATCATGAGCTCGTATATAAGTGCATTCTTCTTATCAGCGTGATGCGATTTGGTATTCTCTTTAATAACTCATTACTTATTGACCTCCGATGCCTAATTGTCTTGCAAGTTGAGTGGGACTCACATCCATTTAGTCATTCACCGATGGAGTGTTCCACGACTAATAAACATCGAGTCTGTCTCAAGCATAACTCTTAGACTTTCATCACTGTTTTTTCTACTCTTTTGCAAGCGTGAAGTGCTTCCTCTAGAACTCTTACACAAGCAAGATGTCTTGTTTCTCTAACCACCGCTCAGCAACCCCAATATCTGCCTCACCATCCATAAATCCGTGCACATATGCAGAACAAACAATTCTGAAAGTTTCCCCCACGCTTTCGTACTCACACTTTGCATCAGCCTTGCGCAAAACCATAGGAACCTTCCCGCCATCAAGAACAACGACAATATCGCCCTGCCGCACATGCGGACGTGCTAACATAAACAGCCCATTCTCCGTTGTGGCAAACATAAGGTCTTTCGACGCATACCTTGACCATCTATTGCCTGCAGACACCAGGACCGTCTTATAGTCAACTTTGCTGAAGTCGAAATCATTTCCTGGATCGTAGCCAAAGATAGACCGGGAATCGAAATTCTCGAGACGAATTTGGTAAGTCTGGACATTTGCGAGTTTCTCGACCAGATTCTGCTGGTTCTTGGTGTCAAGAGACTCGATTTCTGCTGGTGATAGCCGTCGCATTCTTGGGGGCAATGTGCAGTCTTTGACCAGTGTTCGCCAGAAGGCGCGAACAGATGTTTCGCCTGTTGATATACATTTGTCCCCAAAGTTTGGAAGGTAAAGATGGTCTTGTGGATACAAGAGGGCTTCTTTGCCAAGGTATTGTCTCATGATGTCTTCTGCTCCTGTCCTCTTGCATGTTCGATCTTCCAAAACTGGTCCCACAGTGCCTAGGACGATACCCTTCAGGGCTAGGGTATCCTTTCGAGGCCCTAGAAGGCGACAGGGCGTCTGGCAGCGTTTGGTACTAGCATTGAAAATACCTCGCTGAGCGAAAATCAGTGGCATACAGCCGTCGCGTTTGGCGTCAAACTCGGCAACCCAGGAAGGCATGGCAGTTGTACTATGATCTTGCTGCAGCGCGCTGGGTCCTCCTATGCGATCGAACGGGTTCTGGCAGAGAATGTCATGATCGCCAGACAGATTGATCAAAGCTACTGTTACTTGCTTGTACAGGTCGAATGTCGAGATCTTGTAGTCCACTTGGATGCCATGATCCTCCGTAACGAGTCCAAGAAGCCCATAGATCTTATCCTTCGGGTTGGTAGATTCCTGTGCTCGAAATCGCACCAACACATCCATCAACCGTGAGTCTTTCTCGCCGCCGTAACGTAATTGCCGGCGCTGGTCCTCAATAAGTTTGATGGGGACGAAGACCTCGCTGAAATCATGGTAGTAAGATCTCATATGGGAAGTCGTATTCATGTGAAACGCATCGAAATAGGGCTCGTCTTTAAACAGAGCTGTCAGTGAGTCCCAACTCAGCTCAGCTCCCTTGCACATTAAAGTCAGACGCGGGGCTAGAGAAAGCTCCTGCATGACCCAGAGCCGCTTCCAGAGGGTCGGTTTTCCGAAAAGGGAATTAAGAGAGCGCTGCGCTCCCTCGTTGAGACCGAATTGACCCTCTGTATAAAGCTCCTGGAGAGCCTTCAGAGTTTGTGGGTTCTTCTGTGTGATATTATGCATCAATTCCATTCCACCACTTACCCTACCTTCTTTCTTCTGGAGCTTTGGGTGGCTATATATCTCGCTCGACTTGTGGTCCTTTCCGATCATTGGGTCCAGCCAGGCTATGTCCCTCTCGCAGTTTGAGTAGATCTCGCGCATTAACGCAACCTGTTTGTTGCGCTCTTCCACATTTAACTGATTAATGCAGATTGCATCTACCCAAAGCACTCGAGTCTGAGTCTTGTGTCGGAGTGAAGCCAGGATATATCTCAGACTTGGCGTGATATAGAAAGGACTGTCGTTGAGAGTGATGCATTCTGAGAAATTAGGCTCTCCCCATACGTAAGAGAGCGCCTCGTAAGCTGGAATAGTCGATGCACTCGAGGGGTTGAGCTCTGTGTGCGAAAGCGTGCAATAGATGCCCTCATCGTTGCCGGAAGAGGGATGTAGAGTAAGCAGTCGGATCTCTTGGCGATGACTGTCTAGAGGTTTGTAGATATTCTCAGACACTTCAGCATTGGGAAGACTGCGGTCAGGCTCTCCATCGACTCGGCCTGACATATTGAACCGTCTTATGATCGGATGGGGCTTGAGGGGAAAACTGCTGCCTTTCGCCTATTTGCGGGGGGATGGTCGGTGACATTCAACGGTTAAAACCGCCCTAGCATCGGATAGGAAAGAGCTGGGTAGATAGGAGCCTCGAATGTGATTCTGGTTATAAAGAAAGGCGTTTTCAGCTCAAGCCTGGTGTGCTGCTTCCCACAATATGAGTGTTAGGTTTCACCGCCCATCTGAGTCAGCTTCGACCAGGATCACAAGTGCCTGCATCCTTGAGAATGTTTTGTATCAAAAGATATGTAAGCTATCTATAGATGGCTACCTAATCTAATTACAGGTTGAGAAAATAATGCTAAAAAAAAATACCCTTATTCTCTCAGGACACAAAGAGGTGGTGTTGTCTTGATCTTTTCTTGATTGATCATAGGTATATCTCCGTTAAGACAGATTACACTTATAAGTATATGCAATGTCAAAAAAACGAATGCGGTTTATGTGGATCGAACACATGACCTTCAGATATCACTTGGTGAGGATTGAAGTTTGACTTCAGTCTGACGCTCTCCCAACTGAGCTAAACCCGCTGACTAATAACTTGAAAGAGAGAGCTGAGATTTTGCACTCTACCCTTCAGCATCTTCAGCGACCGTGGACTCTTTTTCCATGTTGTATACGTCCGTTCTAGGCCGAATGCCATGACTGCGAACATGAGTTTCGCGAGTATGAGACTTGCTAGATGACTACCAGATACCTTTGATATTGCGGTGGGGATACTCGAGAGTGTAGCATAAAGCTGTAATTAGGAACCACCCGGGACCGTGCTAATATGGTACACGGAAATCAGCAACGTTGTTGCTGTCACATATTTAACGCTAAATATATTCCCAGGTTAAGGTCGACAGCTCATCGTTAACTTAATCATGTATATCTTCTTAATACAGAGCAAGCTTTGTTAGTCGATTGAACATCTATGACCCTCCAGAGTGTATTCCACAACAGACCGATCCACCCATTTGACCCTTAGTACCGTTATCGGCACTACCTTTGCGTGTAGCCACCGTCAACCACCAAGGCCGACCCAGTGACAAACGAGCTTCTGCCCCCAGCCAGATACAGCACGCCATCCGCAATTTCTTCAGGCTGTCCCATCCTGTGCATTGGAACAGCTGATGTGATGCGCTCCTGCATAGCCTTGAGAACTTCCGGATTCTTAGTCGTCATCGGAGTCTCTGTATATCCCGGGCAGATGGCGTTGATGCGAAGGCCCTCTTTGGCGTAGTCCTCAGAGGCTGAGCGGGTGAGGCCGATGATAGCATGCTTGGCGGCGGTGTAAGACGTAGATAGCGGGATGCCCACGACGCCCTGGATGGATGAGAAGTTGATGATAGATCCGCGCTGCAAGTCTCTTCCGTTGATGGAAGAGCGGATTGGGTCTTGCTTCAACATGACCTTTGCAGCAGCCCTGAGAACAAAGAATGTCCCGGTGAGGTTGATATTGACAACCCGGTTCCAATCAGCGGTATGAGCAAATGCCACTCCACCCTGATGCTTCATTGCAATGCCCGCTGCGTTGACAACATAATCGATCCGACCAAACTTCTGTGACACTTCCTCGACAACCTGATTGATCCTGTCCTCATCGGTAACGTCTGATGAGTAGATCTCAATTTGGAAATCTGTATTGAGCGACAGTTGCTCATTTTCTATTTCCGACTTGACGGTTTGTAGAGCTTCGAGGTTGAGGTCTATGAGGGCGATTCCGGCGGCACCGTCTCGTGCGAATGCTCTGGCACATGCGCGGCCGATTCCTGAGGCGCCTCCTGTGATTAAAGCGAAACCAGGGACGTCCATGTCGGTAAGACAAAATAAAAGGATACCTTGGGAGAATGGTTAAGGATGAGCGATGGTTCGAGAATATCGCAGAAATACTTGAATGGCAGCTACAAAGATATGGTCTTATACCGTCTGATATATGATATAGCTGATGCACCCGTAAGCCCCGCGAGTCGAACCCCAAGAACCAGACGCCGATACCCGAAGATCTTGGAGAGGCTTGCCTAGTTTGTTGACTGGAACTGTGTCACCCCCACCTTCATCAGCCACCAGATATAACCTGCCTATTCGAAATGCGGGGGATAAACTGTAATGCATGTGTCACACGGCTTCAAAGCGAACACTTGAATGGTGACGTGTAAGGTATCGCAGCATAAGACTTGTGATAGGATTAGAGGGCTATGCGATAAGTTGGCCTCGGGGTTCAACTAAGATACGGAATAGAGATATCTCTTTCTTGCTACGCAAAGTTCATCTCCATCTTCATTACTTTTGAGATTACGCCTCACAGTTGTTAAATCACTCCTCTTAATCCTGTTACTTAATTCCTTGTTCCTGGTGTAACTCCCCTGGTCGAATGGCCACTTGACTGAGCGTCTATGTCCATCGATATATGTACGATATCGATGAAAGCAGTAAACAAGGTCCATGTCCTTCAAATTCCAAACTCTAATAATACCGGAATCGAGCCCACTACAGGGGACACATTAAAAGTGCTAGTGATATCAAATAGCCAATACAATGTTTGAGCTCTCACTGCAAGACCAGCAACGGAAACGAATCAAGACTAGATCACAAACTTTCAATTGCCCACCGTCAACCTCTATGCAAACTTCAGTCCCTTGTAACCCATCTTCCTCACTTCCTCGCATCGCCGACGATACTCAGTGATATTTCCACTATAGCGAGCAACACTCCGCACGCTCTTGCCCTTGACGTTCTTGTTGACACCAGTCATCCAACTATCTATCTCATTCATCAGTGTCTGACTCTCACTGCATTTAACCACATGCTCAGTCCACTCCTCAACAGCTTCCTCCGTCGGTTGAACAGAAGTATAGCCACCGTCCTTGCAATACTTTAGCAACTCTGAGATAGCCTGGACAGCATACTCGATGTTGCGAGTGGCGTTGCCGAATGGTTGATGGGGACCGAGAACCATGAACATGTTTGGCATCGACGGTACAGTGAGACCCAGGAATGTCCTAGGCCTATGGTCAACCCAAATGGCTTGGCCGCCCCTAGGCATATCGCTGGTCGCGATTAGTGGACGACCGTTCATCCCATGCCACTCGATGGCACTAAAAGCACCAGTAATGGCATTGAAACCAGTGGCACAAATCAAAATGTCGAGTTTGTGCTCTTTTCCATCAGAAGTCAATATTCCAGATGGCGTGACGCGATCAATTGGTGTCTTTTGCAAATCGACAAGATGCACGTTCGGCTTGTTGTATGCTTCAAAGTAACCACTTTCCAGTGGAACCCGACGAGTTCCAAAGCCATGGTTCTTAGGAATCAAGCTTTCTGCCACCGCAGGATCGTTCACTCGTTGCCGGATCTTCTCTGCCATGAATTCGGAGTACAGTCTGTTGGCGTAACGGTCGGTATATGTGTCGGAAAAAACACCCAGCCACTTCCCGAATCCAGGTGCGTTGTAGAGCTTCTCCCAAAGCTCAAGACGTTCTTCAGCAGTCACCTCAAGCGATTTTCGGGGATCGGCTTTGTGCATGAAGCCTGATGTGCTCTCGGCACACGTTTGGAAGAGTTTGTCGTAGTTCTTTTTGTGTTTTGCCATATCTTCAACCGAGATCTCGCTGTTGCGAAGAGGGGCTGACCAATTGGCAGTGCGCTGGAAGACGGTGAGAGACTCGACGCTTGGCTCTTTGGATACTGCCGTGATTGTTTGGATACCAGTTGCCCCAGTACCGATGACTCCAATTTTTTTACCAGCGAAGTCACGGCTCAGCTCGAGATCTTTGGGCCATCGAGAAGTGTGGAACAGCTTCCCACCGAAGTCTTCAATTCCTGCTATGGCGGGCAGAGTCGGCGCAGACAAGAACCCCAAGCAGCTGATAAAAAAGGTCGTGACGTATTCATTGCCAGCCTCATCGACAAACGTCCAGGTGTGGTCGATGTTATTCCAAGATGCCTTTGTAACTGTGGTAGTGAACTGAATATCTGTATAGAGATTGTGCTTCTCGGCAAAGTAGGCGATGTACTTGTGAGTCTCAGATTGGGGGGAGAAGGCCTCTTTCCAGTGCCACTCTTCTAGAAGCTCCTTATCGAAAGAGAAGCAGTACGACAAAGACTCGGAGTCGAAACGACAACCGGGGTACGAGTTCCAGTACCACGTACCACCAACGTTGGGGGCAGCATCAAGAACCCTAATGCGCCAGTCGGGAAAGCGCTTTCTGAGTTGATAGAGAGAACATAGACCGGAGAGGCCTGCGCCCAGAATGAGGACGTCGAATTTGTTGATTGACTGCGGTACAGAGCCCATTGTCGTCGAGCTAGAAATAATACGATGAGAGATTGCTGGTGGACTTGTGGTGTTGGTTCCGCTTATCATAAGATCGTTCAAGGTAGGTAGACTATATATCAATGTCCAGTGACTTGATCAAGAGTAAGTTACTTGCCTACAAATTTCTATGGCAGTAAAGCGCTTGGACAGAAGACCGTTGGACCTCCTGTCCCTGTATCGCGGTTGGAGAAACGTGGACTGTGGCGCCCTCAGATATAACTTTCCTTTTCCGATTGTGGCTTCATAATACCCGAATGTCACTGCCCAATCACACGTTAACATGAGATAGGAATCATATCATTGCTGCACTACGGAATCCGAGTAGGTCACGAGGTCAGAATCTGATACGCCCTGCACAGGCTCAAAACGGGCCGCCATCCGAGCAGAGCGAACCTGATCAAGGCCGGGAGCTCTCTGCTGCATTGAACATCACTACTTACCATAGTAGATATCCGGTTGCTCGTTCCAGAATAGGAAAGTTTCCCCAAGACTACGGTAGTTGGTCCCGATAACCGAAGCGGGGTGCTTACTAGTGTCACACACTTATCTATTTCCCTCACAATGACGACGTCGGTTTGAAACTCTCATGAGGCGGGCCTTTTCTTTTGGAAGCAAGTCTTCCCAAGGGAAAGTTTTCTTCTCATCATGTCTGTCTCCAAGAGGAAACCGACGACTCGCCCTAAAAATGTTCAAGGAAGGCGAAGTCGCTCTTTCGGGGGCTGCGTTACAGTGCGTTTCCCCCACTCTGGTAGCATTCTTTGACTGACCGTCCCCAGTGTCGGAGTCGTCGTGTGAAATGCGATGAGGGCCGCCCAGAATGCTCAATGTGCAAGATTTTGGGTATCGAATGTGGTGGCTACAGCAAGGACATCTTCTTTGATTTTGATGGTCCTTCCACGGGAGTTGCCCGATTTCGACGACCATTGCTCACAGACCGAGAACGCAAATGCATGAGCGACAAGATTCTGCAAGACGTGCCTCCGATCCTAGCCAACAGGCACCTTTCCCAGATTGAAGAAGAATGCGAGAAATCAGTCTCGGATATTCAAATATCACGGGGTCCGTTTGGAGCGTTTCGGATAACTCAACAATTATGTCAACACTCTGAGACTAGCTTGCAGACAATGAAACAGAATGGCGTTGGACACTCGAATATCCTCACTGTTGGTGATCACAGCCAAGAGTGCCAAACCTTTACCAACCTCGATGCAGATGAGTTCGAAACCGGCATGGACCAGCGGGTAGCTCAATCACACCCGGATATATCAACAGAGCATAATGCAGCCATACCACGCATTGACTGGCTTAAGGCTCTGGAAGATCCCCCTGTGGGTGATTATATAGACCGTGGACATTTCGAAATCCCAGACTGGTGGGACTTTATGGGTATTGAGTCCCCGTGTGGTCATGGCCCAGCTTCAGTCCCAAGGTCTTTATCACCATTTCTACAGCCTTCGCAAGTTCAGATGAAGTCGCCAAAGCTTCCTTTATCCTATCCATACCCTCATTCCGATATGGTATCGCCTCCAGTCCAAAGCGATGTACCCCAAGACGCTGTCTTGTTGATGAAGCACTATGCTACTACAGTCCTTCGTGGTATGACGCCCTATCACCATAGCAAAACCCCGTGGCATATCCTCTTCCTCCCGCATGTGAAGGGCTGCTTAGCAGCCCTAACATTAGGCGAAGGGATGGACCACGCAAGCCTGTGTGCATTCTACGGAACTTTGTCCATCAGTGCCTTGAGCCTGGGTGGAATCCACAATTCGAGCAAGTGGCTAGACCAGGGCAAGACATACTGCGAAAAGTCCTGCTTTCATGTCCGAGCTATGCTTAACACAGCATATGATACCCCGAAGAGGGCCAAATACAAGTCTATCCTCATCGCTCTCTTGACTATGGTGCAACTTTATGTACTCTCCGGTGACAAAAATGAAGCCGAATATTATTTCTTGGAGACTGAGAAGTTTATCCGCCTGAAAGGACTGAACCGGAGAAAATCCCGTAAGGTCCGGTTACTGCATCACTGCTATGTCTTCGAGAGGCTGTCTCATGAAAGCACATTCACCGAGAGCAGGCTCAACGTGGACCATCGTAACCAAGTCCGAGAGGCTATAGAGGCAAGTGGTGCTGGTGCATATAGTCAGGACAGCCTGTCCTTCCGTCTTACGACGTGGAGTGACTTGGATCAAGAAATGCTAAAGTTCAAGGGTCAAATCGAGGGCGAAAATGACCTGCATCTCCAGCATCCAGGCATCTGGTCTGCAACACTCTATCCTGAGATATTCGGTGTGCCAGAGCTCCACCTTTTCATGCTCTCTTTAGTCATCCGTCTGGGACGAGAGAAGGATCAGAGTCAGGATGACTCAGTGCGTTCTGGACTGGACTTGAGAGAGTTCATGATCCGGGCCAGAGCTGTCGAACGCTGGATAAAGCAGCTTCACATCTTGCGGCAGGCTATATGGACGACAGAAGCCCCTGTCGACCCAGAACAACAGCAGTCCGTCAACCTTTTGAACAGCTTGGCCGATACTATGCAGCACGCACTTGCGGTATACTTTTACCGTAGGATATACAATCTCGACCCGGGAATGCTTGAAAAGCATGTTCTTGGTGTTCGGGACCGCCTGCTTGAGTTCAATGCATCGGATGCAGGCATGGGGTACGGGTCACTGAGGTTAATCTGGCCTGCATTCATTGCGGCCTGTGAGACCGACGATATCGATGTTCGGGTTTCCTTTGCAAAATGGTTTGAAGATTCTGCGAAGCGTAGTGGCTTGCGGATCTTCACAGAAACCAAGGAGCGCATTGATCATATTTGGAGTGCCAGGGATGCTGCATATCTCCAAATTGCAGTGTAGTAATTTGTTCTACGATAAAAAAAGGAATATTGATCCAATCGAGTTGGAGATATATATTTGCAGTTAATTCGTGGGTTTATTGGGATGTAATGATGCCGGCAGCCTTGATTTGTTGTATGGCTGTTAACCAGTCACAGGAGCTAATTCAGTGCGAGTTCGCGGAATGGATGTTCTGACCTACAATGCTGGCCCCGGTGGACATCACGTTGAGCTCTGCTCGTAGGCAGTTAAATACCCCTCGTGTATTAACCACAAGTATTCTATCCCAGATCCCACCGTTATAATCTCTGAGTGGCACTAGCTCTGCAATGATGCCAACCATATTGACGGCACAGTCCAGTTTGTCGAGGTCTTGAACGGATTTATGGATCCAAGAATCTACCGAATCACTGTTGCTGACATCTAATACCTGATGAATGTGTTTGCTGCCAGGTAGTGAGTCTTTGGCTTTTAGGAGGACATCTTGATTGATGTCTGCTAAAGAAATGATTGCGCCCCTGGAGGCGAGGAGCTGCGCAGCGGCCAACCCCATGCTCGAAGCAGCGCCAGTCACAGCAATCTAGTATGTCAAGCCTTGATAATTACGGAGGTCGACGAAAGAGTATCAAGAGACATTCCCCGCATGCACATAGCAATGAGTTATTGCAAAACTAGCGAGTAAGCCCGTGACATCGATTGCTTCTATTGTAGGGAAGGGTCAACAATCTCAGTTAGCTTCCAGGTCTCAGCTGCAAGTGTCTTTGGTCAATTCGGTGCGCCTAGGAAGAAGCCTTGAAGCCAGTAGAATCCACCTTTCGCCGCAGTCATATGGGGCAAGTTGGAATTTTATTTCGAGTCGCAGCATAATGTCTTCTCTCGGAGACTTCCCTGAATCAATAGCATCAGTCCATTTTTCGTTCCTATTTACGTAAAACTCTTCAGCGAATCGTAGGACAGCGCACGGGAAATCAGTTTCAATATACTGTCAGCAACAAGCTCATCCCATTGCGGGTACTGTTGGGACATGTGATGCGAGTAGACTTTTCTCAGTTGTTTTTGCTCGTATTCCATAAGACGCCCCCAGTCGAGGTCGACTTTTCCTTCATGCCGCATTCTCAGGTGTAATTGCAAACTCTGCCCATGGAAAACTTGGGCATCAGTGTTGTGGCCCAATGAGGCATTGTAGAAATACACTACCAGTCAATGATACCGGTGATGGAGTTCTTCTCATCGATCATGATATTCTGCAGTAAGAGCGCTCCAGAGTCTTCTGATTATCTTTGAGATCTGGTTCATTCTCCCAGCGTGGCACAAGATTGAAACCGGAGTTGTCCCGAACGAGTTCTTGCCATGGTGATAATGCCTTGAGGCTTGACGCGTGAAAATACGTTTCCCAACGAATCATTTCCCTTGTAATAAAACCTAACCTAAAATCTACCTAAGCTTATTACAGAATATCATAAACTCAGTCGAAATCTGCAGTAGAACAATTGTGGCTTGCTATCGCACTCCCAAGACTGTAATAAGGGATGTATATGGTGATGTATGAACTGTAACTCTAACTTCTGCGTCTTATACAAGGGTACCCAAGGAGATGAAAAGATTTAAAATGCAGGATAGCCGAGCAGTGACATTGGCTATTTAGATAAAAGAAACGAATTAAGTACCAGACTAAGGAAAGCATCACGATGCTCTACTCTTTATTGCTTTTGCTTTTGCTCTTCCGAGGCACTCGCACCAGCCAATAAATGGCAACTGCGGCAGCGCAATTGAAGACGACGTAAGCCCAGAGGAGTCCAAAGTCCCTCCAGCGATTATCGTAGTTAACGTTAATCTTTTTCAAGAAGGTGTTGGTGCTGGCCATGGGACAGAATTGACACTCCGAAGTGCTACTTCCACTATCACCCGCAAGATATCCGCCCTTGCTGGATATGTAGTCAGAGAGGAAATCCTTGCAGGTTGACCCATTTGCCGGCTTGAAGTGCAAGATCTCATTCGCAGCGCACGTAACGGGTGCATTGGCTATTGTCGTGCCGAGGAAACCTTCAACCACGTACGTAAAAGGATTGACGCGATACATGAAGATCCAAAAGCCAGGGAGTTTGTCGGGGCCTGCAAGAACACCACAGAAGGCGAACATCATGATGAAAATCAGGTTCAGGATACCAGCCGCAGTATCAGAATCGGGAAGCCCGGCAATGATCATGTGTGTGAAGCTGGATGTGAGGAGAAAAAACATCCAGACGTGGAGGAAGATGGTGATCCCACGAGAATCCACCTGATTAGTCCACTCGGCGTTGCGATAGAGACCGATAGGGTAATACCAACAAAGAAAGGCAAAAACGCCGATGAACTGGACAGTAATGTTAGTCAGAAGTCGTGATTTTCAATGAGTTGGATGCGGCCTACCGAGTTCCAGACAATCTCAACAGTGATGTTCGCAAACATAAAGGATTGCCAAGAATACGTCTTCGAAGGACGCTCACGAGCCTCGTACAGAGTCCTCTGTTCCACAAAGATGGGCATCATCTGTTCAGCCACCTGAGAAAAGATGGTCAAGAACAAAAAGACGCCAAACATCTGGTTCTGGAGACCGCGGAGGGTGTTGTTCCCGTTCAACACAGAAAGTCCAATGAACAGCGCCTGACAACTAGTTAGTGGGAGAGACTTTCAGCAATGATGGAGAAGGGAAGAGACTTACGGCGCCAACCGACAGGGCAACCTTGGAGTACATGTAGCTAGGGCTTCTCCAGTATTGCTTGAAAAGCCGTTTGGTCACCTCCTTTGCCTGAGTCGGGTAGGAAGATGCAAACTCTTTAAATTCGGAAGCATCACCGTTGGTGGGTGTTTGAGCTGATTGACTTTTAGACTCCAATGACTCAAGATCGTGTTGCACTGCTTTATACTCGGGTGACTGTCTCCAAATAGCAGGCCAATCAATATCAGTAGTGACCCCAGGCGCTGCCCCAATAACTTCAAGCATATGTTCGGCTGGGTTGGCCTTGGGTGGTAGCGGAGGGCCTCCGTTACGCGTGAAGTAATCCATCAATGTGGCTGAATTCTGCCCAATTTCACCAAAATAGACAGTTCTTCCTCCCTTGGCGAGGAGTAAGAGTCGGTCAAACCGTTGGAAGAGCATGGCAGAGGGCTGGTGGATAGTACAAAGAATAGCTTGACCGCTTTCTGTCAGTGTTTCCATAAGATCGCAGATAGACCACGAAGTCTGACTATCAAGACCAGAAGTAGGTTCATCGAGGAAGAGAAGAAGCTGTGGCCGAGCGACAAGTTCGACTCCAATTGTGAGTCTCTTGCGTTGTTCGACATTAAGACCCTCCCCAGGAACGCCAATGATGGCGTCAGCATAAGCCTCCATACCAAGTAGGGAAATGACTGTCTCCACATAATCGATCCTTTCTTGCCTTGAGTACTTGGCTGGCTGTCGAAGGATGGCACTGAAACGCAGAGCCTCTCGTACCGTTGAACTGGCCTGGTGAAGGTCCTGCTGGGTCACATAGCCCGTCTTTCGCTGGAACGAAGAATCACGCTGGCGGCCATTGACGAGCATCTCGCCGGAAACAACACCCATTGTCACACGACTAGCAAGAACGTCGAGAAGTGTTGTTTTGCCAGCGCCCGAGACACCCTATAAATTGGAGTGAGTCCAGGTTCGATGGCGTATTGGCTCCCTTGGCCAGAGATAGACACTATAAGAGAATTTGGAAGAACTTACCATGAGAGCAGTCAATGTACCAGGCTTGACCCAACCATCAACATTGTCAAGAATCCTGCGTGGCTCGCCCTTGATCTTGATGTCGTAGCAGACATCCTTCCAGTGAAAGACGGAAGTCTGCCTCTCGACTTCAACCTTCTCACTCGACTTTCTTGGAGCTTCTTGTTTCCCAGCCGGTGAAGAAGAACCAGCCTCTTCGTCGCTGACCCTCTTGCTCGAGGCTTTCTTTATGGATTCTCGGAGGAATACCAAGACCTCGCCTTTGGAGCGCTCCGAAGCAACGTACTCAGTGGTGAATAGATGGAGTACCATGTAGAAAACAGCCCAGACAATTATTATGCCAAAGTTTCTCCATTTGTGGTTGTTACTGAAGCCAAACGAAGATTGTAAGTAGTCTTCACCTCTGACGAAAGACTGCCCAAGGACAGACCCCGCAACATTGCAGACAAATTCGCCATTGGCAAGGTTCTCGTAGCCCGGCCCGCTTGGAACAGAGTCTGTGCAAGGATACTGTTGGCCAACGAACTCGTTCAGGAACACAAGCTCAAGTCCGTAGAACACGGGGTTGATCCACCGGATCCATCCAAGCCAGTCCTGCATATAAGCCACCGGAAGCGAGAAGCCCGAGTACAGGACCAGGCCTAGCAGAATGATACACGCGGGTGCCAAGGCTTGAGAGATAGACTTGGTAGCAGATCCAATGAAGCGGAAAATCATTGACATGCACATGGTGAGTGAGAACGAGAAGAGGAGAAACAGGAAAAACGGACCCGGTTCCCGACGCAGATGACACATGAAGTAAAGTGTGGTGTTCATCAGGATGGCATTGACCACCTTATAGGGGAGATCAGTGACCACTGCTGACAGTGATTCAGCGCTGGGGTGGTAAAATGCGTATCGTGACTGCTTCTCGACGACCTTGCGCTTTGCGTAGAGTGTCATGATCTCGAGGACGCTGCCAAATGCATTCATGAGGACGATGAAGAAGAGTAGAGTGGTTCGGCGGAAGAAGCTCGTTGTGTCGGCTGGCAGATTGTAAAAGATGCTGGAGACGATCAGACTCTGAAATATGTTGGTGACGAGCATGGTAAGGGTGATCGAAGGGTCGCCGACCAGCATCTTGAACCCTCTCCAGAGATTGATCGAGAATTGTTGCCAGTAGGAAAGGTTGAATGGGGATTGTTCTCTCTGAGCGCGAGCCTGGTCAAGTCTTCGAGACTGGGAGAAATGCTGCAGGTCTGGTCCGTCGAAGGGGTGCATTTCCATGTAGGAATCGATAGCATCGATGAGACTAGAATGTTGCTGACTTTGCTTCCACGCTTGGGCGAACTCATCCGAGGTGCGAGGCGGGTTGGCTCCGGGCCGCACAATTCTCTCGGAGGGGTTGGTCATTGATGTGAGGAAGTCTGCGGTACTTTGTTGCTCCGGGCAGATGAACCCAAGATCCTCGAAGTAGGCTTGGGCCTCGCCTGTTTTTCCAAAGTAGATCTGACGGCCCTCGTATAGGACAATGACCTTATCGAAGAGCTGACGACGGAGTTAGAATATAGTCGGGCCTGAGAAGGAAGGAAGGGAATACTTACATCATAGGCACTCTGAGGCGCCTGGTAGATTGCGACACAAGATGAGATGCCTATAGCATCTGCCTGCGTGCGTAAAACACGACAGAACTCAACAGCGTTGGCACTATCAAGACCTCGGGTACTGTTGTCCCAGCACTGAAGCGGGGAGTACCCAAGCGCTGCCTCAGCAATAGTAACTCTCTTTCGTTCGCCGCCACTCACACCGCGGACGTAATCATCGCCAACCCGAGTATTTTTCGTGTGCGATATACCAAACATAGCCATGATGACATCCCGAAGATGCTCCGCATACTCTTGCGGTGTTACGCCGGTGGGAAGCTTGTCCTTCGGCGGGCAGCGACAACGAGCGGCGAAGTAGAGAGTATCGCCCACCGTTAAATGAGGAAAGTGGTGATCTACTTCAGCAGTGTATATGGCTTCTCCACGATAGGCCTTTCTCATCTGCCCCGTTCGGATTCCTTGGTAGTTGAGGATTGCGTTATCGCCGAGATGAAAGCCGTGCGTCTCCCCTGCGATACTGCGAAGGAGGGTAGAGCAGCCTGAGCCAGGAGGACCCAAGACACACAGCATCTCCCCAGCTTCAACAAGGCCATCTAGACCACGGAGAATGTCGATGCGCTGGCCCTTATCACCGAAAATCTTCCTTACAAGACTTGTGGCGTTGAGAAAGATGTTGGTCAAGGTATCTTGAAAGTCGGTCGGTTGGCCAAAGCCGAAAGCATCAAGATTCTTGAAGGCAATACCGGCGGTTCGAGGAGTATTGCCATCGGCGGCTGCAATCCGAGTCTTTAGGTAGGCTTTTGCCCATTTCTTGGAGTTAAAGTGAGGGCTCTGGGGATCCAGAGGACCATCGTCGCTTAGAGGGAACAGCGGCCCGTGACCAGACGCTGCGGATTGACTCGTAAATCGCCTTGCCAATTGATGGATCTCGGTATCGGAATCGGTATCACCTTCGTTGTCGTCACAATTCTGACCATGCGCTCCGTCTTGGAGTGTTGTTGATGAGGATGAATGAGCATCATTGTGGGAATTCATCTTGCTGGATGGTCCGCTCGGCTTTGGCAAGTCTTGGGCACGAGGGTTTTGGAGGATTTCCCTGTATTAGTGAGGATAATCCGTTGATTAGGAGTAAAGTAAACAAGATTGAAGAAAAGATACACGGTACAATGATGGAATTGGCCAAATGTCGGCGGGAGCTTGGTTAATTTATTTATAGACCCAAACACGATCGCCATTTCGTTCTTGAAGATTAAAAATACAAGGACCTCCTTGAATCTCAACTTACGTAGGCCTATGTTCGCCAGCGGTAAGATACATGCATTCGTCAAGGCCGGATTGGCGGCCGAGTAAGTCGAGGTATTGCGGCACTTCGGACCCTCCGAGCTCCGCATCTCAGCAAACATCTCGTTTGAGTCTTGGCATTTGCGCATGAAGGACCCAATCTTGGCGACAGAATGCGTGAAAACTTAGCATAATTCTGATCAGCAGAGGCGCAGCAGGTACTAGAACGTTTGCCTCCTGTTAATTTGCTACGAGGCCTGATGGACGGAGCCCCGCGGGATGCGAAGCATGGATGCTGAGACTAAAATAGTGTGAATCTTCAAACATGGTCTCGCAAATCTCGGGTTTTAAAAAGACAAACATAGTTATCTCAGAAGCTTCCTCTGTATGCTTATCAATTGTTAATGCTGGTTTAGGCAAATACTAGTCTTGATTATGGATGAAGAATTCGTCTGTCAAGGTGCACCTATAAACACTAGAATAAAAGAATGCAGCAAACTGCCACTTATATATGCCATGATGAAGCACAAGAACTACCCAGGAGTGTAAAAGGCTAGCAGCCAGATGATGAGACTTTCACAAATTAAGGGATAAGAAGCTAAACATGCAATACATCGTCTAATATTGCTACAGATTGTTGTCCAGCATCATGGATATTTCCCGATTCTGCTTAAACCAATCCTCCAACTCTCTGCTTTGATTGAAGTTCCCATCATCAACCATATCGCCACGACGTCCAACTGAAAATTTTTGAACTGGCGTTCCATTCTCGTACCGTGTCGTATTCTGTGAGACATTTCCACTGGCTGACATATCCATGGCTAGGAAGAGAAATACCGTCCTTGACAAACAGTACCCCAAACGGCGTTTCAGGAATCCATCCGGATGTATGGACCGAAGGGTCTCGCGGCTTTGACCCAAGATACCTGCATGCCACGTTCGTACTTAAGCTTGAAAGGGCGGAGTTGCTTGGTGAAAACGTTGGGACACTTACCAGGTATCATGTTGACTGTTTCAACGACAGCCTTGACGTACTACAAGTGCGCAGGGTCGCAAGTTTCGATTGTATGACTCATTATCTGCTATTCCGATCAAATGAACGCAATGCTGTCAACAATGCAGCACAGACTGAGCCGGGAAGTCAAACTTACAGAGTCTCTGGTCCGTGATCCGCCGCGGAGAGGCACTATTATCCTCAGCATCGCTTTCGAAAGCATCCATATTCAGGGTTATTAATCGGTTCACATCATGGAATAGTTAGGACTCGTAAAAAACTCGGACTCGCCAAAAGGCTCATGAATAATCGTTCTATGTCGCCAAGACCTTCCTTCAAGCGCCCATCAGGCTATTGGCTGCGCATCCCGCGCACCCCGAGTGTCCTTGGTGCACGATCAGCATCTCGGAAGTCCGAAGGACCGCTGATTCACATAGAGAGTGTAATAACGCAAGATATTCCCGGACGTTTTTTATCCCTTACTCCCTTCCGCCTGCAATGGCATGGCGGAGGTTGAGACGTCAACAGTATCTCACCCGACTACCCTGTGGTTATCACTGGTTCACTCGAAGTCTACTTAGGTTTAGTACAAGGCGCCGATCTGCATCAACAATCATCATCACGTGGGATGAGATACCTCGGTCTGGTGGTCTAGTGGTATGATTCTCGCTTAGGGAAAACCCTATAGCTCAGCTTGCGAGAGGTCCCGGGTTCAATCCCCGGCCAGACCCTTACCTTTTGTCTCTAATTCTTTGGATGGAAGGAGGCAGTGTGTTTCTTTTTTTCATTTCTCTCATCATCAGGGAGTGACTAGTCGCTTTCACAGTCTTAACTTCCAATAAACGTAGGTGAGCAGGTGATGATACTGTATGTTCCAAGACGATATAAGAAGGACACGTTCTCTTCAATAAGACTCTTCGTCTTCAAGCACAACCTCAATCAGATAGTACTCTTCAACCCTTCGTGCTGGTTCTTCCAGTAATGTTTAATTCCGCCTTCCTGGCCAGTAACGGGATCAGCGGCTGGGATTTCAACCCGCCATACCGCCTCAAAGTCCTCTGAACTATCACCACCTTCATCCCAAGTCCATGAGAATCCTCTCGGGTAAGCTCCCATCATACAAAAACCCTCCAATGGCACCTTTGCAACAGCAACCCGAGGATTCTCAGCAGCAATCCCACGGGCATCCCCAGTCAAGCATCCAAACTCAGCCGATGTAGCGTTTGGGTCGTAAGATTTGTGGGCAACACCCGCTGGGATAATAAATAAATCTCCAACATTGACTTCAAGCTCCAAACCACCGTCTTCATGGCCCTTTCCGCAGGTATGCTCCTGCGAGTCGTCGCTTAAGTCTGCAACACCCCAGCGGATTCGGCCAGGTCCTGAGACTACCACCATGACCTCATGAGTCTGAGAGTGATAATGGGATCGCTGATGCTGGCCGTATCTTACTACCCATTGCACATCCCACTGGTTCATGTGAAATGTGTCAAACGCAGCAGTGCGATCGACCTGGTCATCTCGTACGAAGGCGTTCTTGTAGAGGAGTAAGGGCTTTGGAGAGTTGGGGATGAGCTTGGTTGGTTTGAGATGGTAAACGATAGGCTCTGGTAACGTCGCCATGTTTAAAAAAGAAATTGAGAAAAAGAATAGTGGAGGATCTGACTGAGTAGAGAAGTGACAAGAGAAAGAAATGGGACGGTTTGTAGAATATGGAGGAGTCAAGCTAAGTGATGGATAGAGTGATCCGGCTCATCTCTACTGAGATCCGCAGGTTGCCACAACTTATGGTGAAGCCCTCTTATGCTTATCAACCAGAGCGGAAATGAGCTGCAGTCGTTGTCAATTGTGAGTAGCATCTGATCTTTAGCCTTCTTTTCTCTATAGCGAGGTCTCTATGAATATTGACTACGGTTAGCGTTTCCGAGATGTTGCGGGGAAGACGCCAAAAGAAAACGATCGGAGTCAGTAACCGCCTCAGATCGGAGACATTTGCCGTGATTATGCGAGCTAGCCCCAGCCAAACGATACCATACTGTTACTAAGTTGCGGGGTACGGCAGGTGGCATTTTGATCTATGGTGTCTGGAACCAATAGGGGCTGTTGATGCCGTGATAACGATGCCTTCCTGATGGAATTGAGGTTCAATTCCGCTGCCAATAGTGTGGAATACGCTCAGCCTGACGAGTCAGATCTTGTCTAGGAATTGCTCATATGCAGATGTGACGTATCAAGCAGTGAACGGTTCAGGCCATTTAGTGATGTTACTGGACAAATAGGACAAATAGGTTGCTTGCAACGACCTCGTTACAAAGCGCACATATATCTGACCTAGGAAAGAGAGTCCTATCACTGCATCCCTAACGATCGGCCAAGATAGGCTCGGCCTTCACGTGTAAGTTCTGCTACTCCTCCGCATGTAATTTTACTTCCTCACATAAGAAATACTTCCAGTTTATAAGTAAGTCAATTACACCATAGGCCACAATGCCTTACTCTCATTTAGGCAGCAGTGGCAAGCTGCCTATGTTCCTACCGAACGGTGACTTCGCCAGCGATATCTCTGACACCACCCAAATTGAAGAATATCCAGGCATAGGCGAAAGAGAAACCTTCCAATCTTCACAGAAGGAGAAGACTAAGATTTTGATGTCACAGCGATGTACTGACCAAGCTCGGCCGCTCAAAGTCATCTACATCGGCGCGGGTATCTCAGGTATTTTCGGTGCCATTGAGTTTCTAAAGCAAGTGCCCGAGTTGGAGTTGGTCGTCTACGAGAAGAACCCTGAGCTTGGCGGAACATGGTTCGAGAACAGGTAAATTAATAGGCTTACTCATAGTAGACTGGAAACTAACATGTTCTCTTGGCAGATATCCAGGCTGCGCATGCGGTAAATAAATGACTTGACTTCGAACGTGAAGGCGAGCAAGACTGACCGCTTCTGCAGATGTACCAGCCCACGCGTATCAACTCACCTACGAATCTTCTCCCAGATGGGGCTTCTTTTTTGCCCAGGCACCGAGATCCTACAATACGGGAAAGATGTTGCAGTGAAGTACGATATGAGAAAGAACATCCGTTTCGAGACGAAGTGCATCGGGGCTCGATGGAGCAATACGACCACTAAGTGGGATGTTCAGCTCAAGGACCTGAAAACAGGCATCGAGTATGAAGATTCTGCCGATGTCCTCGTAACAGGCGAGGGAGTTTTGAAAAAGTGGAAATGGCCTGAGATAGCTGGCATAGACTCTTTCAAAGGCCTCCTTCTTCATAGCGTAAACTGGGACTCTCCAGTTAGTTTGAAGGTAAGTATTCTTCTCTACCCTGACTGATAAAACGAGGGCTAATTGATTCACCAAAGGATAAGTCGGTCGCTGTCATCGGATCTGGAAGCAGTGGACTCCAGATTGTACCCGCCATATTATCCAATGTCAAGCACATGGACCACTATGTCCGCGGCCGTTCTTGGATCGTAGGGCTTTTTGGAGATCCAAAGACCAGAGATCGCATCAAACAAGCCGGTGGAAACTTTGCATATACCGCAGATGGGATCAATAATTGGGAAACGGACAGAGAATCATACTTGGAATACCGGAGAGCCATCGAATACGACATCAACAAAATGGTTGGCGACATCTTTAGCGGGTCCAAGGAACAGACCAACCTTCGCTTGCAGACAGAAAAGTCTATGTTACAAAGGCTCAAGGACAAGCCTGAGAGAGGTCATCATTCTGAAAGAGTATAAGAAGGGTCTCTGGCTCAGACAATTCAAAGTCGGATCAGAAACTATGCTGGGCAAAGCTTATGCTAGAGGCCTCGAGTTTGACAACCTGAAGCAAGAACTCATTAACCTCCAGAAAATTGCTGAAGCCTCTCGCAATTTTGACCTTCCACTCCGCATTCCATTACTGCGAGGATATGTTACTCATCCTGTCACCGGAGCTATCATCGGACTGCTGCGCGCATGGGTCCCGCCAAGCCAATACGGTGATACCACACAAAGTGCCGGGCGCCACATGGTTACAATACCAGTACCTGTACGATGGAAGTGACTGAGGCAGGTCACCGAGATGGTCAACGCCCTCCACAGTATCGGACTTTTCTGGGGCGATGGAAAACCAGATAACGTCTGCATAGACCCAGACGACAATGCTTGGCTCATTGACCTCGCTGGTGGGTGGACGCAAATTTGGGTGAACAAGGATATATAGCTGGGACTGAGGAGGGTGACAATCACGGTCTTCTAATGCTGAAGGCCTTTTTGGGGTTCAAGTACCCGGAACTTAACGACGAGGAAAAGAGATGGATCTCGCGAAATTATGATTCTAGCAGTGAGTGAATAGCTTTTGTCTTGAATTAGTAAGAAAGGAAGTGGTTGGAGTGTACTCTGTACTTCAGCAAATTTGCGTTGTGACTACGTAATCTCATAATCTCCAACGTCCCATTAAAAGCTCACCTTATCGCAGCTGCCAACACTTGATCTGCAAGATAACGCAGATTGTTGTTCCTAGCTGAGCACCCGGTGTGAGACTCTGCAGCCAATCGATGTGCCAACATGTGGCCCGGTCTCCGCGGATTGGCGAGTTCGAGACATACTGTACCCAATCAAGGAATCGCCGCCCCCAGACCCCACCTAATTTAACAGGGCGCAGTCGTTAGCAAGTGAACGACAAAGCAAGTCATCAGAATCTAGACTAGTCAATTAATTAAGCTTATGACCCTACCTCAGAATTTTACACTCCTCTACTGTCCACTTCTTACCATCTCATTCCTTTCACCTGAGCTGCGTGAAGCAGCCAGGTCGCATCTTCGCAGCCATGGCTGCACCACTTTTCGCCTTCCTTTCTTTGCAGTGTCTAATTATGTTCTTGACTGTTGGCGCTTTATCTGCTTCTGACAAGGACGCTATCTCTTATGAGTCTGACCTGGTTATCTATGGCAACACAGTCGCTGCTTTGGCAGCCGCCATCCAGACAGTCCGCATGAACAAAACCGTGGCGTTAATATTTCCTGGAAACCGAATTGGCGGCCTCACTACCTCAGGCCTGGGCTGGACAGACTCAAAAGACGGCAGTACGATAGGAGGCATTGCGAGGGAATTTTACAGTAAAGTTTACGAGTATTATGATAACGATGATGCCTGGACACACGAAACCCGAGACAACTATATCGCCAAAAACATCCAAGCACAGCCTGGCCCAGCCATTGACGACAAGGTCCAGTGGACGTTCGAGCCCAAAGTTGCGGAGAAGATCTGGGAGAGTTGGATCAAGGAGGAGAAGATACCTGTTTTCCGAAACGAAGCCATCGTCCGGACCAGCAGCGGCGTGTCCAAAAAAGGATCCGAGATAAAGTCCTTTCAGACGCTTTCGGGATCAAACTTCTCAGGGAAAATGTTCATCGATGCTGGTTACGAGGGCGACTTGATGGAAACTGCAGGTATTTCGAATCGTGTGGGGCGTGAAGACAAGGAGGAATACAATGAGTGGGCGGCAGGGTTTCACCTCAATAGGCCAAACCTGCTTACCACAATCGATCCGTACACTGAGGAAGAGAATTCCAACAGCGGCTTCATCACAGGCGTGGGGAGGGATCTCAGCCAGACTACCGCCGAAGAGGCCCGTGGCAAGAAAGACCATCGTCTTCAAGCTTTCAACTACCGGTTATCTTTGACACGAGAGGAGGACAACAAAGTCAACTTCACCAAGCCCACCGGCTATAATGAGTCAGACTACAAGATTCTCTTTCGCTACATCGAAGCTGGCTATACCGGTCCCTTCTTTACCAAACAACTTATGCCGAACTGCAAGACCGATACCAATACAGCCGGTCAAGTCAGCACCGATCTTATCAGCGGGAGCTACAACAAGACTTCTAATTACGCCGAGTATTCCTACGAGGATCGAAAAGCTGCTGCACATAGACACAAAGTCTGGGCGCAGGGGTTACTATGGACACTGGCAAACCACAAAGACATCCCACCACTCATCCACGAGGAAGTCAGCGCTTGGGGCTACGCTAAAGACGAGTGGGCGAGCAACGATCACTGGCCATATGAGATCTACATCCGCGAGGCTAGACGCATGGACGGCGTGTACACCATGACGCAAGCCGATATTCAGACGCCCAAGCCCTACGAAAATGACACCATTGTCGCAGTTGGCTACTACACCCTCGACGTACACCAGGTGGAACGGGTCATCATACACGACCGGATATTCGACGAAGGCCTGATACACGTCCCTAATCCTGGCCCGTTCAGCATCCCATACAGTTCGATCATTCCTAGGAAAGAGGACGCGACCAACTTTCTCAACCCTGTAACCATGAGTGCTTCGCATATTGCACTGTCCGCAATACGCATGGAGCCGGTATATATGATCCTTGGGCAGAGTGCGGCAACGGCGGCCGTCCTGGCAATTGAGGACAATGTTAATGTACAAGATGTTGACCGGAAGAAGTTGAAGGAGAGGTTGTCAAATGATACCCAGGTTCTGGATTCTGTCTCAAGTAGGCTGGAGCCGTGTCTACATTCGCTCCTCATCATCAGCATCATCTTCTGTGTATATCACCTAATTCTATAATTATTTAGAGATCCTAAAGTCATGTATTTATCTGGAAAAAGGCTCGAGGCCTGGGTATAAACGAATGTATAAACAAATCTTCAGCTTCCCAGTCCATTGGCCGGTCGATCTCGTCTAAGTTCTTCTTCCTCTGCCGCCTCTCTTGCCTTTATTCGAGCCTTCCATTCCTCTCCCCTTAGTGAGTATTTCTCGAACCATGGTAGAACATCATTCAAGTCGGCGCATGCGTCCAGGAGATCGTCGACATCCGTCGGCCTGGGGAGAACACAAATCCATAACGCTAGACTGGTCAAATGCTTTGCTTTCCTGCAAGCCTTCAAGACAGCGATGCCCACGAGAACTGTAGCGTTCAGCTGGAAATATTGTAGAGTTGACGAGTGGGTCTCAATAATCGCCACAAGTGCGTCGTTTAGTTCATCAGATGCAATATCCCGGTCGTTCTCTGTTGAGGCCTCCATGTCTCCAATTGATATTCGTTTCAGTTGCGATTTTGAACGCGCAATGGCTTCGATATCCTGAAGCCGTACGAAGCAACCCGGCCCGAGGGCTAGATCTTCCAACACAATCATGGATGGCATGATATTCGTGATCCAAGGTCTGGTATCCTCGACGCTAGAAATCTGGAGGGTCTTCAGGGTTTGGCCCCAAGATTTGCAGGCCTTCTCTAGATCATCTGGCGTGTCAAAGGTTTGTCGGACGCTTAGACTTGTTAAAAACGGACATTGCTGTGATAGCTCTGTAAGGGGATCCTCCCAGCGTTCCAGCGTGACATCCTGACTTAGATGAAGAGACGTCAGGTTCGATGAAAGATGCGGGAAAAGGCCTTGTAAGAGCCATTCTGCCTGCCCACAAAGCGTCAGGCTCGATAGCTGATGCGTTGCTAGCTCAAGACGAGCATCATTGCATAATGGATTAACTATTCCCTCCTCCGTGACAATGACAGTATCTGTGTAGCGGTCTTGCTCAGGTGCCCAATCTACCATAGTAGAATAATAGAAAGAGTCAAGATGCGGGCACGCGGTAAGTAGAGCACCCATGTTGTGTATATCGTCGTTCGAGATCTTCCACGAGTCTAGCATATCATCGCCACGTTGTATCAGTAGGTCCCTGAGAATATGGCAAGAGCCGACAATATCGATCAGTAATTGACTATTAGCTCCGTTACAAAGCCAAAGAAGTCGAAGTGACTTTACTAGAGTCGCACGAATGGGTTCCACCCTGAGACTGTAGAGAAACAACCACTGTCTTCTGATATCATCCAGATCCCGGGGATGCGAGTAAAGATGCTCCTCGGCCAAACCCATGAACAGCCGGCAAGTGCATGAGAGTGCAATCAGCGTATTTTGTCTCGACTGATAGTCGAAGTCGGCCACATAGTTAAGGATTGACTGGCAAAGTTCGACAGGTAAAGACAGTGAGAGCGGTTTCGTTCCACGCCAAGGCTGCGAGGGGGATGATTCCCCTTCTCTGGTGTCAGCAGGAAAGTCTCCTATCCCCTTGACAAATGCTGCTGCAGCCTGCGCTCGTCGTTTGGCATTCTGGTCGCCGGGCCTTCTGCTTGCGACAATTCTCGATAACCGGGCGAGTTGAGCTACCTCTGACCCGACCTCTCGTGTGACCCGCTCGTACGGTGGCGGACTCATCATAGATGAGATCCGAGCTAGCTCAGACTTTAATTGCAGTGGTGAGCTTGTTATAGAAACATGGAGTTTTGATATTTGAATCGTGCAACACCTGGCCGTGAGGGGTCGGCTTGTGATACGAATCACGTGGTCAAGCGACGCTAACAAGATTGAAGAAACAAGTACCAGACACTTTCTCATCCGAACCCAAAGAGGCCTCGCTTTTTCCCTGCGCTGCTTGCGAACCTTATCAAACCGGTCCCAAAATAAGGCATCTGCAGTCCTTAGAGAGATGGAGACTAAGTACCTGGATATACTGCCTGTTAAAAGAACGGAGGATGCACATACTCTTACCACCATAGGCATCTTTTGGGAGTAATCCCATCGTTTCAACATTCGATTGACTAGCATCCAGAAATCAAGAACTGGTGTAGAGTTGCACTTTTCTGCGGCATACCAACAGTTGATTCGACTGAAAACTCCAAACAAGAACCGGGTCTGATAACATAATGTTTACATAATATTTGTAAAGATTGATAATTCATCTTTGGTTTGTTGGTCATACATGGTTCCCGAAAATATCTTCTCTATTTATTCTGCTCGTCAAGGCGTCTTGTGACTGTCGGTTTCCCCGTCGTTTGACTGCTTTTCAGTCGCCTTTGACCCTGCTTTCTTCGTCGGTTTAGCCGCGTAGCCTGATCATGGCTCCAATAACCTCTTCCAACTTGCAAAAAGTCGATTCGCAGTCAAAGCAAAACGCTAATGCCGTTACACGTGAAGACTTGCTGTCAGTCCTCAGAGGACAGACCGTAAGGGTCCCGGATCTGGCACCACTATTCGAAGGATGGCCCAACGAGAAGAGTCCGCACATGGACAAGGTAAATGAGAAAGTTCTCAAGATGATCAAAACGTTTATGACCCTATCTAAGTTGAGGTTGATTCCGACACTAACGTGTGTACGCCAGCCACGCTATCAACGACAACGTAAGGACACGTCTTGTCAACGCTCGGCTCTCGGACCTGCTGGCCAGTTGGTACCCGTTCGCTTCACACGGGAGGTTGGAGATTTTGACCTCATTTCAAGTATGGATGTTCATAATTGACGACTTGTTGGATCAATACTCTATAGTTGACAAGTTCGACTACCCCAAGTTGCAGAATCTTCTGGCTGATTGCGAGGAGTTCGTCAAGAAAAGCCTCGGAGTATCAAGTGGAGGAGCCAGAATTTCCACTTGCTGCTATGGAGATCACGACGCCATAGTGTCATTTCAAGAGTACGCTTTGGCTGTGCGTGGTCTCTACATCCAGAACCTACGCTATCGTGAACGTATTGCGAGTGAGGCAATTGCCACCCTCGAAGCCTATCGCACAGAAGCTCTCAATAGGAGGCGAGCGCATCTTCCACCTCTGGACGAGTATCTTGCCTATCGGCAGTCATCTTCCTGCATGATGCAGGTGGTCACCAACCTCGAATTTGCCAACGGACTTGACCTCCCCGAGTACGTCATGGAATCTGAAGAAATTCGGGATCTGTACCAAGCTACAGTGGCCGTGATGTGGATTGTCAATGATATAGTGAGCGTGCGCAAAGAGATACGGGAGGGGTTCGTTGAGAATATTGTGGTTCTTTTGGCGCAAGGTAACATGCAACGAGGCCTTGACGCGAGTGTGGAAAAACTGCGAAGTGAGATTGACAGGGTTGATAGAGCTGCTGAAGCGGCTCGTCTCGGATTTGCCGGAAAACCATATGAATGTAACATCTCTTTGCTGGCGAGAAATTGCAAGAATATGTGCCTGGCAAATTGGTTTTGGAGGTAAGTCCCGTTGATAAGCAGTGATCAGGGCCTTTCGTTGACCATCAGCCAGTGTACAAACCCCACGGTATTGCCTCCACGATATTACGACTGATGCGGATGGGGGTTATACGTTCACGATAGACTATTAGCAGTACAGCATACTACTGATGCTGTTGCAAAACTCGCATTCCATCCGTCACTTCCGAGATGCTGGAAAAAAGGGCCAAGACAAGTTGCTTAGTTATTGCGACGTCAAAACTTTTGAATTATTTACCTCACTCCAGGCGCCGACCACTTGTGAGAAATGCCGCGTGGAAAAGGACCCGCACAGAATTCTATGCATCATTCCCTATAATAAAAGCTCAAGATTTGATGTGACATAAACTTGTACTCCCACTTTTGACGGCCCGATTAAATCAAATCGAGTATCAACCATCAGATCAGATTAGATTGCCAAGAAGTTTTATCTCTCAGCTTCACCCACCAACTCGTCGTATTTCCTTCTGCGCATGTGCTCACATCCCCTCCAAGATAATCATATTGACGCACGCAGTGGAGCTAATCGTGCCGCTTTACCGTGAAATCGGTCCTCTTCCGGTTCGACCTCGTGTATAATTGGAACCTGTTGGCTAAGAATTCCACTTTCCATTGCCGATCCTGCCGGTTTGGACCAGGGGCCCAGTATTAATCGGAACCAACGTGAAAAGATTGATCTTATCTGATGCGTGTTTTACTGATCGCTCCACCGGTGTCGGAATTATCCTGCCAGTTTTATGGAAAGGGTGGCCGTCTTCCTTTTCCATTTAATGTAGCACTGTCTCCAAGTCTTGTTCTGTCGTGATTGACTCGGAATTATCGCTCATTTCGTGACCAATCTGCAACTATGGGCGTTTGGAATAGGATGCGGCCTCATGTGAGCTCTAAGAGCTCAGATGTTAACGTCAGTCCCCAAGAAGCAACGACCGCCACCGATCATGAGAAGAGTCCAACCGTTGAATCTCCGACCGATGGCAACTCGGCTTTGGCCGAAGATGCCCTCCCAGCTGAAGATGTCACCGAGGGTGTCAAAAACATGGAGGCCATCACACTTGTGTGGACCAAAAAGTCTCTCATCACTCTTTTCATCTGCATCTGGTTCGTCTACCTGCTCAACGCCTTCCAGAGCTCGACTGTCGGTAGCTTGGTACCCTACGTGACCAGTTCATGGGGCGCGCATTCGCTCCTCAACGTCATCGATGTGGTGGCCAGTTCAATGACTGCTGCTGTTTTCATTCCTCTCGCCAAACTTCTGGACCTCTGGGGTCGAGCCGAGGGATACCTACTGATGGTGGCTTTCGCTGAGTTGGGCCTTATTCTGATGGCTACCAGTACAAACCTGTCTATCTACTGTGCTGCGAATGTACGTTTCAAACATCACCACGTCATGCAACAAGCTAATGCATTTTCACCAACAGGTCTTCTACCAAGTTGGCTTCACAGGTCTTATCTACAGCATCGATGTCATGACAGCCGACGCTACCAACCTACAGAATCGAGCGCTGGCGTTTGCCTTCACGTCTTCGCCTTACATGATCTCGGCATTTGCTGGATCTTATGCCTCTGACAGGATGCTGGTCGACATCGGTTGGCCGTGGGGCTTCGGTACCTTTGCCTTCCTTACGCCTGTTGTGTGCGCGCCTCTTTACATCCTGCTTAAGGTCAACTTGCGAAAAGCCAAGAAGAATATCCTGCCCAAGAAGCCAAGCGGGCGAACATTTAAACAGAGCTTTTGGCATTATCTCATCGAGTTTGACAGTAGGTTCAACCCAAAACTTCTCAAGTTCATCCACAGCTAACAATGTCTTCTTATAGTTCTCGGCGTGTTCCTCTTTGCCACTGGGTTAATCATTTTCCTCCTCCCATTCAACATCGCTGCCACTGCACCCAACGGCTGGGCCACAGGATATATCATCGCTATGATTGTCGTCGGCTTTGTCCTTCTCGTCGGATTCGCCATCAATGAAGTGTACCTCGCCCCAGTTCCCTTCCTTACGTTTCACTTCCTTACCGACCGGACTCTGATTGGTGCTTGTCTGTTAGACCTCACCTATCAGATGTCGTACTACTGCTGGAACAACTATTTCACGTCGTTTCTCCAGGTCGTCAACTATTTGACCGTTGCTGAAGCTGGCTACGTCAATAACACCTTCAATGTTGTGTCTGGTCTCCTTTTGTTCCTCGTTGGCTGGGGCATTCGTAAGACGGGATACTTCAAGTGGCTTCTATGGCTCGGCGTGCCTCTTTACATCTTTGCCCAGGGTTTGATGATATACTTCAGAAACCCGACTGGCTATGTGGGTTATCTGGTGATGACCCAGATCTTCATTTCTATTGGTGGAAGTGTCTTTACCATCTGCATGCAGCTCGCTGTTCTAGCGGCCGTTGATCACCAACACGTGGCCGCCGCCTTGGCCATGTTGAACGTGACCGGTACAGCCGGCGGCAGTATTGGTTATACTATCTCGGGCGCGATTTGGACCAACACCTTTGAGAAGGCTCTGGCCAAGTTTCTCCCCTCGAGTGCGCTCGACAATCTTACGGCTATCTACGGAGATCTTGATGTTCAGTTGAGCTACGCTAAGGGTACCCCTGAGCGCATCGGCATTCAAAAGGCGTATGGATACGCTCAAACCCGGATGTTGGCAGCTGGAACGGCGATCATGGCTGTGTCGTTCGTATGGGTTGCGCTCATTAGAAACCTGAAGGTCTCGGAGATCAAACAGACGAAGGGCAACGTTTTTTAAATGCAAGTGTTGATGGAGACGACAGCTTATCAGGCTATACAGTCCTGGCATGTGCGAGCCAATGAGGGATGTTTGCCGAGAGCAGTGGTAAGTTACTATTAGCTATTTAATATAAGCTTATCATGGCACGTAATCCAATAGTTCATGGGCAAAGTAGTTGTGGCCGATACCCAAATGGTGATGTCACCTGAAAGCCCATCTAATCTTGAGAATTGCATGTCTCAGAAACATATGATCTGATGGAATAACAAAGAAATAAGAATGGGTTGTTGGTTGAATTTATGAGATTTCCATGCTCTCTTGGACTCATGAAACGTACTAAACCACGAGTGAGAGTCGGCCTATGCGGATCGCCTACTTGGGCTATGACATACCAATTGGCTGGCCGATAAAATGCGACACGACATATACTTTAGCCGTAAGGCTTAGACCTTTCCTACTACTAAGCTGAGATAAATTCCCTCGCTAAGCTGTGGCTGGCCGGGGAGGAGCTTCTCTGACCGACGCAAGATGCTTTACGAATTCCCTTTTCCTCTTGCCGGGCAGCATCGTCAAAACAACACTTACTTCTTCTGATACCAGTGACATCAAGTATGGTGGACTAGGAACAGAGACTTGTTGCCTCACCTACCTGTCGACATATATTGTCCCGGTATCAATGGGAAATGAGCTCCCTCAGCCGTCTTCAAACTCTTCAGACTTTGACGCAGTTTCTACTTAAGGGCCTAATGGTTTCACATCACTTTCGCCATCCGAGAATTCAGAATTAGTAATTTCACTGAAGTACCCAATATCTTCTAGTCACTTTCGCGGTCTGAAAGCTCAGAACTGGTAACTCCAACTGAAGGGCCAGATGGCTTCTCATCACCTTCACAGTCCGGAAGATCAGAAATGGTGGCTGCAGTCGATTCTCCAGCTACCGAACAGGCTCTGTCGGCACCTGCTAGTGTCTCAACCTCTACAGACTTTGTGCCAACTGGCCAATGAGTCACCTTTGCCGTCACAGCATCGGAAAGTACCAGGTAGCGTGAGCCTGGAGGCTTCGTTGGTAACGACGGCCCTGACATCTGCACATTAGCCATCGCTTTTAGTCGTATTTTCTTTTCCGCACTGATGTGGGTCGCTGTTTATCCCTCTCTTACGTTCTTCCAACACCTTACAGCATCTTTTCGCTGCTTCACTACTCGCCACCACCTTCCATTTTCTTCAACTTAGTAATATCATGACAACACGTCTTTTGCTTACCGAGCTCCCGCTGTCAGCGCGAGGTTACGTCCTCAACCTATAGACTGATGAGTTCATGAATCTAAAACTACCGTATTTACTTGTTCGTCGTATTCGAACTATCCGTCACTCTACATATTCCCCCGTTGTTATGACCAGTATTTCATATTCTTTGTCCTCATAATCATCCGCGAGCTCATCTAGTCCAGCTCCCTTGGCAAATTTGGCACACATTCCATACGCAACACCCAACTGCTCAACAAGTCCTTCCTCTAAGAGTAATGGAATGTTCTCCTGGCTAAGCCTCAAAGCTTCTAGGTCTGTCTTAGGAACCTGGGCAAACTTAGGTTTCTCTCCATGTTTCCCAACATCCTGGTAGATATCAAGAAGACCTTTGATCTGGGCAATCCTGCGCCTTCGCTCGTCGTGTTTAGCAGCGTCGGGTCCTTCACAGGCCAGACACTGGCACGTAAATCCCCAGTTAGACAGCTGTCTTGATCTAGTTTGGTGCGAACATGCGACTTCGATGTAGGAATTGGTGAGCTCCTCGTCCTGGCTAAGATCTCTGACAGCGTAGACTTCTATGAAGCCCGATGGCTCGTCATAGATCCAACACGTGTTGGGCGTGCATGAGTGATTCATGCGACAAAAAGTAGTGAACAGACCGCATTCCAGGCCTCCTGATAAAATGCTCGCAGCGTTGGTGTAGAACTTGGCCAGGACAAGACTGCTGTCAAGGTCTGTGCCGGGACATAGCTGCCCTTTGAGAAAAGAGAACTCGCGAAGCTTCTTCGGATTGTGGTATAATTCCATGAGTCGGTTCTGTCCCTCGGTTTGCAGTTGAAAAACTTGATCAGTTACGCATCTGTACTCGGTACTATTTTGTGTATCACTCTTCGAGACTGACAGAATAGACCTTTCACGGATGATGCGCGTGCCTGCCTTGATAGGCTCGCGAGCAAATAATCCATGACCGTCGATCGTCTCCCTCAGCTCATATAAATAGGCCAACTTTTCCATGGTTCGATGTAGGCTTCCTAGTGAACTGCGACATATTCGAGCTACCGGCGACGATCATTGTAGAGCACAGAAATCGTGGATAAGTTCCATCCATGGAAAATATCTCACAATACCCACTGCATCTTGCCTCCAGCCAATGAGCTTCTCGACGGAGCCTCTGGTGGGTGGAGTGGATGTTCCGGACCCGAGAGACCACTCAGACTGCTAAACCTTGAACAAAAGCGAAGAGGCTACTTATTCGTATTCGTCGGATTTCTCATGCTGGCAGAGAAGTTACTTACATTAAAAAGCAGAATTTGGGGTGTATCTCGACTCTTCGCCAATTCGACCGATTACAGGACTTCCACACTGAGACGAGACCTGGACAAGAACAGTTGCACAAAGAACAAAGTATGCACCCTCGCGCTTCGTTAGGCAATGAAACAAGGTAAATATAATGGTAGACTATCAGGTCCCCCACAGTTCTAACTACCAACAGCGTTGAAACTCATAGTCTTTGCACACTATACCACCGTAAATATCCTCCTTTAACGCTCCCATAATGACCACATGGCCCAAAATGATTGACATTCGTATCTTGGTCAACCTTGAGCCAACAGCACAAAAATCACTATACCCGTGGAAAATCTCCAGCAGACCCTTCACTTTGATGCCTTGACGTGCTGAGCCATACCGACTGCCTCTTATTGCGCAGCCGCCTCCTTATCATCAGCACTGCGAAAGTTTGTGACACAAGGCTATCTCAGCAGCAGTCGAGTTGCAACTGGAGAATTTATTTGCCAGGGTTAGCAAAGGCACAGGCGTTGGAACCAGGGTCATCAACGCAAGGCCTACTCATGCCCTCGGCAATCTCGTCGGAAACAGACGTGAACCATGTGCAAGCTCCTGAGAAGATAACATTGCAGATGCCCATGGCGCCGGATTCGGCTTCCTTAACAGGGTCTCCCTGCGCTTCGTAGAACCCGAAAATGAGGCATCCAGGGATATTAACCCACGCAGGAGACCCAGCGTTCTTGCAGTACGTGTCGATAATCGCTTCTCCAATGCTCACATCAGTCCCGTCTGGGTTTTTCTTGGGGGCTGGGTCCCCAGGACACTTGGCATGATCTCCCAAGGAAGTGTCATCCTCATTGATGACGTAGCATTTGTAGCCACTGGCATAGGTCAGCTAAGTTCGTTCCGGTTCTATAGACGCTCTGGTAGATAGAGGGGAAAACAAATCGAACAGGGCTTATAGTTTACTCACTTTGCCTCTGATGCCTCGCCGGCTTCATCGCAGTCTACAGTGTAACCCTCACTGTTAACCGCAAAGAACAACCCAACTTTGTCCTTGTTGGCGACCTCGTCGGAGGTGCAGTCTTCGCCATCGATGTATCGCTTAGCAATATGGCTTCGTGGGGCTGGTGAAGCTACTGTCAGTGCAGCGAGAGCGGCTACAGCGATGGTAGTGTGAAAAATCATTTTCAAGGTTATTTAAGAATTTCGGAATGAAACTGGTATGTAGAAGGTTTGGCTTGAGTCTTAGCTTATAGTCTTGGGGATTGTAAGAGAAAATTGAAGAGAAGTCTAGATATGTGTATATATATTTCTTAATGTACTCAAAGGATGGATAGTTCTCGTATCTTGAACATCGCCGATCGGGTTTCAGGAGAAGGATTGATCGGCGTTGTCGTCAACGTCATTTGCGGCTGTAATTAATACGGATCCTGCATCCTGAATCCTATTCCTGCAAGTCGAAACTTGGTGCTGCTGCATTACGAGGTGAATTATGGGGCATGAAATATCACGACATTCACCTTTAGTGCCGATGCAGCCAGTGAACTCCCCGTGCAAGCATTATTTGGTTGGGATACAGATCCTATTGATATTCGGCTAAGCAAGATCTATTGCCTATTACCGATGATCTCCCCGTGTCGGTAGGCACTAAGCTGTGTTATCCTAGGCTGCCGTTTCTCGTTTTTAAAGATCAATGGGATGATTAGAAAGCGGTAAGATCATGTGTTAAAGCTAGCGAGCAGCATTTCTGTTATCGAGCTTCTATGACGCATGAATCTTACGACGAAACCCCCCTTTCTCTGATTGGAGCATGGGTATTTCTTTATGTTCTCTGAGTCTATACGTATTCGATTGTGGCTCGGTAGACAACTGCCCCTATCAGCTACTTGTCAGAAATGTTCGACTTACACGATACCGACACAAGGATTGGTGCCATGTTCCTAGCAAGCAGTGTTGCAGCCTTGATTAATCCTTCTTGACTGCTCATATTGTAAGTACGTAATTACAGCTATAAGTCGGGTCAGCATTTTATATTCCATTACCTCTACTTCTATATTGTGATCTACCTAAGTGCTTGTACAATGAGTTGAATCGTCGCTTGGAATCTTGTTGACTACATGATCATCGTAGGTGCAAGCATGTTGCCAAGTCCCACAACCTCAATTGTGGTCCTCTGACAACGTAAAATGCAAAATGCTTTGATACGTGCTAAAGCGGGTTTTGCTATCGCCGTGTGGGCTATGACGTTAGACTATTCATATCTTAACTATTCTCGGCAATGGAAAGCGGGGACGGAAGCTTATATCCGTCCTAGCCGGGATCCTTCCACCCTTTGGCCCGTTGTGTTGTCAGCTGAATGCCAAGTATACGGTCCCGTGCCTAATATCCTAACCACTTCTAAAGCGTACTGACGCGATATGCCTTTGTTGGTAAAGTCCCCCTTTGGCCAACAATAACAAGGATGTCGGCGTCTGGACCCTCAGTGCCCTATTCTCATTCTGAAATCTCATACTCGACCCAATATTTTCTAACCCTCAAAGATCTTCGGGCTCTTCCTGAACAAGATGTCGAATTCCTTGAGCTCAACAGATGCTTCCAGCTGCCGCTACGCACTATCCAGGAAGAGTTCGCCAGCCAATACTTTCTGTATCTGCATCCTTACTATCCACTCATAAACGAGAAGGAGTTTTGGGATATGTTTCTGGGTCAAGAGACTAAGGCGTCAGCAATGTCTCTACTTGTCTTCCAAGCAATGCTCTTTGCAGCTTCTGCGGTAAGAGCTGACTAATTGTTCTCGTTCTGGCACGCAATTAACAATACCCAGTTCGTTTCTCCTGCACTGCTCAAGAATGCCGGGTATACAAATGTCAAAGTAGCGCGAAACATCTTCTATCGAAGGGCCAAGGTACGTGGGATTACTGCACCTGGTCTTAATTCTGTCTAATAACCCCATATAGCTACTGTTCGATTTCGGAGTGGAGAGTGATGCATTCACCAAAGCCCAAGCAGCACTTCTTCTGACCTTCCAGTTTTCTTCTGTCGAGCCACACGCAGGGAGTACTTGGCTCGCTATTGGTGTACAGAATGCTATCGTTGCGCAAGCACATACATTCCAAGCTACTAGTTCAAGCATAGCTCGTAAAAGGGCTAACAAGAGACTTTGGTGGTCTCTCTTCTGGAGAGACAGAGTGTTGACTCTCGGACTTCGTAAACCACTCCAGATAACTCCTTCTAGCTTTAACGTGAATATAGACCCCATCACCCCAGATGACCTAGCTGAGGAAACCGACTCTTCGGCTATCTACAGTATTATCACCAAGCGTCATCTTGCGGATATACTCAACTTCCAGTGCCGGTTGGCTGTCATTCTAACAGAGACACTTTCTATATGTTATGGTCCGAGTGCATTTGATCCGACATATTTGCTTGACAATTTCGACAAAACCCTGGCCCAAATCCGAATCGCCAGAAAAGATTTGGCTCGCTGGATCGAGGAAGCGGATGAAACTCTCAACACGTTTCTGAAGGGTACAGAGGCGCATAGATCCACGACCCTTATCTCAAGTGTAGTCTATATATATGCCTAGTGAGTCTTACGGACAGATTTGTCTATGCAACACTGACCTTTTTCCAGTGCTGCTCAGATCGCCTTGGGAAACCATGAGGCTATGATGATCGAACAGCGACGAAAGGGCATAAGCGTGATCGATGACGCGGTTCTTCAAAATATCAGTAAAGACATAAGTCATGCGACAACAGAGACAACGAAGTTAGTTCGATTTATCGTACAAGAAGGTCTGACTCAGCATCTTCCCATATCTGCGTTAGTACTTGGCCTCTTGGGTATCAACCAGTAACTAACGCGTTCAGAATCGCTTATATAGCGTTCCCTCTTATGTTGAGTTCTCTGGGTGAGAGGCTATCATCATTAGATTCAGAAACGGATCACGATCAACCTCTAGCAAGATCTCATGCGCAGGCAATGCATCTGTGTAGTCAGCGCTTTGAGGGCGCCGTAGACATCAGCAGAATGATCACACAGATTGTCCAATCAACACCAATGCAGTTACCTGTTCGCGCGAAACAACCGCAAACCTCATCTCATGGTAGCACAGTAGGAACAGAGATGAGGACATCGACATCGCTCAACAGTCTGGCAGGGTGCTGGGACGAGCTCTTTGTTACACAACACTACATGCGACTCCGCCTTTCACTAGACTACGCCTTAATCACTGGAAGGCCGCCGACTGAAGCAGACCTTCCATCTTCTTTTCTTCGCGATGCCGGGATAAAGAGGTCGGTGATGGGTTCTGTTCACCGTCTATCTGCAGAAACGCTGTACTCACCACGCAAACGACGTGCATCCGAAAGCATCGCTGGGTTACCGAGAGTCATTGAAATTGATGAACAACCAGAAAACGATGAGTTGAATGCCGGGATTGGCGAATCCTTGGATGATCTGATGGTACCTGATATGCAGGTTGTTGCACGGCGAGAGGTACTTGATACGCTTTCTCGGCCGTTTTTCGAATACGATACGATTTGGGCGGCTAACTTGTTCGAGGAGATAACTGATGGACTTTGGTCATGATGAACTATTATCTCTTGCAGAAACTCAACATCACTTAGAATGAGCTGAGGGACCCTGTATGTAAGCTTGGTTCAGCGATCAACGACAATTCACCTCAACGTCCATGAGCTGAATTCGCTGCCATCAGATGATCAATGTCGTCAATCCTTTCCCCGGCTAAACTCGTGTGGTTTTCTTATACCGTCCCAGCGTAAATGACTTATTATGTGGGCGATATTCCATTACGGTACTTGCATTGGAATTGTCTACGATCTGCAAGTCGGGGTAAAGGTGCAGTTCCCCCGCTGGAAAATCTCAATTTCCACTACTCACATTGTATCGACGGGAAGGGAATTGTTGCATCACAAGTGTTGTGCCGCCCACTTGCGGGTTCGTGCTATCTTCCACCGAAGACACCACACCAGGACCCCTGTGAATACCACAGAAAGTGATAAGAAACCCCAGACAATAACCCGAGGCTTTCATGCTTGTCCATCTACATCCGCCACAGTGACGGTCCATACACTACGTCGTGCAGGGACATATCTGGCTAAGCAGTAATAATCGCATATTTAACCTGATCCCTCTCCTTCTGTCACAGCATTTCCTGAATACTTGGCACAACATTGCACGCTTTCTTTTTTGACCCGTTAATATCTAAGTTCACCGCTTGCCACAATGAGAATATCCTTCGCCGCACTTTTCTTCAGTGCCGCAGGCATAGTCCAGTCAACTCCTTATTCCAGGGCAGCGAAACCTCCCCACTTCTTCCTGATCGGAGACTCTACCGTGGCAGTCGACGGTGGCTGGGGCGACGGCTTTTTACATTATCTAAACGCCCCAGCTGAGGGAGACAACAGAGGCGTCGGCGGCTCTACTACTGTGTCCTGGAAGTCTAATGGCCGCTGGGACGCTCTCATACAAGACATCGGTGCTGTCAAGGCTGATTTTGAGCCCGTAGTCAATATTCAGTTTGGCCATAATGACCAGAAAGTGATGGCGCTGAATGACTTCCATACCAATCTGGTGGACATTGGCAACATGATCAAAGAGGCTGGAGGTACACCTGTAAGTCTGGAGGAAAATATTCGCATCTTTGGATTGAGCTGATATTCCAAGATCTTCATCACCTCGTTAACCCGTCGCACATTCCAAAATGGTGAAGTGGTTCAAGATCTCAAAGATTGGGCAGCGGAGACAATCTCTGCTGCTGGAGACGTCGGGGCTGAGTATCTTGAACTGAACAAAGCAAGCACCGACTATGTCAATTCCATCGGGGATACGAATGCCCAGTTATATAACTTGGCAGTTGGCGATAGGACGCACCTCAACCCCGCTGGTGAAACTGTATTTGGCCGCATGGTCCTCGACTTGCTACTCCAGGAGCGAGATGATTTCTCGCCGTATTTTACTCCCAATAAGGCACTAAGCGATAAGATCCAGAAGGGCGAGTTTGCGACGGGCGAGGAGTAGACACCGTTAGTACTATCCTCTTTACTTAAGCCGTGCTCTTTCAACATGCACTACGATTGAGGTGTCGAACGACCATGGCCTTTCTTGTATACATCCAGTAGAAGGAAGGAGTTCAGAAGCGACCTGGGCGTTGTAAATAACTCGAGACTGACTGAATGTTTGTTTGTTTTGCTAAATGCACGAATGAGGCTTCTGAGCAATGTCGAAGTATTTAAATCCAGGGTGAATGCACTGGTAATTGCCATATTAATTGATATATTTCAAAGGTGCCTTTCACTAGCCAGTGTGAACGTTTGTATCTCTAGCTCATCTTATTTTTTCTAACTAAGATTAGACCCTTTTCTTGATTTTTATTGTTGCTTTCATGGGAGGGATTCGATTCTGAACAATCCAGGTGTTGCGAGGTCGCTCGGCCAAATGCTCTATATCGTAATGCAGCAACGCATACGCGATCATCATCTTGACTTCATTGGACGCAAAGAACCTCCCGGGGCATGCGTTTCGCCCCAGACCCCACGCCAAGAAGTCCTTTGTAGCTGTTGGAAGAGCATTTCGCGCGCTTTTAACGTACTCGTCTGACTCATTCTGCCTAGCATCGTAGAAGCGAAATGGCTGGTAGGTTTTAGGCTCGGCGTAGACCTCGCTGTCCTGGTGCACTGAGTATCCGGGGACACCTATTCTGAGGCCCCTGGGGACGTGTGTTCCTGAAGGAAATGTTACGCCGTTTTCGGCCATGACCTCTCGGAGCACGCCGATGGCTACGATGGAGTTTTTGCGCTGGCTTTCACGGATGGCTGAGTCGAGCTTTTCTAGCTGCGCGACTGCTCGTTTGTTCCACTGATTGCCGTGCTGTTGGAGCACGCTTTCAATCTCATCGCGCAACTCTATAACAAGCTCGGGAGATGATGATGCGATGTCTAGGAGAGCGTGTGTTGCGGCGAAAGTGGTAGTGTGGATGGCAGCAAAGTTGAGGAGCAGAATGCGTTGCGAAATTGCGCTGGTTTGCCAATTCTTGGGGTTGCCAATCTCCTCCGCTTGATCAATTGACCACTGAAGGAAGTCGTTTCGCTCGGATCTACTGCCCTTGTTCAACCCACTGCCATCGTGCTCTCGAACACCGTACTCTTCTAATCGTGCTTTGATCTCAGGCGCAAGGATCTTCTCAAATCTGTGAGTGTGAATCCTGTTTGGTAGGGTTATCAATGGGGCGACAAAGTGCTTGATGAACGATGGGAAAGCCTTGATGATGGTCGACGAGAGCGGGATATCCTGCGCGAAAGCCACACCCAGCTTGAGCATCTCTTCATTTCGACACAATGGGAATCCAACAAATGCGCGATTGGTCACCCCGCTCAGCATTTGCTGCATCGTCTCGAATACACAGACTTCCTTCCACTCTTCGTCGCTTTCCCAGTACTTATTGAAACAATGCTCGATTTCATCGGCGAGTTCAGGAATGAGATTTCCGACTTCTTTGGTAAGAGTAGTAGCGACCAGCTCCAGATGAATGGGGTCATGTGTGAGCGAGGGGTCCATGGTGGTATAATCCGTCTGTAAATCCTTCTGCGCTGACTCGTGCATGCTGAGAACATCGACCGGTTGCTCGCTAGCGAATCTTGTATCTGATCGTGGCAAGTAGACAATATTTCCGCCGTCAATCAAAGGAAGAATGACAGCTTGATCCTTGTACTGGGTTTTTGCCAAATTCAGCGCCGCCTTGACGTCGAAGGAATTGCGGATTTTGGCTTGTAAGATCGGGAACCAATCACTTTTGCGAGCACCGATGATGGGGAGATCGGGTAGGCCGGATGGTTTAATGAAGATGCGGTATGCGATATACGATACCAGCAGAATGAACGGTGCTGCAATCGCTGGCCGCGAGGCTACGTCGAGGGCGGAGTCAGCCATCTTGACGTGCTGCAGCAATGTCAAGTCGTTTTTGGGGGGATAAAAGCTTAGTGCTTTACAGCAAAACAAGAGGAATCTCTTGCTCTTTATGTATGCAATGATACCCACCAATTTGAGAAAGGCGATGACAATTGGGCCTTTTTGATTAGTTGATCAAAACGATCTCTACCATATGGGACAAGTGCTGACAGGAGTATCTTACTAGCGACCTCAGATTGGTCACCTCACTAATTGCGGTGAAAGCACTGAAGGATTTGGTGTCACCCGCCAAACATCTGTGCCTGAGAATTGATATCTTATCGATTCTAATCAGCCGGGAACCTCGTACACTTTGCCATTCATAGTAAAGTCATTAGCCCACTAGTTTCTACGCTCACATCTTGTAATTAGGCAATGCCAGCACAAGGTGAAGAGATTCAATGTCAAGAGAGTTGATGAGGAAATAGATCTATGGTCTTAGCATACCAGTTCCGAAATCCGCCGCAAATTCCTTCTCAGGCAAGAACGTCAAAGACTGCTTTCACTCCCAAGTGGTCAGTAATCCACGGCTTTTCGAATCCAAACGAGATCAACTCCTTTCGAGCATCCTCTTCGCCATGGTCCGGCTCCACATCAGCACCAAATCTCTCAAACTCTGCAAGCTTGAGGCCATCACCACAGAAATACACCTTATCCATACGCGAGCATCCATATAGCTGACGCAGCTCTGGTAGAGCCTGCTGACCCCACGTATATCCTCCATTGTCGTCGCCTTTACCATCGCCTTCTTGACCGCCGAGGCTTAGGTACGCATCTTCGAGGGCGTTGTCTCTGTGGAGCGTTCTATCGAATGGTTGGATAGCGTTGAAGTCGCCAGTGACGATAGCACCCGAGACGTTCTCAGCGCGCATGTGTGTGGCGATGATGCCCATCTGCGCTGGACGCAAAGGTGGCTCCAAAGCGAGCGACTCCAAGTGGGTGTTGCATAGTCGAATCTTTTTGCCAGACTCCAGCGATGTGTCAACGAAGAGGGCATCCCGCTCCATCTGAGTAGCTGAATAGTGCACACGAAAGCACGACGATATCTCAAGCCGGCGGTCCACAAGCGTCGTGGTGCCATATAGGCCAGAAGCCCAACCCGAGGTATCAATATCGGTGCAGTAGAAACCCTTCCGAATCCAAGTCTTCTGGCCAATATTGAGTAGATCAGGTGGTACACATTCTTGCAAGTTGATAACAACCGCTGTATTCTCGTCAGATCGATGTTGGTGAGTCAGCTCCTCCAGGTGCGCTAACGCAGCATTCATTCGAGCATCGCCATGTGGCAGCATAAAGTCGATGTTCCAGCTGTAGATCGCCAGCTTCATCATTTTGAACTTCGGGGATGATGGTTGAGATGTTTGGAGCGGCTGCCACTCGCTTGAGCCGATGCTCCATTTATAAAAAGGCTGCTGCCATGGTTGATCTGGTCGCCATGGCACGGAAGACGCGGACTTTCGCAGCGCCCTCGCACTTTGCATCGACTTCTGCACAATTCTTTCCATGATGGAGGCGATGTGGTAAGAAAGAGAGATAAAGGAAGCGTGAGTCGGCATGCGCAATCACTGCGGGGTAGACATTTCGTCTGACGTAAGATTCAAGACAACCTGAGGATTAATGAAGCATCTTCGAACGTCTCGGAATAAACATGCATTCAATGCCTTGTTGCGCAGTATAGCAGATTGGCAACGTTATGAGATGGTGGGTGAAATAGGCTTTTCCTTTTTTTGTATCAATAGCTTCATATAGCATATATGATCTATAATCCAGACCTTCTCCCACAAGGGTTGCACAATTACCCGTAAGTCTTGATGAAATCCCTTGCCCTATTTACCAGAACATGTTTTTGCTTATGCTGTCTCGGTTCCTAAAGATCAAGCTCAAAATCCCAGACTTGCAACTTTCTATCGGGGAATCCACCAGCCTGTCTGATAAATACACTCAAGATTCCATATTCATGAAAACGCATTTTGTCAAACAGTGGCTCAGTGGAAGTATTCGGGATCTCTGCAAGAAGCTCCCAGTCCTTAAAATTCTCAGACGCAGTGGCCACGTAGATGCCCGTAGACTGCTTTACAGGGTCCGGAAGAAGACCGAAGAGGTACTCGCCGGTGGCGTCTCCAGCCAGTTTACCCCGTGGATCGTAAAGATCAGGCCCGTTGAGGCCGACGGGGTTTATCGCGTTCTTGGTCCATGCACCTCGTCAACGTTAGCAAGAAGATTGAAAGTTTTAGTAGACTGCGTACCATCGGTGTTTCGAAGATAATGTTGATATAAATGCTCTCCGGATAATACATCTCTCATGAGTATGTGAAATCGGCCTTTTGTATCGATAAGCTGCCCTTCTTGGTTGACCATGCGGCTGTTTTGTGGGACATCCCAGATCAAAGTACTGCTATCAGAAGTAGAGATGGGTTTGTTGAGTTTGGTATCATTGGTGTTAAACCAGGTCTTGCCATCGTCGTTAGAGTACGCGAAGTAGACACCGTGATTTTTGTCAGCGTCAGGTGTCTCCCTGACCGTCCACGAAGTATACAGCTTCCCATCTAGGTAGTCCAACCCGTTGATGTAGGCGTTGTTGTCGTCGCCCTGGATGTACATCCCTTGGGCCCGCCATTTGCCGGTGGATGAGCTGTAGCGATGTATGTAGCTGTCACCCGATCCAGATCTATAAATGTCAGTACATGTCGGAATCTCTGGAGTTATAATACTCACTGGCCGATACGAAATTCAAGTAGAAGATCACCGTTGTCCAAAGGTTCGAAACGCGGATATGTCAGTGGCGAGTATGGTCCCTCGGATCCGGTTAAGCTGTGGATAACTGGCCCAAAAAGAACTGAACTCCAGTTGGAGGGGATATCCTCGGCTATCCCATCATTTGACACTCTGTAGTTGATCGGGACATCCTTTTGTACTTAGCATGGCCCCTATACACTTCTGGTCAACTTACATGGTGGTCAAAGCTAAGATGGATCTTGCCGTCTCCAGAAATACCCATAGAAATCATGTTATGCCCATCCATTGTCTTCTGGGTATAGTCATCGAGAGTCAGATACTCCCAGTCTTGCACATCAGGAGAGACCTTTCTTCGTCCTAGTCGGACGAAGTGGTTGAGATAGCCTGCTGGAGCAGTTTCGTAGAAAGTCACATATTGATACTCTCCGTATGTGATAAGAGCATCTTCCTGGTAGCTGACACCATTGAGTCGCTCGGAACCCTCGATGTCGGTACCGATCGTCCAGTGTCTGGTGGACTTGACCGTGAGGGCTGAGACGGCCGACATTAGGCTTGTGGCTATTAGTGTGAAGGCAATGCTGTGTAGATGCATATTGATTGATAGGTTGGCACCCTACATAGAAAGACGCATGGGAAACATGGACATACCTAAAGCGGCTTGTCTAGTATGTATATATAGTATGCTCGGCTAAAGGAGGTTGATCTCGTTCAAGATGGGAACTTGTTGAATCTCGCATGTAGTCTGTACGTCAAACGAGCTAGTAATTCCACCATTCGATTTGGGTGCGGGGAAAACGAATTTGGTCACCTTGGCGCGCTTCCTTATAAGTAAGGATGTGTTTATCTTAATATGTGACCTTCCTAATGATCACTAGGCAGAACTTCCACACGCTAGACACAGGGTCTTGTACGGTACCGCTTATTAAATATGGCTTCATAAGGTATCTACATGGGACTGCTCTGTCCCCGGATGTTTGGCCGGGCATGAGATGGCCCGATATGCCGATGCATGTCTGGCTGACCAGTGGCATGACAGGCCATCATACAGATTCAGAAAGCTTTACCAATCGGCACTCAACTCTACCGTTTCAGTCATCTAATTCATGTTTACAACCGGAAGGGAGAGGTTTCTATTCTTCTGTGTCTGAATGTTGCAGCAACTTTTTAGCCACAAATCGCAGACTATGGTATCCAATCAGCTAAGGCGCAGTGGCAGAGTGGTCTAATGCGATAGACTAGAAATCTATTCTCTTCGGAGGCGTCTGTTCGAATCAGGCCTGCGTCGATTGGTTTATGTTTTTGCCCGTCTATTTCCTTAGTAATGATTCTTTTTGTAGGAAGGCCCACACAGTCCAGCTTGCCCAGAACCGATACCTCGAATTGACTTCGAGATTAATTTGTGATGAAAAGGCGTTGTAGTCCATACCCAACCCCTCATATCATTATCGACACATTCCACGACGCGAAATGTTACCAAGAGAGCACAGGTTTTGTTTTCTTAAAGCTTAACTGTAATGAGAGAAGTTTAATCAAAATCATTATGAATAATGCGATAATACAATCTCAATTCTTCTGCCTCCAGCTACTCATATCCCAATTTGATCTCCCATGACATACCTCAAGCCTACGAGATAGAAATCGACCCCACCGAACCTTTCTTGACGGAGTGTTCTCCAGCGTTAAGTTCAGTGCTATCACCAGATAAATCGCCTTTCGAGTATACGGTCAGCCTCGTACCAGAAGACACACGGATGAAGCGAATATCTTTAGCCTTAAGCCCAGCCTCATCCAGAAAGACCTGGTCGAAAGTGCCCAAACCAAGGGTCACACCGTGACCAGTGGCGGTCTTGGCGGAAAACACGGCAGCTCCACGCTTGGGTTGTGGCACGGGGATCACGCGATCAAAGCTCAATTTGAGGATGTAGGCAAAGGATTGGGCTGGCTGGGCAGGTAGCGAGATATCGAGGCTGTTCTTGGTCTGCTCCCAATCGGGCACCTCGTGATAATCGCCTGGCTTATCACCCAGAAGCTTGATTGACTTAAGAGCTTTCAGGCTGACAGCAGCGTCGGAACCAAGAATATCGATAGAGACGTGGTTATCTTGAGGCCAGCCGAGGACCGATACGTAGAGAGTATTCCCGCTTTTGTTACGAGTGAAGCGGATGTCGCTGCTGTTACCCTGCAAAGGCGCTGTGAAAGAGCCGCCAGTTACTTGGTTAGGGCCTTCGCCATACACATCCCAAGCTCGCGTGCCATAAACAGCCTCTCCAAAGCGACCGAGGAAGTCCCCGATGTCATGTAAGACCTTGACCTGCTCCTCTGGCAATACACCAGCTGCCGTGGGCGAGATGTTAAGCAGCATGTTGCCGCCCTTGCTGACGCGGTCCAGCAGAGAGTGAACCATGGCCTTAGAAGTGTAATACTTGATGCCGTCAGTATAGCTCCAGCTTGAGGCGCTGATGGCCTCGTCAGTCAGCCAGTAGGGTCGTGTGATATTGGCCGGTCCGCCGCGCTCCCAGTCATTCACAGCCGAGGTAAGGCGGAACCCATAATCGTGATGCTTGTAGGTGGTAACAACCTCTTTACCCCACTCGACACCGCGGTTAAAGTAATATGCGAGGAAGTCAAGACGCGTCTGTTCGTCAACAGCACATGGACCGTCAAAGTCGCCGCACTCCCCAGGGCTATAGAGCGAGAAATCGTTCCAGATGATATCGGGCTGCACATGGTCCAGCATCTCGCGGTGCTTATTGAACCACAGCTTGTCTGACTCTTTTCGTGGCAGTTGACCAAGCAATTTCTGCAAGCTTGTGTCGTTGGTCTTTGGAGCCCATTCGTAAAACCCGTTGTAGTTGTAGGCCTGATGCATGGCGACCACTAGCTTCATGTCATTCTTGCGAACAAGGTCTGCCCACAATTTGACAAGGTCCATCTTAGGGCCGAATTTGACAGAGTTCCACTCGTTGACTTTGCTGTCCCACATGGAGTAGCCGTCGTGATGCTCGCCCACAGGCCCTGCATAGCGTGCACCAGATGCCTTGACAGCCTTGATCAAACCCTCAGGATCAAACTTGCCACCCTTCGAGGTGAGAACAGGCTTGAACTGAACAAAGTTTCCCTTGCGGTCCTTGGCACCCTTGATGAAGTTCTCATAGCCCCATTCTTCAGGTGGTCCGTAGACCTTCGTATGGTGTTCACGTTGATCCGAGCCAGGCTCATACATGTTGCGTGGGTACCATTCACTCGCGTACTGAGCAGTCGTGAAGGCTCCCCAGTGCCAGTAAACACCGAACTTGGCGTCGCGAAACCATTCTGGTGAGGGATTGTGCTTGTCGGTTGACTCCCATGTAGCCTTGTATGGGCCCGAAGCATTCGCAGAAACACCAATAGGGGACAGAGCGCAGGCGACAGCCGCTACTGCGGTGATCCCAGTGGACAAGGTAATCATTGTTGCCTGAGGTGATGCTTTGAGTTGATTTGTCTTGATTCTCTTGTGCTGTAGTGTGTTTGGAAAGGAGTTATACGATGAAGCTCAGGCGCCTGGATGGAAAGGCTGACAATATTTGATGAATGGTAGGACCAACGGTCACTTTTAAGGTCTTCTGCAAGGTCTGGGTCAGCGTGGGTACAACTTACTCGAGCGGTCGACTGACAGCATGGCTACGGGATTAGCTGTAGCATGTTGCAAGCCTGGACGCAGCTAGTAGATAGGCCGAGTACGACCTTGTGTGCTGCAAACTCCCTATAAGTCTCGATTCATTGCAACCGCACCGCTATAAGAGGCCATACGAGGTGATCGGCACTCACCAGATTCGCGCGCATAGATCCCTGAACGACAGAAAAGCATGAAAATCACGCTGCATAGACTATAAGATCATATTATCCGGGATCCTCAATAATGTGCATTACCCCGCAAACACTTCACGCAGATCGCTCTCCGTCTAATTTTATCCGGATCTGTACTCTCACCCCTTGGAAGATCACCTGCTCGGCTTTTGAGGTCAAAATCAATTGAGGAGGGGGGGGATTGGTCACTAGAAAAGCAGTCACTGCAAGAGCAACACATCGACTCAATGCAAGAGACATCAATTAAGTCCTAGCTAATCTAGATAGGCAAGGATCGTTGCTCTAATACTTTTTACCGACCTGCTGTTCTTCATAATACCAATCCTATTTCCAATTGTTTCCCTATCCTTTCTCCAGTGTGCGAGGGAATACATCCTCGATAGGGAAAGCCCGTTTTCATAGCCACAAAACCTACACAATTGCCTTATGCCAAAACCTCCAAACTCAAGACTACATCATACCATTCCATTGCACTATTTTAGTCTTTGATCTGAACCATCTGCCACGGCAGAAGACCAAGTGGTCCAGGAACGGGATGTCCCTCGCGATCCATGTAAGGACACTTCTCCGGACCATGAACTCTCCAAGCCAGAACGCGGAGACCACAAGCCTCAGGCTCCCTAAAGTCGGGCTGAAGCTCATGAACAAGAATGGATGGATCAAAAAGGATCTCAGGGTTCTCAAACATGGTCGCACTCTTCTCGATCATCGCGACGAAGGCCCTGTTCTTGATGCATATCAACTCGATGTCGTCCCCAGAGATGTTGATAGGGACAAGCTCAGCAGCGGCCCCAGAGACGAGGAAGGGAATACAAGTCCAGTCCGTGTACACTCCGTTCAAGACGCTGTCGGGGTCAGCAACCTCCGGTGTGTCGATGCGATCACGATGGAGGATAGATCGTTCAAAGCGAGTTCCAGGCTTGCGACAGTCGATGATGGCCTTGTGTAGAAACTCAATCGAGACTGAGAGAGTCGGGTGGGGATTCTCAGTGTTGAAGGGAGAATCAAGGTCATTGATGGTCGAGTTGCCCAGAGACTCTGGGACTTGATGTTTTTCATGAGAAGTCGACGAACTGTTAGTCTGAGCATTACTGAAGTTGTCGTTGGACGATTCAAGACCTACCGAGGACTGGGCAACCTCTAAGTAATCCAACTTGACGGTGCGGCCCATCGTAGCAGTGGACTCGGCATCGTCATTGTTGATAGAGACCGAGTCGTGTTGATCTTCCGGAACGTCTCGGTCGGTGAGGGCAATGACAGAGTTGCCGTGACTAGACACAGGAGCCTCCAACATGGTGAAGGAGGAAAGGGAATCGGGATTGCTTCCGGTGTCCAGCTCCTCAGGATCAATCTCATGAGCCCACATGTTGATACGAAGGTCCGTCATCTCAGCCTCCAGCTCATTCATCCGCTCCTTCGTTTTGTCCATCTTGATGATAAGATTCGCGTTGGTTTTCTTTTGGTGTCTGTTTTGCGATGGAATAGGTGAAGATGTCGAAAGATGGTTAAAAGCTCGAAGGTTTGAGGGTGGTTATCGGAGAGGGAGTGTGGGTGAGTAGGTTATATTGGGAAAGGTAAGCAGTTTGACAAGGGCAAGCTCTAGCAATTTATACCGGCTACTAGCTTGTTCCAAAAGAAGTGAATTATCTGATATAGCCGTTTGTTGTTCACTTGGGACCGTGCTGGAACACGCTCAACGCGGGCACTGTTCTCTGGCAGAGGCATGTGCGGGCATTCTTACGTTACCAGTGCCACCGGAGTGAATGCCAGTTCACTATGATTATTGGGAACAAGACTTGCTCATATCATTCACCACCGGCATCTTCTTATCCACAAGTACGAAGATGCTTCTTTTCTGACTTTCTGTGGAACAGACTCCTGCACATGAAAATACAGGAGATATAAGCGACGTTATCCAACGTTCGACCGTCTAGTGAATCTTCGCATAATCAACTTTCTCTGGCCCGGATGCCATCAGGACTAAGTCGCGAACTCTCTGTCGGTTCTTCCACTTGAACTCGCTAGCTTGTTGTCGGGCTCTACGAACATCCGTGCTGTTACACATATGGTCAGTTACAAGTCCTTACATGCTCGATTATGAGACTGGTGCCCATGGAAAATAGACCTCTGGTAACGTGATAGCTGACAGAAATCAAAGCACATGCATTCTTATACAGATATTCCAACCTGGAAGCACAGTCCAACAATATCGTGTATGACTATAGAATTAACTATCCAACTTAAGAGCATCCTCCCTCCGTACATATACTCTTATCTAATCAGCTATTTCACGTTCAGTGCTAGAATCAGACGATGACCAGGTCGACGACGACGACGACGAACTGGTCCAACATGCGTTTGATTCGTCTTCACCCGGGTCAATGTGACAATCAATGGCATTGGTCCACAAACCAAGCAACCCTCCCAGCCCAAGCTTAAATCTTTCTTCGTCGGGAAACAAAGGATAGGAAACCTGCAGCATTTCTTTCATCTCACGGTGTATCGGTTTCATGTTGGGAGGACGCGGGTGAGTGGGTTTCGTGATGGCAGTGGGAGCCCCAGGCGGGAGTAGGGGCATGCCGGGAAGCGGTCTGGGCCAGCGCATATGCCTTGGCTTTATTTTCATCGTCAAAGTCATACCTGGGCGCCGAACTGATTCCCAATTCTCGTGAACTAGTACAACACCATCTTGCGTACAGAGGATATATCTCCCTTCTCTGACATCCTGTTCAATGGCGAGCCTGGTCCAGTTGAGCCTAGACAGCATATCGCACATCATCTGTGGTCCCAATACATCAGCGAGTGTTTAGCACTTAGTATACTTCTCACTTACCCAGACTTTTGTACATGAAGCATATGGGAAGGTTATCTTTCTCTCCATGAGGTCAATTATGTAAATAGGCTCCACCTCCTGACCGAGACGAAAGAAGAGAGCGATCGACACCCCAGGCTGGATGGTTACTTGAAACCCCTTACTTCCCGCTCGTCGAAATGGCTCATTCATGATAGACATCGCTATCCAGGTTCTTTCCCTAGGATCTGTTCGTGTGGCAGCGCCGATGGCAGCGTCGATTTTTACTCGGTCAAGTTGATCAAGCGAGCTGTATTGCTCGATGAGTTCCGGACGCTTTTTGAACTTGTATCGAGGTTTTAGTTGTGCGAGCGAAGACCTGATTTGCCGTTGATCGATTTCAAGCCTTTTTAGTGTGCTGGTTAAGTGCGGTGTGAATCCCATGTTTAAGTTGAGTTGCCAAACCTCGAGGTCTTGGTCCTTCCACTCATCTTGTGTGCCAGACAAGAGCATGTGTTTAACCCAGCTCTTAGCAGCACTCAGTATACTTGCTTCATGTTTGACAATGCCTTTTTCATTGTTGCTGTTGTTGTTCTCTTCACTGGCCTTGGCGGCTACTTCAACGTTCGCGGCTGGTGGTTCCAGCCTCTTGACCTCGGTGGAGGTGACGATTTCCACAGGCTTTCTATCACTGTTCAGGGTTAGTATGGACTCGTAAGGTTGGTTCCTTTAAGAGCTTTGCCATTCGCTCCAGGTGTAGCTGTTAACTTACCAAGCAGTCGTAGCGATCGAGCAGGGCGTGCTCGGCGCCACACTAGGTGCGCTGCAAGTTTACTTTCGCATCAGCCGAACGTCCTGCACCCCTATCACAACGGACGGGGGAAGAGTAGATGAGTCTCCTACCTGGACAGAGTGGCCGCGATTCCGATATCCTCGAACGAACTTTTGGCAGAAGGTACTGGCGAATTGACCTTGTTCCAAATGGCCATCTTTCTCGAGATATACTTGTGGTGACTTTTCCACCTCTTGGAGACATTTTCCACGTGTGCCAACAGCGAAAACTCGGTATTAAAGTTACCCGGGGCACGACCCTTCGTCCTGAAAATACGTTTGGATTAGTACATGTCGTCAACAAAGCATGGCGACAGGCGCTTGACTGACTTTAGCTGGTGGTTCGCGACACAGCCCACAAGATATCGCAACATGAGCTCGAACTTGATCTGTGTCAAAAGGTTTTGACAGTATCTCAGCCTGAGCTTCATCCAGTTCCAGGACCTGTCGCTCCAGACAGCTGTATTAGCAATACAGGATAGAAGGGTTTCTGCCTGCTCTGGCGAGAGGTCGGTGATATCCCTGTCTCTTTTGATGCTTTTTGTCTCTCGTACTAGCATGATCAGGATGCCGTGATATATCTCCCGGCAAGCCAAATTCAGACTCTCGATTTCGGCCAAGCCAGCTTTGTTGAAGGCATCTTCATTCTCTTGAATGAGATTCTGAATCCTGCCCAGAGTCAATGCAGTTGAGTTGACCAAAGCTATCAGTTTGGGGAGCTGATTGCGGGGCCTGTAATCACTCTCTGAATGGATCTCGAGGGTACTTGCAAGACTGACGCCCAGCGTGACGACAGGGCCAATGTCTTTGGCGGCCATGGTTCAATTAGCTCACTCAAACCTGATTCCAGACGGGGAAGGATCTGGGGACGGGCCTGAGGGTCTCTGGATGCCTTTATGAAGACCACATAATGTTTACAACTTATCTGTACCGTCTCACCGATACCCCTCGGTAGCTGCAGTGCGAAGGTCCGACCAATCATGAACCCATTGATTGCATTTCTGCCTGTTTTGAGCTGCATACTGATATGGACAACGTGTCATGCGTACGCCACCAGGACAATAATTGGCTGTTGTGCTGCGTCTGCGACGTGTCCCTCATCTCCAAGTCGTACATATCGATTACTTGTGAGTACACTTGTACGCGATGTGGCACAGGCGACCTCCGAACGTCCTTGAATCAGTTGTTCTGAACATTTGCGTATTCTTTATGTGTAGCCACATGACGACAATGTCATCCAAGTGACTGAACCAACACACATTGAATCAATCAAGTGTTTCCGACTTTCTCAACGTCACACGGCGATGTAGCAACCGCGTTATGGCAACCCACCTTCAACTGAGTCCAGCAGCAAATCTTGTTGTTTGGCCCCCAATCTTCATATCTTGCAGCTAGAGCAAAGGCATGAAGGGGTCACCATATCACCCCGAAGCAAGGAAGCGGTGACTGATAAGCCAAGAATCTGCGGAATCCGCTTTCCGTATCGATCTCGATAAATAGAAGTGCATGCAGTTGAGCTCAGGTTTGTCTCGAGAGTTTCAAGTAGTGGCAGCAAGAGGTAAGCGCGATTAGCGTTGAGGTTAACGGGCCTCATTCTATCGCCCACACTCCGCGTACAACAGGTCTTGCCAAGGACGACTATAAAGCTTGGCCGACATTATGTTATATCCTAGTCCTATTCCCATATTGTTCTCACTCGTCGCGACGCTGTTTCGCCAAGCCGTTACCCCGTGGCTCGAGCCAATTGATATGGATAAGTATGCTATAAGATGTCTACCAAAACCTCAGTCCACGCCATACGGCTAAACGGCGAGCGAATAATGTTACTTAGTGGTCAGTTTCATGCCGGATTCAAACTACAAATGTCCAGAGTGAGTCCATACAGAGCTTGACAATGTTTGCCACGGTCTCCACCCGCTGGCCCCGATGGGTCCAGAAGCCGAGAAGCGGAGGATAGCGTTCTTACTACGCGACTCGCCCCTTACTTTTATTCTCGCAGCGCTCCACAGCATCATCACCAGCGCCCCATTATCTTCCCTATTCTCCAGTAGTTCGAGGGGACACCCCACGCTAGCAGTGAAAACTTCAAATTGCGCCATCGGAGGCCAGACGCGCAAAATACCCAGACCCTTTACGTTGCCTTGCTTTGCCTTAAACTTGGCACTGACCTTGATGGTGACCGCGTTCCCGTCCCTTTCGTGTTCTCCATTTGCAATATTTCTACCATGGCGCCTGATTATCCTGTTGATGTTATCGAGAGCGCTCCCGCTGCTGTGGCGCACGGGGCGGCGCACGAGACGGACGATGAGAAGCCTGTTCTCAACCACGGCGGGCATGGGCCTACGCAGCGACGGTTGAAGGACTACCACATCACTTGGATCGGTCTTTGTAGTGGAATTGGAACGGGATTGTTTATTGGAACGGGTTCTGCGTATGCGACAGCTGGACCAGCGGGTCTGCTGTTGGCGTATATCATCGTCGGTGCCGTTCTCTGGTGTGTGATGCAGAGTATCTCGGAGCTTGCAACTTTGGTATGTTCCCAACTCGCGATTGGCTTCTATTGCGAAGATGCTAACCTTTACTCGATAGCTCCCCACAGCGGGTTCATTCCCCCATTGGGCAACCCGCTTCATTGACCCTTCAGTCGGCTTCTCACTCGCCATCTCCTACGGCTACTGCTACACCATCGCGATTGCGTCGGAAGCGTCAGCAGCAGCCGTCCTTGTTGGCTACTGGACAGACATCACCCCAGCAGTCGTCATCACCATCAGTCTCGTGCTCATGCTATGGATCAACTTGATGAATGTCAGGTACTTCGGCGAGACTGAAGTCGTCACTGGCGCTATCAAGGTCTTCTGCTTCGTCGGACTCGTCATCGTCGCGATTGTCATCACTGCTGGAGGTGGCCCTAGCCACGAACCCATTGGATTTCGATACTGGAACAACCCTGGCGCCTGGATTGACTACAACGGCATCACAGGCTCAACGGGACATTTCCTCGGCTTCCTCTCTGCCTTTGTCAACGCGTCTTTCTCCTTTGTCGGTGTCGAGACTGTTGTCATCACCGCCGCCGAATCCATCAACCCGCACCGAGCTATTCCCAAGGCTGCAAACCGCGTCACCTATCGCATTGGTTTCTTCTATATCCTCGGCGCTTTTTTGATCGGCTTGATTGTTGATCCCAGAAACGCCAACCTCGTATCCGCTACTGGCAATGCTAACAGTTCGCCGTGGGTCATCGCTATTCAAGCGGCTGGTATCAAGGTCCTGCCCTCGATCATCAATGCTTGTATTCTGGTATCTGCATGGTCGGCTGGTAGCTCGTACTGCTGGGTTGGCTCTCGTATTATCCTGGCCATGACCACAGATCGTCAACTTCCGCAAATCTTCGGTCGCACAACATCAAAGGGTGTTCCTTGGGTTGCTGTCATCGCTGCCTGGCTGTTTGGACCCCTGGCATATTTGAGTATGTTTCACCTCTGCTTATTATGATGCACGATCAACTGACTTCTTTCAGGTCTCGGCTCTGGTGGTGCTGCTCAGGCTTTCACTTGGCTTCTTAATCTCAGCACAGTGGCAGGTCTGATCGCATGGGCAACGCTCTGCTTCTGCTACCTCCGCTTCTACCGCGCTCTCAAAGTCCAAGGCATCAGCCGCGACACTCTTCCCTGGAAAGCCCCCTTTATGCCTTACACCGCCTGGTTCGGAGGTATTGGTTCGGTCATCATCACCCTTGTAGCCGGATTCCCCGTATTTCTCAAGGGCAACTGGTCAACTTCAGACTTCATTGCCTCTTACATTGGCATTCCCATTTTCATCATCCCTATTATTGCTTGGAAGCTCGTATACCGCACCAAGGTAAGTTTCCAGGGATTCTTCAGCCATCGAGATATCATGTATACTAACCTCACTCTGTATAGTTCGCACGAGCTAAGGACATTGACCTGTGGTCTGGTCGTTTGTCACAAGGCGGCGAGATTTCGGGCCAGGAGTCCGAAAAGGAGGCTGTTTGAGACCTTATAATTTCAGCGACAACGTATATTGCCGTTGAAGAACTAAAAGACATTTGTTTTCGGGGAGTTATCAGCATTTCAACCTATAGATATGACTTAGAAGCCTGTTTTTCATCAAAACGGAGCATATATAATCTCGCGATATCAGCGGAAATAGAAGTAATTTTCAACACTTTTCTAGTTGCTCTGGCATCGATTAGTGCTTAAGAATGACAATCCTTTGGCTCGGGATGGTCAAAGTTGAGTCACGAAATTGAGAAACTGGCGGCATGGTATAATCGAGGCTTCATCATCCCCTCTTCTCATTGATCGCCATTGTGTATCTCCGAACATACCACCATCCCGCAAACCAGAATACGTTTCTATTTCTGAAGAAACACTTCAGAAAGATAAGACTAGATACGGCTAAGCTAGGGCTGAGGCTACAAGTAACACGCTCTGTCATACCCTGGTTGGAATTGGGTCATTGACCTTTTTCAAATTTGCCAAGACTCGATCAGTCAGTCTTAGGGACTTCAGACCGCTATCAGCTGGCCAGCCAGTATTGCTGACTATACGAAGAACCCTGGCGCCAGATTGATCTGTTCGGGCGTGCTTCCCGTAGGGCATAATATCACAATACCATTCTCTTCATCCTCCTGTCCAGGTATTGGAGCATCGATATTGAGATCTGCCATCAATACGCCAACCTGGTCCTGACTTAGTAAGAATTCCTGGAATAACATCGCTGGACAATATCTCACCTTGCCTACGGTCCCCGCATCAACACCAGAGGCTCTCAAATTCTGCGCCAACCGAACAGCCAGCGATGCCGCAAACAGGTTGTTCTTCCCTACTTCAGTCATGATACTCATAAGAGCTGTGAAGTTATCTTCACTTTGGCGGTTACCAGAAATCAAGAAGTCCGTGAGAAAGAAAGACGCTGCGATAAATGTAGCGAAAGAAACCAGCGGGTTGCGGAACCTCGTGGTGAGATCTGTGACCAACGCCACCGTCATCATGATCTGAAGAGCTGACTCCATTACTCGAGAGTTGATGTGCGGCAGCGCGGCAATGTCCATTTGTGACCGCGCCGTGGCTGAGCGATGGATGCAGATCCTTGCCGTGTGTAACTGTAGGTTGATGAGAACAGCCTCAGGGCTTTCCATGTTTTCGGGGCATCGGAGGTGTAGAGGTAGTGTTGCAAAGGCATTCGTGACGCTCTGGTCGAGCTGTTGAAGTTGGTGCCAGTCATCGCTATCTTCATCCTCCTCACTGCCTCTGGAGAAGTTGAAACATTCGTTGAAAAGGTGGACAGCTACCACCCTACAAGCATTAGTAGAAAGTTCATACATGTCTTGTTTGAGTGCTTGTTTGAGAGTCATGGTAGCCAACGGAGTGCTGGACAAGAAGGCGTCTATGGATGTCGGGAGCCGCGTTTGTATCTAATGAGTTAGAAAGGAATTCAAGCTTTGTCAAGAGATGGGGCTGGTACTTACGCTGCGCCAATCCATCATTGTAGGCCAGCCACCTGTGCTACTGGTAATTCGATCGGTAGAGAAGATCACCCAGAATGTCTGTCTTCGTTCTTCCTCCTCTGTGAAATCCAATGCCAGTGGTAGTGTCAGGCCAGCAGCATTCCTACCGTCTAGACGGTGAAGCCCGAGGATTTGCGCCAAGCGAATGGCTCTTGCTATACTCATAGAGGCTCTTGAGAACCACAAATGCTGCGCTTCAAAGTGGCTAATTAGGACCCAAGCTTGACAGTGAGCTAGTGAAATTTGATCGGCATCGCTCTATTTGGATATTAACATTGATAAGGATGCTAGAAAGAGTGTTGAGCTCCACCTACTTTCATTTCATCGGCTTGAATGTACTGACGTGCACGAACGTAGAATGTTTCGGCCATGTACCTGTAGGTAGGAGATGCACTTGCTCCAGCCGCCAGGATAGCATACTGCAAGCACATGGGGGGCTGCATGTGTGCGGGCCTATGGAGGGACGCGATGTACCTCTCCCCATGTATCATGAAAGAATCGGACTGCAGTTTGGTGAAATATATCGCTGTGCTAGAACGTCATGTCAGTCTCTAGTCTCGTTCCCATATAAGCACCACTTTGGTCACTCACAGCTCATCAACCAGATGAGGAGGCGGCAAGCCTTCGAAGCGGCCAGTGTCAACGAGCTCGGTGCTGAAATTGAGACGATGAAGCTCTGGTGGGCTGCTCTGAGCTTCCAACCTGGCCTCCAAATCCCCTATCAAGGCTATCAGCACATCGAGACACTTGACCGCGACGGCTTCAACGTACGAATCCGACTTTGCATATCGCGCAATCGCGGTCTCATGGCAGGGTTGATCACGGGCTTTTTCCTGGCAGACGGATACTCGCAGGTTTCGCCCACCTTGGCGCAACGGCCACAACTGGGAACCACCTTGTCGCATTTCAATTTCCGGTACCTGCAGAGTTGACAGGAGAAGGGAGAGAGCAGGCCGAAGTCCGACTCAGAGCTGGGCACGTGTGGCGACTGAGACGAGCGCGACCCCTCAGACATGGTCACCTTGAGTCGCCTCTGGGGTTGAGGGTGGCGTTTGTTTGGTGGGGGTAGGTCTTGGCGAGGGGGAAGGGGAGAACAATATCGATGGTCTATCTATATTAGGCGTTGGACACTCGACCAGATCGAGATGGTACGATCGAGACTTTGTCTTTGGGAGAAAGCTTGTAATGAGAACATATTGTAAGCGTAATATTGCTCAATGAGCTGCGGGGGAAAAGAAAAAGCGCTGTCAGCATTCCTGCCTAATTCGGATTACTCTCACCGTGTGGTTTATTAGGAGGAATATGAGAAACATACGATATACACCTCTCCTACTAGATGAACTGAATGCTTGATTTTGTATTTGGATTCAAGAAAAAATCTAGGTCTCATATTTGAAGCCTCTTTTATATGATATTGAATTTCTAGAAGACTTCTTACAATTATACAGATATTACTCGTCATCATGTCTGCAAAACCCTTATTGTTGTTATTTCCCTGTTACAGAATTGGTCACAGCCGTTGCTATCTTATATATAGTCTTGCGTTGGAATAGTGAGCCCCGAGGGCCATGCAGACGGCCATCGGCGCTGGTAGATCCCGCGTCGCTTAAGTCTGGACTCGGGATCCTACACAAACTAGGACTTAAGCATATCGCTGAAGCTACTAGATTGCCGAAGCCCAGCGTCACTTTCCTTTCCCGGCGACGAGATCCGACTCAACGCGCGCACTGATTCGCCGCGAGGGCGCGTAAAGAGGAACCTTTGCAATTGCCGACCCAGGCATCCCAGCATAAGATCATAGCGATAGTGCAATGCGGCAGTAGACAGGGGTTTCCAGGGCTTTAGACGATGGAGCTTCCGCTTTGGGCAAGGTAACCTTGCGGAGATATGGGAGCTTCCGTGCTTGGTGCTTCCTGGTGTTGTATCACATATATCACCTACCCTTTTCGAGACATGGTCCGGCTCGGCCAGGATGGCATCATTCGCAGAAGTTCTTGGAGCAGTACTATCGTGGAGGGTCTGCTGATCAGATTGATAGTGACGCAAGTACCATCAAGGTAAGTCATCGTCACTCAGCTCGATGGCTATAAATGCGAGGTAACGACCACATCCTGTGAACCATTCAACCCCGCACTTCAATCACTCTTCTTCCCATCTCTTGTGCGCAGTTGATTCTCGAGGAAGCACTCGAAGTCCACTCACAAAATGCGGTCTCTTCTTCTCGCTCTGCTCCCTCTGGCCTTGGCCACGGCTGTCCCCAGCTCCAAGAAGGTTGACTACAGTGGGTTCAAGAGCCTGCGTATCACCCTTCCCAAGGGTGCCGAAGATGCTGCTGGCGAGATCAACAAGCTTGCTGCCACCATCCTCAACCCTGGTGCCCAGGAAGAGCTCGATATTGTTGTTTCTCCCGAGAACCTCAGCAAGGTGAAGAAGCTTGCGTCTGAAACGACCGTCCTGGTTGAGGATGTTGGCGCAGCACTTGCTGAGGAGGAGACCGCTGAGGTGTATGCGGGTAAGTCCAGATACATCAAGTCCAGCACTACAACACAAGTGTGCTAATAATCTGACAGCCCCAAGTGATACGTGGTTCACCGCCTACCACAGCTACGCTGATCACCTTCAATTCCTCAAGGACCTTCAGACTAGCTACCCCACCAAGTCCGAGGTCTTTACACTTGGAGACTCTTTCCAGGGACGCACTCTGACTGGTATCCATATCTGGGGAAGTGGTGGCAAGGGTTCCAAGCCGGCCATTGTCTTCCACGGCACAGTCCACGCTCGCGAGTGGATTGCTACTATGGTAAGTCATACGCAAACATACGGGCTTCATAAGAGTTAATGACTAACTACCCTATGTATGATAGACCGCCGAGTACATGGCCTACCAGCTCCTGACCAAGTATAGCTCCGACTCTGCTGTGAAGGCCATTGTCGACAAGTTCGACATTTACATCACTCCCATCGTCAACCCCGATGGTATGCCTCACTCATAGCCTGACCTATCTAGCATCTTCTTTCTAACCAAAATCTACAGGTTTCGTTTACACCCAGACCACCAACCGTCTCTGGCGCAAGAACCGACAAACTGTCTCCGGAAGCTCATGCGTAGGCCGAGACGTCAACCGCAACTGGCCTTACAAGTGGGAACTTACTATTGGCGCTTCCACCGACCCTTGTGACGAGACCTTCAAGGGACGCGCTGCCGGTGACAGTCCCGAGCTCAAGGCTATCAAGGGTCAGATCGACACATTGGCTGGCGGCAAGGGCATTACTTTCTACGTTGACTTCCACTCCTACGGACAGTACATTCTCTGGCGTAAGTCTACTCACGATGTCGATATCCAAGTTCTTTGTCTCTAACCTTTCGTGTCAATAGCCTATGGTTACGACTGCAGCTTCGTTGCTCCCGAGGAGGCTGCTCTCTCGGCCATCGCCACCCGCCTCAACAACGGCATCAAGGGTAACTCTGGACAGTCTTACACCACTGGCAACTCGTGCCGCGCTCTATATGCCACCACTGGTGACAGTCTCGACTATGTTCAGGGTGTGGCCAAGGCCAAGTACTCCTACACCATTGAGCTGAGGGACAAGGGCACTTACGGCTTCAGCTTGCCTGCCAACCAGATCCAGCCCACTGTTCGGGAGACCTGGGCTGGTGTTGTTGCTGCGCTTGGGGCAATTTAGAGAGAGCACAGAGATAAAGCCGCAGTGTGATTCAATAGGGTGAATAGGTTTGAGAAGAGCGTGCACGAGGTCGATAGTAACAAGGATATATGTCTTCGAGCTGCGTAAGATTTGACTCTACCGTAGACCATCAATACCTTAGCATGAGCCACTGTGAGATGGTTCCGTTCGACCAGAGTAGCTTCGTCTCGGTGATAGGTAGAGCGAGGTTCGACACCATCAGTACTATCAAGGTGGTTTGTGACGGGTTCCTTCCTCGACATCATCGGCACCATGTTCCACTACGTTTGTTTTGCGCTAAACATAGTATCAAACGCAAAGACGCGTTATGCGTTGAAGCCCGGACGTGTAAAATGCGACGCGAACCAGATCAATTCAATCTGCCTACCCTATAATCATAAGAGCTGCCATCTTTCGGGGGGTTTTAAAGGATTAAAGAACAGCTTAATACTTTTTTTTGTAGCGCTATTAGACCTCCATTCAGTTCGTTCAAGAAGCTGAGTATATTTTTGCAGCTACTTGTTGTTGATATTTTCCGGCAAACCCAAAGTCACTGAATCATTGAAGGTGAGTATGAGTGTAAATCGACGGTTAATCTATGAAGCCAAACCTCTGGTTCCTCTTCCCATATACAGAGAAACTGTGTTAGTGAGCTACCAAGTCTATCGGCTTGCACTCAGCCGCCGCTCAAGTGGTGACACCGTAAAAAAATACATTGATACCAACTAGACACTCACGACGGCTTCAACAACTCAAAATCTCTCGCCAGAAGGCTCCGACGTCTTGAATCGGTATTGTTAGGTGATGAATCCTATTTTGAGCCTTTCGCTATCCTCTCCAACCATCTAAGGCTCAACGTCATAACGAAATAGTGACGGATAACGAAACTCTAATAGGACGAATGGTATTTCATGCAATGAATATCGTATTTCAGAATATTAGCCTTATTGGTTGCTTTGTCTGCTTCGAAGATGGATCAGACGATCCCTAACAGGCTAAAGCTCATTCAATCCAGATTTTAGACACCCCATCTCGTGTAGCCTCATTCCTCGTTTAGATTCGTTTACCAGGAATGACATACCTACTCATGCATTTTCGGTCCCTAACAATGGTAAACGATCCATGCGATCTCTTTATGGCAACGACAATACTATAAGTATTTCAATGGTCTCTATTTCTTTGCTCTCAACTGCCATCTTTCGACTCCAGACCTTTACAATACCTCTGTTCTTGATCATGGCCGACGCCCCGAGCTCCGACGCATTTGACTTTAAGCTTTACCGCTACGATCCCTCACTACCAGCCGCCATAGTCAGCGTTGTGATTTTCGCAATTCTTACACTTTTTCACACTTGGCGGCTATTCCGAGTACGCGCATACTACTTTACTGCTTTCACCATCGGCGGCATTTGTGAGTCTCACGTCTATCTATCGACACAGCTCTTGAAGTCAACTCAGGCAAGCTCGTGCTGACATTTATCCCCTGAAGTCGAAACCGTCGGTTACTGTGGTAGAATATGGAGTCATTTTGATAGGCTCTCAGTAGGTGGTTTCGTTATTCAAGCCATTCCGATTCTCGTCGCCCCTGCGCTGTTCGCCGCCTCGATTTATATGATCCTCGGCCGATTAATTCGAACCGTCGGAGCCTCGCACCTATCGCTAGTGCCTGTTCGATGGGTTACACGAATATTCGTTACCGGCGATGTCATCGCCTTCGGCCTACAAGCAGGAGGCGGAGGTATTCAATCCGCGGGTACATTGAACCTCTACGAGCTGGGCGAAAAGATCATCATCGCCGGTCTGTTCGTACAGATCGTGGTTTTTGGATTCTTTGTCTTGACCTCAGTCTTGTTTCACTATCGACTGCGCCGATGTCCTACCACCGAGTCGTTACGAGGCGATGTCCCTTGGTCGAGATATCTTTACGTGCTTTACACGTCGAGTTTTCTCATCCTCGTCCGTAGTATCTTCAGGGTGATTGAATACCTCCAGGGCAACAAGGGATATCTGATTTCGCACGAAGTATTCTTGTATGTCTTTGACGCCGTCCTGATGGCACTCGTCATGGCTATTCTCTTGGTACGGTACGTGGACTCTTTGCAAAACGGGCGCAAAAAGCAAGATCCAGAGGAGAGGGAGCTTTCATCATATGAAAGCCCTGGATCGGAGTCCCAAGGAAGGAAGCATGGTCAGAAATGATACATCTATCGTTTGAGCTACTTGATTTCGAGGTTTAAGTTCCTCTTTGCTGGCTTATATAGACTAGAAGGTAGCCAGCTTGGCAGGCAATACCACGATTCTTATGAATATTGATTCTACTGCAAGTGACGTCATGATATAGTAAAATACTCACTGACCTTATTCATGGACTGTGACGGGTATAGAGTAATGAGAAGAGCTCATGATGATGGTAGCTTGACAATTGTTGAACGACGCTATCTTCCCAAAATTCAGAATTATGCGCCTTCAAGGTGCCTCGGTAGTGGTGGGAATATTGGATATCTTGTTTCGCCCTTACGTCACTGTTGTAAAGCGATGCCAGATATTCCTTAAATGCGCATCTGCAATCAGCTCCGACTGTCGCTCGATGCCTGATCTTTTCTAATTATGAGTGGAGATGCTGAACGGGACCAAGCCGCTCAAGCTTTGACGGAAAAGTCAATTCATAAGATAATTCGGCGACGGCAATTTTACGTGTCGCAGCAAAAAAGTATTAGCCTCGGAGGTTACCGAAAGTATTATAAATGTGCTTAGCTAGGCTTCGGATAAGACCAAGGTCCGTGGCTCGTTTTGTTTCAAAACCTCGCTAAGGCCTCGTTCAACCTCGTTCAGCCTCGTTCAACCTCGTTTATCGTCGTTCAGCTTCGTCTCTGCTCCGCCTCATCACCCGTCAACTACAGCATTGACCATCATTCCTGACTACATACAAACAAACTTTTCGCCTTTACTGAACCTGTACCTCTCGTTCAACGTTCCTCGTTCAATTGCCAGCCTTATTCCTCCACTATTGTCGCGACATGAATGCCGAGACATGTGACGACGTACCCACTGCCGGGAGAAGTGGAGCTAAACAGCGTCGAGCACACAAGAAGGCCAAGACCGGATGCGCTGATTGCAGGAAACGCCGCGTCAAGGTAAGTGGCTTTGATTGTGGCGGTGTTTAGCAGATTGGACTGTCTTATCTTGCTAACTCAACGTGACAGTGCAGCGAGGAGAGGCCTGTGTGTCGTGCGTGCTGTCGTCGAGGAGTTCAGTGCCAGTACCCGTCGTTTCCAGCTAGATCCCTGTCCGCGGGACACTCACCAGCGACTGATGAAGCATCACCGCAACCATTGGGCCAAGACCATCACATTTCTCCATTTCCTAGTCTATCTTTGATCTCATGCCCATCCATCCTCAGAGCCAGGCCGCACGAGCAGTCAACTGCCACATTTGGAATCGAAGACATGGCGCTCCTTCATCACTGGACGGTCTCAACCAGTCTCGATATATATAAGAATTCGAGCTTATCGATTGCCTGCCAGGTTACATATCCGCAGATAGCATTCAAACATCCGTTTGTGATGCAAGCTCTGCTTGGCCTGGCTGCTCTTCACATTGCATATCTTGAACCTCAAGAAAGGCTGAGGCATACAGCAGACGCAGCTCGCTACCACAACGAAGGCTTACGCGGATTCAACCAAGCTATACATCTGGGCAGCGATGAGATAGCCGATGCATTGTTCACCTGGTCATCTCTCAATCTTCTTTATGTATTTGGCATCTCCGGCCGACTGGGTGAAGACATTTGGGACGAGTCAGGCTGGGGCAACCGCAAAGATCGCATACTGGGCATGGGATGGATCCCAATGCTTCGAGGTGTCCAAACTGTGTTAACACCATTCTTTTATACTTTGAGAAGGGGCCCGTTGGGAGAGCTTCTAAGTGTGGGAAATTGGGAAGAAATAGACCCTGACAAGGCAGTCGATGCTAATGACCAGCGCTTTTGCCTTACAAGAGAGGCCTGGAAAAACAACCCTGATGCACCAACATACGACAAGACTTTACAGGTTCTCAGAAAATGCCGAATGTTTATGGCACAATTCTCAACCATGAATAAGGAAGCGCCCGAGGCGATCCATAATAGGTCATGGCAAGGAGCTTTCCTTTTCGTCCCTTTCGCGCCAGAGGGTTACTTTACTCTATTGCAGCAGAGACAACCACCGGCTTTGATCTTGTATGCTTTTTACGGTGCCTTGTTGCATTCACTTAACGATTCCTGGTTCATGGAAGGATGGGGCTATGATATCGTTGAGGTCATTGATGATCTATTGGGCTCCTACTGGAAACACTGGATAGCATGGCCACTTGAGGTTGTCGGCTCACATACGAGGAACTAGAAATCACTCAACAGAAGGCTTTCCATAACTAACGAAGCCATATCAGTATTAGGGATGAGAAATGTCCATGACAACAAATAAATAAATACCCGCCGTCACACCACCGTGCGTCTTTGCCTTCGCCTGTCTGACTACTGTTCGTGATCTTCATGACTCTGAGAATAGTGCAAACTTATTCTCCATCGCCCGCAAGACGTCATGTGATACCTCTTAAGGGTACTCACCGAAAGCTTGCATGCTGTAGCCTTCTGTTGTACCTTTCCCATCCAAGATCCCGACGATCTCAGCCGGATGAAACCAATTGAACAAGGCCATGACCAAAAACATAAGTGTCGCATCAAAGATATACAAGTACGCTTCGTGGCGGAGTAGGTACCCATCAAAGCCTTGGAGATACTCGACTGCTCTGAACACAGAACGTACCATGATGAGCAGACTGCCTACATACAGAGCAAACATGTGCTTCTTCCAAGGCAGTCCACTGTTAGAACGACCTGTCGGGCTCTGTAGGATAGCTCGATGGAAGGCTATAGCGATGATGATGAACACACCAAAGAAGATCAGTTGCACGAAAAGACCTCCGATGATGACTTTAGCTCCGCCCTCCAATGCTTCAAGAGTGCCAGAAGCCTGATAACCACCACCTAAATAGCTAAAGTTAGCGACAAGACCATGCGGCGTTCTCAACAATTGGTGATTGCATCTTACCTCCAGCTTGAAGAATAAACGACAGTACATCTCCAGTAACAAAGATCTTGGTCATCCACTTCTTAGCGATGAGGACGCGATCTTCGCCGTCAACCATAACAACAATTCTGCCGAGTTCCATGTAGATTGTGGCAGCGAACAGAGCAGGGGCGACGAGAAGAAGGATGCTTTGGATGATATATGGCCCGAGAGTCCAATTGGGGGATTCGGTGCCGGACTTGCATCTCGCTGCATATCCAATGAGCTCAACTACCAGGCAACGTCGTTAATCTGAATGATCTGATAAGTGATGAGTTTGCAGTAGTTAACTCACATAAGCCGCCAGCGGTCAATGGGATCAAAAACCAAGATCGGCCTCGGTATAGTTGCCAGACATGCAGTGAGGTCGTACAGATGAAAACAATCGTGAATATGACGCCACCGACGACTGTAGGGTGATAGTGATAAAGCTGAAAGCCCCCAGCATCTCCAGAGTCTGTTGATGCAGCTCGTTGAAGAATATCCATGGCTGAGAACCGGCCTTTGGCAATGGCGAACAGGAAAGAAGATAAGTGTAAAATACGGGGAATGTCGAAGGTCTAGAATTGCAAGGTCCTAAAGAAACGAAGAAATAAACGTAATCAAGGAAAGCTGATGCGTAGGAAATATTAGAGTTTAAAGTTGAGAATGAAGCAAAGCCTTTATACGAATGAATTAACAAAAGAATGCATAAGCTCAAATAAGCACAGGACAACCGAGAAGTCAGGTTGACCATCTACGAATCTGACTTGGGGAACGATATTATTAGAATTGAGACTCCGTACGAGCATCTACATTATTTAAACGATGTTTAGCTACCCAAATAATGTCAAAGCACTGCTGAGCCGACCTCGTTCTAGAATCCCTGGTCCTCTATAGAGCGTTGTGGCCCAGTACTAACCTCGTTTAGCCTCGCTGAACTTCGTTCCCTAAGGTCCGGACCCTCGAATGTTTCAAAACCCGCTGGCCCGCATGGAAAGCCACTCCACAGGGCGAGATAGCTAAGGCTGGTCAGACCAGGCACGTAATGAAACCATAGACCCTTTGACCTCTGGCAAAGATACTTAAAGCTATAAACATGTCCATCACTTTGCATAGCGAAGCGACCTCTACATCGCACTACTAAACAATCGACTTGCATCACCTGGAGCCAATGGACTCGACCGAGTCTAACTTTCTCAAAGCCTGGATTCATATGTGGGCACTGGAAGTGCGTCGCCAGTTGCGTATCTGCCCAAGCACAGTTTCAAAAAAACCTTCAAGAGTCCCATATTAAGTGTCGCAAAGATTGTCTGACATATAAGAGAGAAAAGTCAAAGTCAGTATAACTCCCGTGACATTAACTTTCACTGAGCCTCTTGTGTTCACGGGTTGATAGTGTGATCAGTAGCGCCCTGCTTTTTCCAATTGTAGTAGACTACAGGAAGAGTGCCGGCATCTAATCGTATCGACCAAGAAGTGTTCTCCAAGACCAGCCGAACTCTTCAAGCCAGTCGAACCTTCAAGTTAGCCGAGCCTTTCATGCCAGTTGAGCCTCCGGAGCCAATTGGATCCCCAAGGATGACGATAAGTGGTAGTGGCTGCATCAATTTCGTCGATCTGGAGTTATTCCATAACTACTCGATCTCAACGTACTCGACCCTCTTTACGTGTTCGGCACTCGACGAATTCTAGAGACCAGCCACTCCTACAATATAACTACTCTTGGAGAGATACTTGCACTTGCAGCATTGCATCATACATATTACCGCTCGAAGATCGAACCAGATCCTTGGTTATTGATACCGACATGTTGGGAATCTTGATCATGCGAATCAATAGCTTGCGATTTGCAGCATGCCAGGCTCTCGATCGGAAGGCTAGCGACTTGTTCTTCTGGCTTTTTGGAGGCATCGATGAATTCTTATCTCTTGTCAAAGGTCGAGACCAAGAATCTTGGGCGGTCCTGGCTTACATTAGTCCCACGCTGAAGAAAGAGGAGGCAAGATGATGGTTACAAGATTGGGTAGATTGCACAATGCGCAAGGTTTATCAGTAACTTGATGAAGAGTATTGGTCGTGGATCTTGAGGCCCGCGGAAGATATGGGATGGACTTCAGATGATCACATCACTAAGTGATCAAAATTTGGTGAGCAAATTTCTACACCCAGCATTAATCACGGAGTAAACAGATTCATGCCCCTCTAACAGCCAGCCTAAATCGCGTGTACTGACATCAACCCGCACACAGCAGAAAGATAGCATTGGCCAGGGCTGTGGTATTTACCAGAGAAGAAAAATATGAAAGCGAAGTTGTTTAAGTACATTGATCAACCGCATGGTTGTGCTATGAGGTGAAGAAGAAAGGACGGGGATTAATAGAAACGGGTTGATAGCAATCATAATCCATAGAGTACTTGTAATAAAGTTTTGCCACGATTGCGCAACAATAGCTATTCCTCCGTTTCGGAGATCTCCCCGAATAGCTCAGCTGGAAGAGCGTTCGACTGTAATTGTTATATGTCATCGAAAGGTCACTTGTTCGATCCAGGTTTCGGGGATTCATTTTTGCATTTTCTTTCCCGCCCAGTCAATTTCTTCTGGTGGAATTAAATTGCGCAATGCTTGCACAAACACCGAGATTTGTGCAAATTCTCAGTGCAAGCATTTAACCTCTTGGTTCTATGTACCAGCTGCCAGTGCGACAAATGGAAGGCGGGAGGTCATTTTTGCCATGGGGGTTCTAGACATTCTTATACTGCCTGCACCAGGCACGGTGAGGTGGTATTGGCAAGCAAAGATTACAACAGATGATTCGTGCTCACCGATTGATATGACATATTGAATTTAGACCTGCCCGGAAAGGTTATTATTGTTGTTACTATAGAAGATAATGGAAGACTTGGGCACCTTAAAGGTTAAAGTCGAAGAAAAAGAATCAAATAACAGATGATTATTGGGCTCGATGAGCCACTCTTTCTCTTGACGCGACGCTGAATGATTCAATTGTTGATCATCCAAGCGAGTTGGTCATAATGTTTGTCGTAATGGGCCAAACGTCAACCCTATCGGACATGGTTCCAAAAATCGGTTCTTAATCGCGTGAAAGTCTTTCTAGCCAAGTTGGTAGACGTGTCACAAGATGCTAACCATTCGACTCGCCGTAGAACGACGGCTGGTTGCCAAAGTCTAGCCAACACACAGTCTTGAACTGGCAAAAGCTGATATTTGAGACCTATTAACAATACTCCGTGTCTAGTTACCGGTACCCGGAGGACCTGCGATCTCATCAAAGGATGGATGGAAGTCATGAGTAGGTCTTGGGATGGAAAAAGGAACCTTTGGCTTGATCGACGGTATTAGTGTCAATGAAACCTTGGCGTCATCCCTCTTCAGTAAGTCATAGATGCAAATGACTGCATGGAAAGCTCATGGTCTCTGAATCACGAGCATCATCCTCTCCACCAACACTCTCTTCCCTTTTCCTTCCACACTCCCGCCCTTCTCCTCCCAAACGTACTCCATCTCTGAGAAACATCTCCATTCAATAGGTATTGATCCCCTCTTCCTTCACCTGTCTGCTACGTATCATCGGCCTCCTTGGAAGACAGTCTCAACACGACTAAATTGCCTCCGGTATGCTCCTGACCGGAGTATTGATTTAGCCTTTGACCGTTATGGCAAACGCCGAGCTGCCTTCGCAAAAAAAGTGTAACGCCTTCATCATCTGGGACCAAGCGCCGAAACTCCAAACTAGTTTCCTCTTTCCAGGAAACACCCGGTAACAGCAAGCGACAAAAGCTCATGGAGAGACTCGCAAACACCAACCCGCACCATGTCAACCGCCTGGTTCAGAAGACTCGCAGTCATTGCCGGAAAGAACGTAACCACGTCTCTTGAGCAAAGAATTCTCTCTATGTTGCGCAGCAGGCGTATAAGAGTGCCAGGGGGGCACTGGAAAATACTAAGAAGGCACTGGCAATGCCGAGCAGACGCTCAGTGAAGTCGTGGAGCGCAACGATATCCCTTTGAGTTCTTTCCAACGGGCCAAGAAGCTAAATGATGCCCGCAATTCAATCGAGAACCGAAACCATTACAAGGAAGTGCTCAGCCAAGCGGAAGTCAAGTTTAAAGAATGCGATGACATGGCGAGTTCTATTGTCGACCGGATTAAGGACGGCGAATTGGAGTCCTACTTTGGAAATCAAGCGTAGTTGGACCACGCTCAGCAAGAGCGACTCAAAGGGACACGAGATCCTGCTACAACTGTAGACTCAAGCGTTAACTTAACAGCCACGGGATAACGGACTACGCAACGGCATAAGCAACACTATTAAGCAGTTGAACGTGGAAGTATCGCCCATTTCACCTGATGCCACTTTGTCATTCAGATGCTTATAATTGTCTCTGGGCTTTTCACTTTGAACTCCATGCGGGTTGCTACATAGTATATGTAATGATATTTGTTGATGATTTATTACAGCTCCAATAATGAGTGATCTCAATTTCTGTTCGGCCTTCTTAAAATTAATGAGCGACTACGGCATCGGCTCATCGCACACCTCAGTCACTCAACCTTTATATTGCTGAATAATTCAAGTTTGTAGCCTCGTTGTGATATCATCGAGAGGCCAGCCTAAAAAAGAGAACGAAGTCATCAACTCCGGAGACAACAAACGACAAAAGTTACATACAACAGCGGGGATTCGCTGGTCGTCACCGACCCAACTACTAATCCGCCCCTCACTGGCTTGACTAAGGGAGAGCGGACGGGATCCCGTATTCTCCAGTGGGTATGGTCGTATGTGGTTGGATATCTCCTTCTTGTAGACTATATTCGGGGTTGAGCAAAACAGAGTCCTCGTTCCCGGCGAGGGTTGAGGCTGCAAGACTCTTAATCTATCGGGCCATGATTCAACTTGGAAGACAAGCCTTAGTGGGGGAAAGGATAATTAATAATAATATAAATATTCGCGTTGTCGATTTTGTCCATTCCCAAGGTTATGGCATCCCGGATATGAGATCCTCAGCCGATATCGCCAGCTTTTGACCAATCTTAATGCTCGGGGCCAGAGACATCTACACTGGCATCTTCGTAATAGCTTACCAAAATGAAGATAACCCCACAGCTGTATGAGTTTTATGAAGCTCGGCGATGCTCTTGTCGTTTTCCTTGCGGGCGACAGAAATAAGAGAATCAAGGGCGTTGGGCATCTTTTTATGGCTGTTACAATTCTCTTTTGGACTCTTAGTTTACCGTTTACAAGTTACTAGGTATGAGAGCCCCTTAGAAAGGGCTGTACTTCCTGAGGTACTCCAATCCTCCCGCAGACGTATTCTATGGTGTGTCAACACGAATCGGAGGATAATATCAGCATATATATCCAACAATAAAGCCTCTCTACCTATCTACCGTATAAACTCATGAGATTCGTGACGCCCTGTGGATACTTTTTTGCCTCAGTTAAATCTACGATTGGTTCTACTCACACAGTTATCTAACAACTACACTAAGATCAGCCATCAATCAAATAATACTGGCTCCTCTGGCCCACAGGGCGTTACGAATTTCACCAGTTCATACGGTATACCATATCTGACACACTATGTGATAGGCACGCCTGAAAACTTGTCATTCGTCAGTCTTGGTCTCAACCTCTACGGCAGCGTGACATTTATCACTCATATCAAGATGCCATCCCGTATTGCTGTATGTAAGTATGCCCTGATCGGTACATTCTATCCGATCGTCGTCCACTGAACAACCAGAACCCGACCGTTTATCCGTCAATGATATGCTCTGCCAACGTTTCGGTATTCTCGGCACCCACAAGCGGCTATTGAATCCCCTTAAACTGAATCGTATCAGCACACGATATATAGGGTTAAAGCGTGCCCTGGAACTTCCCGGAGGAAGTCAAATATCACCTAGTCTGGGGAAATGAGAGAATCATATTCGGCTGTTCCGGCTCTGGGTTGCATAGCCTGCCTGTAATTAAACCTTAATAAGATCATTGGGCCCCGTTCCAGAAGCCTGCAACCCCGGAATTTTGAGAGTAAGGCCCTTGGGGTCTTTGGTTTTTCAACAGGCCTTACTGTCAATTTTGAATAACTGGACATGGCCGAATTTCTCTAACGGCGATTAGTCTTAATATCCTGTTTTTACAAAGTATATGCCCTACTGGGAGAAGAGGTCATGGTAGTATGTCTTAGCTTTCATGGAGGCTAGTGCCGAACTAGTGCTAAGGTTCAAGGAATATCCCAGTCATGCAACTGCCGACGACATGGATGGAAAGCTGCGGGCTGACCTTGTATCAAATGAGGAAGCTTTCATCGCGGATGATTCAGTATAATGATACGCTGCGGCTAGCACTACGGAGTACGGTGGGAGCAATGAGTTTAATTCCAAACCAAAGTCACAAAACTTTAGTTGCTTTTGTCATTCTAAACCTGATAAAGTAGTAAGTACTAAAAAAAGTAATAACTAGTCAAGCCGGCGGCGACTTCAGTTTGGATTAAAGCTTATTGCCACCCGCTGTATGGAGTATAGTACCGTAGTTATTGATGTCTCCTTGAGGCCCCGGCTGCGTGTTGCCCGCCCTGCCACCCCTCAAAGTAATGTACCCATTAATTGTGAGCCATCGAGAAATAGTCTATCGGTAGCCTGACCGGTATAGGACAAGGGGTCTCAAGGGGTCTCAAGGATATAAACTGGACGGTCTGCCCATACACTGCAATTCCTTCTTCCTGCCTCAACCCTCGTTCAATCCCAATTCACTCGTTATTCCTTTCTTCATTCCATCACCATGAAGCTCTACGCTTCTGCCATCGCTCTGGTATCATGCCTCTCGTCCGCTTCCGCAGCAGTCCCCAAGTCCTATGCCGAGTGCATTGACGTCGATGTGGCCATCATCGGTGGTGGATCATCGGGCATCCATGCAGCTATCAACCTCAAGGATGCTGGCGCAAAGGTCGCTGTGATTGAGAAGAAGTCTCAGATCGGAGGCCACGCCGAGACGTACATCAACCCGGAGACAAAGATACCCGCCAACATCGGCGTCGTCGTATTCGAGGATACCCAGACTGTGAAGAAGTACTTCGACCGTTTGGGTGTCGCTGCGGTGAAGAACAATGTTTTTGCAAACGCCGCACCATCCAAGCAATACGACTTCTCTCTGGGTATCCCAATTCCTCAGAACGCGCAGATCGCTGCTGCCACCAAACAAGCCATGGCCGCTGCCATGCAAGCTTATTCTCAGAATGTGCTTGCCAAGTACCCTTGGGTTGACAAGGGATATACCTTCGTCCCCGAGCCGGTTCCCGAGGAGCTGCTTCAGCCCTTTGGCCAATTCGCTCAACAGAACAACTTTAGTGCAATTCTCCCCCTCATCAGCCAGCTGAACTGGTACACTGGCAATATTACCACAAGTCCCACTCTTTACGGCATCAAGAGGTTTGGACCTGGTCTGATGCAGAGTGTTGCCAATGGGTTTCTGCTTCCCAAGTCCGGCAATACCCGCACTATCTACGATGCTGCTGCTGCTGAGCTTGGAAAAAGTGTCTATCTCCAATCCGAAGTTGTCCGCGTTCAGCGAAACAAGGATGGTGTTGTTGTGATTGTGAAGCAGAATGGAAAGACTCTCACTTTCAGAGCGCGTAAGCTTCTGGTCGCTATCCCCCAAACTCTCAAGAACGTCAGCCCCTTCGACCTCTCCAAGAATGAGCGAGATGTATTCTCCAAGTTCTCCGCCGTTGGATACGTCTGTGGCATTGCCAACATCCCCGGTCTGAAAACAAACCTTCAGAATGTCGGTGCTTTCACTCCTGCCCACACACCTGTCATCCCTGGAAGCAATGGCTACCAACAAACCGGGTCTCCCAACCAGTTTAATATTGGTGTAGGCTTCGATAATGCTGATTATACCCTCGCCGATAGCGAGGCTGTCATGCGCAGGGAACTTGCTACCCTTGCGGCTGTTGGCGCAGTACCTGCTGATGCAGCCAAGAAGGTGACGTTCCCTATACTTTCAAACCATGCTCCATTTGATCTGCGTGTGACGAGCAGAGATCTTGCACAAGGATTCTATGCGGACCTTCTTAAGCTGGAGGGTCAGCGCCACACCTATTGGACTGGCGCCGTCTTCGCTGGCCAAAACAGCGGGTTGATCTGGAATTGGAATGACGGCGTTATCATCCCCGCTCTGAAGAAGGATCTTGGTCTTTGAGGCATATTAATATTTTTCTATACTATATAGACTATATATTTCGCTTATTATTTCCTTCTGTATATCTTCTTCACCAGATTAGTCTTTACTTAGATAGTGATGAGTCTTCCAATACTACATGGGGTTAGCTCTCAAATATCGAGCACTGATGACAGTATTCGCTAGCTAGTCTGCAAAATGATCTAGAAATATCTTTTGCTCATATACTTGATCCTCGTGCAAGTGAGAAATCCAATATCAAAAGGTTTCCCGAAAGGTAAATTTTACCCTAATAGGAAAAAAGTGCCTGTCCGTGAATCTCCCTTGGTCCTAGCGCGATCAGCCCTCGGTCTACAGTGTGACGACCCACGCTACAGTGTTGATACAGTGGGCTATCTACATGCCAATCAGGGCTTGGCTCTGGATAAAGCGGCGCGTCATCGTTGATGATCGTAAACCTCCACCTCACCTTGCTACTCATCGGAATATTGCATACAACACATCATTACTACTTGGATGTCCGTCTTCGTATTGGTCTCTGGACACGGATATTTTCGAGATCTCAGCAAGACGTAAAAGCTATGGATAATTTCACCTTATGGACGTTAGTCTTCAGCATCCTTGCCCTTGTGCTCTCAGCAGCGAGCCGTCTTCTACCATCGCGAAGCAGTAGAGCGCGCGAGACTGGATTGCAGATCACTCAAGTAAGCGCCAGCCCGTGGAATTGAAGCCTAGCTGACATTTGATGCAGCTCTATGTGTACCCTGTGAAAGGTATCAGAGGATGCGCTGTGACCAAAGCCCGCCTGAGTCCACATGGGTTCGACGGCGACAGAACGTTTTGTCTACAGAAAGTGCATCGAAAAGACGGATCAGAACCTTCTTACGAGACAATGTTGATCGGTTACGACCTGAAGCTAGCTCTCTTTACGTCTTCGATTGACTATGAAAACGGTCAAGTCACGATCACATGGACTGGAGATGAGACTGACGATAGCATCTATTTCCCTCTAAAGCCTTCCACTGATGGTCGTGAAATGATAGATACCAATCTTCATATGAGCAAGACCAAGGCTTATGATATGGGAGATGAACTATCGAAATGGTTTTCTGATCGACTTGGCCAAGATGTTCGTTTGGTCTATATCGGCAACCAGTCGAGGGACGTTCTTGGATCACTGGCTCCTCATAGCCCCGACGCCTTGAGGAAAGCATCACTCGCCCAGCGGATCAAGAATCTCATCCCACCTTTCGCCCACCCGCCAGAGAAAATCGCCTTCAATGATCTCGCGCCCTACCTGGTTGTCACAGAAGAGTCCAACGACGAAGTATCCGCTCGGCTTGATGAAAGCTTCTCAATGGACATCACCAAGTTCCGACCAAATATCGTTGTACGCGGTGCCTCTAGGCCCTTTGCCGAGGATTTCTGGGGAGAACTCACGTTCGACAGCGGGGTCCAAATGGCTCTGACAGCAAACTGCTTTCGATGTCAGAGCATCACCGTTGATTACGAAACTGGAAAGACGGCCACCGATGATCGCGGTAAGGTGTGGAAGAAGCTGAACAAAGACCGAAGAGTGGACAAGGGTGCCAAGTACAGCCCCGTCTTTGGACGATATGGATTCTGTCATGGTGAGGATATAAATAAATCCTTGACTGTTGGCCAGCGGGTTGATGTAACTCGCATTAACGCTCAGCGGACAACCTTCGGTAAGTCTTCCCAGGAATTTAAAGGTATTCGAGGTACTAACAAAGACAGACTGGCCGCATCTTACCACTTTTGGTGTTTCAGAGAAGAAATGAGTGGCGATTTCCGGTAGTATCGAAAGACTCATTATCCATATCAAACGCCGAATCGCCATTCCTCCTCGGATCTGTTGGGTTTAGCGCGTCCCTCTCTGCCCTTCGTTGTTGGATCCCTTTCTGGAAAGTTTCTCGGTCAGCGTCAAGGTAGACCAATACCTGTCGGCCGTCATTGATTTCTATGAGTTCCTTGTATTCGTCTCGATCTTTTTTGTTGTATCCTTCGTCGTGAGTCACATAATAGCTTGTCTATTCTTCACGTAGTTGGCTGTTGTAGTTCATTCCTGAAGCGACTTGTGATACTCCAGCTTCATGTCAGGCGCTGGTGAAAAAAGAAATAACTGGAAAAAACGGATCATTAATAAATACCTTTCAGAAATTCAAAATGAAAAATCATCCATGCGACTTTCAAGTTAATTTCTCTATAAGTTCTGCAGTGTTAACTTGAATACAAAGTCAACATCGGCGCTTGAATTTCCGACTTTTCGATTTACCACGAGATCATGGGTTCAGGATGTAATAAGGCTGGGTGCCTGGTGTAAAAGTTGAGAGAAAAGCTTATTAGAAGCATCGCGCGCAACTCTTCATTGCTTTAAAAGCAGTGTTTTCTTCTTCTTTTCAATGCAGAACCTTGCTCTGTGTTGCCTAGACGCTGCTCGAGGCTATCGAATTATGCCTGTATTTTTGTGGAGAAAGAAGTGGTCAAAAGTCTATTTCTGCTGTCAACCGATCGTGATGCATTAGTGGGCCGTGGGGGCGTTTAATGTAAGAACCCACATTAGCTTATGCATGCCGGCGAGAATGCTCCTTTCCTCCACCATTGCCATAAACACCACACGTTGCTCTCACTCCCGATATGCATCACGATAAGTTCTTATCATAAACGAACTCAATGACGTAACAAGTGACGTATCCGGTACGTGCCAATGACGCTCCACGCCTCAAAATGGCATGGCATGTGTGATATAATACACTTCGATTCTGGAGTAGAGTCAGAACCATCCTCATCACGACACTCCAACAACCATTGAACTCTACCGAAATGACCAAAACAGCTGTTGTCAGTGGTGGTGCCCGAGGCATCGGCCGCACCCTTGCGCGGTACTTTCTCGAGAAGGGTTATCGCGTATTTATCCTCGACATCGACGAGGAGGAATTGAAACACACCACACAAACCCATCTCAAATCCTACTACGAAAAGAAAGCTGTGGAATCGGCTGTATGCGATCTGCGCAATACGGACGCGATTCACGACAAGATCCAACAAGCAGCCGAGTTCCTGGGCGGTCGCATACATGTAGTAATCAACAATGGAGGCATCGCAGCTCCTCATTGGAAAGATGGAAAGACTATCATGGATCGCGAAACTTTATCTGAGTGGCGAGCCTATATCGACACCAACCTCACTGCGCCTTTTGCAGTGTCGCAAGCCTGTTTGCCATTCATGAAGGATGAAAAAGATACAGAGGCAGTCACCGAAGACCATCACAGCACTGCGGGACCCTGTATCATCAATATCGGATCTTTCCGCGCCATGCAGAGCGATCCTAACCAGGAAGGATACGCATCTGCAAAGGCTGGTCTCCTAGGCCTTACGCACAGCATGGCTGTCAGTCTACAGCAATTTGGCATTCGTGTGAATCTGGTTGCTCCCGGGCGCATCAAGGCTACCCATGAATCCAAGGAGGGAGATGAGAAGGGCATTGAGTGGGCACATTTGAATGAGGATAAGGATGTCAAGGATCATCTCACAAATCGGGCGGGACGACCATTAGATATTGCCCAGGCTGTGGAATACTTGGTCAACGCGGGGTTCGTGACGGGTCAGGATATTGTTGTCGATGGAGGAGCGGTAATGATCAAATAGATAAAACGATGTTATAAACTAAGCTAGTTTCTGCCAAATCCACCTCTCACACAATAGGGAAAACCGGGCTAACCGATGAAAAACCCTAAACTCAACCCATCTTAAAAAGCCGCTTCGCCCACCTATCTTGACAGTTGACTGCCCTTGACCGCAAAGAACCAGTTCAGGGAAATATGATGACCTCGGGAATACTTCCCCAGCTTTACAGCCACGCACGGAAAATCCGAATATAGACCATCTTGACCAGCTGGACTTCAATAGCGTAAGCTAGCAGCTCAGCCATTAGAAACCCGACGTAGGATGGTGCTGGCTGTGCGAAGCTGAAGGCGGGTCTAAACGCTGGAATCCAAGGCAATGCAAAGCCGACAACCATAACAGACGCAGTTGAGAAAACAAGTATCGGCGCTGCACGGCTCTGAAGAATGGGAATCTTTGCTGTGCGCAGCAGATGAACAATGAGAGTCTGAGTGAGCAGACTATTGACAGACGGTTAGTTAATTGGTCTTGATGTCCTGCGGCTGTCTTGCTTACCCTTGAAGAAACCAGTGTGTTTGAAACAGCGAAACAGCTTGTTTGTCCTCGGCTGATCGTATACCGTAGTAGAACCAGCCCAGAAGAAAAGTGCAAATGTCGATTACAGAGCTCGTTGGGCCGAAAACGATGACGAAGCGGAGAAGATCTGAATATCTATATGTCAGCTTAGATCATAGTTCAGTGGTCATATCGAACTTGCCCTTGGCATTCCATCGTTGGGGTTTTCGCAGATACTCATCATCGACACGGTCCCAGGGGATGGCGATCTGGCTGATATCGTACAGGAGGTTCTGGGTAAGAAGCTGGATGCTGGTCATCTGTACCAAGTTTAGCTTGCGTATAGCGAGTAAGACATGTTCAATTACTCACAGGCGTGAAGGGCAGCCAGGCACTCGCGGCCACAATACTGAAGACGTTGCCGAAATTGGAGGACGCAACCATCTGAGAGTATCATGTCAGCCTCAAGCAGCACATATATGGGGAATGGGGGTATGAGCTCACCTTGATATACTTGATCGTATTTCCATGGGTGATCCGCCCGAGCACAACGCTTCTGACAATGATGGAGAGCCCCTTTTCAGTCAAGATCAAATCGGCGCAGTCTTTAGCCACACCAGCGCCCGAGTCGACAGAGATGCCAACGTCAGCGTCTCTAAGAGCCGTACAATCGTTGATGCCATCGCCTAGCATACCAACACAATGCCCTGCTTTCTGGAGACTGGTCACAATCATGCTCTTCTGCTTGGGCGTCACCTTGGCAAAGACGGTGCATCTTTCCACAACAAGATCGAAGTGTTCTGATCCTTCCAGCAAGGCAAGATCAGGGCCGGCTATGGCATCGACGTCGTCGTCCAGAGCGTCTCTCCGCTGGATCAGCTCGAGAGATCTGCAGATGTTGAGAGCCACGGGAAGCGAGTCGCCTGTGAGGACCTTGACGCGCACGCCAAGTTCAGTGAGACTGGCGATGGCGTCCTTGGCGTCGTCCTTGGGCGGGTCGGAAAAGCTGATCATGCCCTCTATGACCATGTCTGTCTCCAACGTGTCGAGGTCATCAACATCGACATCAACAAGACAAGATTTACCGAGCATTTTCGTCGCAACCAAAATCACCCGGTATCCATTTTCGTTCCTTTTCGTAGCCAGGTGTCTCCAGCGCTGCTGTAGTTCACCACTGAGCTGCTCAATATTCCCATGAGACCGCATTGACGAGCACCGAGCGAGAACCTCTTCGAATGCACCTTTGATAATGAGAAGATTGAGGCCCGTGATGCCCTTAACGATGCACCCTGATCGACGACGCTCAAAGTCGAAAGGTATGACTCGGACTTGCTCGTAGTGGGCAACAGGAACTTCCTTGCTAGTCAGTTGAAAGTTAATGATAGCTCTATCCATGTTGTTTCCACTGTTGCCTTGGATTTGAGAGTCGACTTTGGCGAGCTCCATCACGTCGAGGGTGTCTTCTTCAGCGGCGTTTGTATACCGATGCACCGAGAGCTCGTCCTTTGTTAAGGTTCCTGTCTATTAAAGTGTCAGCATCTACCATGAGCAAATGGATTGGTTGCCTTACCTTGTCGCTGCACAGAACCGTCATGGCGCCAAGGTTTTGAACGGAGTCGAGGCGCTTGACAATTGCTTGTTTCTTTGACAACTGGTGGGCAGCTCGGGCGAGATTCGCATTGACAATAGCGGGCAGCATTTCTGGGACAAGGCCAACAGCAACACTGATACTGAAAAGTGCTGCGTTACCCCAATTCCCCGTGGTCTTGCCCGAAATGCAAAGGACCTACGCAGCATTGTCAGCTCAACTAGAATGGTTAGGTGTGCGTAAGAAAGACTGACTATGGGAACCATGACCACCATAAACCCGATGAGCATCCATGTGACGTTTAAAATGCCCTTTTGGAATGCATTAGGCTGTCGTTTCTTCTCGACCGCTTTGACCATGGTCGCTATCATTGCCCCTAGGAACGTTAGCCAGATCTCTCACGCGTGGGGGAGGTATTTACCGTCGCCTGTCCGAACAACAAGTCCAACTCCATGGCCCGACACGATGTTAGTACCCATGAGTGCCAGGTTACCACAATCGAAAATGGAGACGGCTCCTTTCATGTCATTAGAGCCTGCTTCCTTAGGCACAGGCTCACTTTCACCCGTCCAAGCAGATTGGCTAATCCTTAGATAAGAGGACTCCAGGATAAGACAATCAGCAGGAACAATCGCACCAGGAACGAGTATGACTACATCCCCTGGGACGAGATCGGTATCGAGAACTGTCTCCTCGGTGCAGACAAGCTGTTGTTTGTCTGATGTTGACGGCCGTCGGACGCGGAACTTAGGGGTGATGGATGACTGCAGTCGAAAGACAGCTACTCCACTCTGGTATTCCTGCCAGAAGCGTACAGCGCAAGAGATGACGATCATAAAAATGAGGATTGCGAATCCTTCCTAAATCACCACGTCAGCAAAGCATCTCCGACCGAGACAGTTTCAGCTTACCCAATTTGGAGGTGGCATTGCGACGTTGAAGATTGCTAAGAAGGCCAGTAAGATATTGAACGGGTTCGGAATGACGGATAGAAGAAGCATGAACCACGACTGAGGCTTGCGAGAAGACACAATATTCTGTCCGTGAACGCGTCGCCGGGCGGTTGCCTCATCACTCGAGATACCATGATTGCTTGACACGAGATGATCAAGAGCCACATCTGCTGCCATCGATGCGAATTCTCTGAGAATAGCTTCATGTGTGCCGTCTCCTGCCCTTTCTGGGTTTAGCTGCCACGGCTCTAGAGACCATCGGGAACTTCCGCGGTCCCAGATACGTTGACCGATCCAAGCGGGTAGGAACTTCATCTTGCCGTGACCCATATTCTTGAGGGTTCATCTGTTATCGAAATAGTGTCTTATTTGGTACTCCTAGATCGCGGCTATTAGTGTCAGTCAGTTATGGACTGGTGAGACGTTGAGTACAGACCTACAGAACAAGCTCGTGAATACCACTTAGGGTGGATCAAAGTCTGCCGCTTCAGACTTGGCAATTCCTCTCACGAGGATTGCGCTTCGAAATTTCAATGTAGTCTCCAGATTTGCGATGACTGGGTAAACCAGGAAGGAAGCTTGATTGTCTAGATCGAAAGTAAGGATTATTGGTACTCTGTGTATTGTGCAGCTCTAAGTCGGGTGAGGGGGTCAAGAGCAAGTTATATACGGACCAGTCCATGCACTGTTCTCCCGGGCATGTGAAATAAGTGGCTGAAGAGCTAGACCTGGCGATACGAGCCGGGTATGAGCCCAAGGCACATTCGGTCTACAAAACCGAGCAAGCCTGTCTTGTGGAGATGAGTCATGCCGAGAGATCTGGTCTGGAAACTTTCGTGTTTCTCACTACTTGGCAACTTGGCTTCCGTTGTGCCGAAGTCTTTAGCAGTCAAATTTGATATCGCAGGGTGACTTTTTGGCTGGGCCCCAAGGCATTTTGCGGCCGGTCAGGCACTAGCAGATGGACACCAATTCAATGTTGGTTGGCGTATAGATGCCGACTGCCGAACTACATGACTTTACTGCGTAGTATTTGGACAATGAGGTGCAGTGAAGCTAAGGTGATAACTGACTGAGTAGGCCGGCACTAGCGAATGCCGTGAGGACCGGCCTGGGCCTTCAGATGAATATTTACCTCACTTCGTCGATTGCACACTTGGGAGGACCTATCTAAACGAGTCGTAGGCGTAGTGATTTAGACTTTGTAATTCCATCTAATATCGGAGACACTGCCCCAGGCACTGCCACCTTTGACCCACCACCTAACTTCTCAGGGGCAGCAAGACGAGACCTGCAGATACACATACGCTCAAGCCAGTACGATGTCGATGAAGAAGAAGTTGCTTAATTTGAAGTTTTCGTATTATCAAGACGGTCAATCCTTAAGTTCTCTTTATTCTAGTTATAAATGATCTGGCAAGGTTTTTCAGGTATATGTCGCTAAGTCTGTTCATTACCAAACTCAGGATGTAATCTCAAATGACGTCCAAGTAATAGTCCCATCTCGTTGGAATTTTGATGAGCAATTTATATGTTTTACAAAGCCACCTCAACTGACGACGCTCTCACAAATTGTGATGTGCATCGCAGAGTGCAGCGCTGAGCTTTGACACGAGACAATCTCGCTCATCGTATTGGCAAAACTCTTTGATATCGATGAGAGAATTCTGTTAGGCCCTTACAGTGACGAATGGTAAAGCCGAATCCCGCTACCTGAGGTATTTTGTTGAGACTAGCATTTAGACTTTGGGCTACTTCAACAGGACGCGTAACCCAGCCATTATTCAAGCTAAGACGCTGTATCTATAAGATATAAAGTACATGGATGTATCTAAGACTCTTTATCGCGCAATACTTATGTGCACTACCTAAAGCAGGTCTAGCCATCTATAAAAGTACAATATGCGGTCAGATTCTTCCAGTACTTCACAAACTATCGTCAATATTCCCTTTCCGCACCACATTGATTATAAACATCACATTATACGTTTCAACCACGAAGATCACACGATGAGAAGGCACAAATGTTTGTGAAGTCATTCATAGTTTCATATTATACTCATATCTGAGCGTAAGTCTTGAGTGGAGTTGTCGACTAACCCAGTAGGCAGTCATGGGTATAGGTAGCTTCGTCCAAAGCCGTATTAGTCGTGGTAAAGTTGGCAGGATTTCAACCTGCTATTCTGTAGTGTTGTTCGTGGAGCTGTTGTACAGTGGAGTTGATTGTTATACAGTTGTGTTGGTTGTTGTTATATGGTTTGTAAATGTTGAGTTTGTTGTTGTTGTTTGTTGTTGTGTGATTGTTGGAGTTGAGATGTTATTCGTAAAACCCGTAAACCCAAAAACGCCTGTCATGTTTCATGTACTGTGATATCCTCAATAAATCGGACTGGTTCCTCTCCTCACTTAGTCGACACCGCTATCGTCGTCGGAAACTTCCTGCGGCGCAGGCTTCTTCTCCGCAGCTGCAGAAAGTCTCAATGGTCCCAGGCCGGGCGCCAGTCTGTGTGTGCCGGCGGTGGGCCACTTGTTAGGTCCCAGGATTGCCGGCTTGCTGCTGTTTTCATGTGTTAGTGGTGTTCTTGAGCGTGTTGGTGATGATACGTACGCTTGCTCTTCAGCAGCTTCCTTCTTCTTCTGGTCTTCCTTCTGCTGCTTGCGGAGAGCACGTCGAGCATCCTTCTCCTTGCGCTCGGCGGCTCTCTTCTCTCGCTCGAGAGCCTTCTCCTCGGCGCGCTTCCTGGCTTCGGTGAGTTTCTTCTCCTTCTCTTGAAGCTCGAGCCTCTTCTTCTCATCTAGCTTTCTCTTCTCCTCAAGGCGCTTCTTCTCCTCGAGCTTTCGCTCCTCTTCAATGCGTCTCTCTTCCTCCAGACGCTTCTCTTCTTCCAGTCTCTTCTTCTCCTCGAGCTTCTCCCTTTCTCTTTCCTTTTCTCTCTCCTCGGCTCTTCTCTTGCTCTCAACACGCTTCTTCTTCTCTTCCAGCTTTCGCTTCTCCTCAACCAACCTCTTCTTCTCCTCTAGCCTCTTCTTCTCTTCGGCTCTCTTTTTCTCCTCAGCTCGTCTCCTATCCTCAGATCTCTTCTTTTCTTCGGCCCTCTTTAATTCTTCCGTCTTCTCCTTCTCCCGCTCTTTCTCCATTTCTTCGACCCTCTTCTTCTCCTCCGCCCTTCTCTTTTCTTCTAACCTCTGTCTCTCTCTTTCGTTTTCCTTGTCTCTTTCTCGTTCTCTCGCTCTCTCCTCTTCCTTCTCTCGCTCCCGCTCCTGCATCTTCAACTTCTCCTTCTCGGGATCTGGGCTTTTAATTTTGCTTGACACTCGAGGTACTTCGTAATCCTTGTGTCGGTCCTTTCGGTTCTCCTGGTCCGGCTGGCTCAGATGTCGGCTGTGGCGTCTCTCTCTGTGCGCGCGCTCACGTTCAGGGTCAACACTCCTTGTGTGAGACCTTTCCTTGCCCGGACGGTCAGAGTCACTGCTCTTCGTGTGAGGTGTTGGGATTCGTTCGCTATGAAGCTTGCGGCGCTCTGCTCTCCGAACCTCTCGGTCTTCCTCGCGCCTCTTCTCATCATCGGGGGATCGAGGTGTTTCTCTTCGCGAGACTCGTGAATGTTCTCGGCTCTTGTGATGTCGCCTTTCACTCTCCCCACGACCAGATCTCCTCTCCTTCTCGCCATGGTCAGACTCGCGATACCTAATGGAAGCAGAAGTCGAGTGTCGCTTGTCGAGGGTAGGGCGATCTCTTTGAGCTCTGCGTCTCTCACGTGCTTCCCTATCTTCCTCTTCGGTGTGACCATCCAACCTTCGTGAGGCCCGTCGAGATTCCTTCTCATCACTTCTCACTTCTCTCTCTTCGCCCTCGCGTCGTTTATGTCGTCTGTGTCGCGTGCTGGGGCTTCCTTCTCGACTTTTCTCACGGGCATGGCGTTCTCTATCAGAACGGCCGCGCTCCTCGTGCTCTCTATGTCGGCGGCGGCGTTCCGATCTCCGAGCATCACGCTCCTCGGGTGCGTCGACTTCGGAGCGATGGCGCTTGACCTTCCGCTCAGTGCGTAGAGTGTTCTCATCCGGCTGCTCCGGAACAACTTTGTCCCTGTTGAGCCATGACCGCCATGAGGAGTGACGCTTTTCTGGAGCAGGCCTGTCTAGCGCAGCAGGCCTGTCCAAGGGAGGTCGGCCCAGCGTAGGTCTGTTGACCACCAGCCTGGGATCGTCGACCTTGTAGGGAGGAGGCGGCGGCTCTATAAAGTCAACGGTGTTTTGAGAAGTGTCACTATCAGACTCCTCGTCTGTAAAGACCTCCCAATCCGAAACGTCACGGACGACGGGAGCTGGAGCTGGAGCTTTGGCTGTTGGAACCCCTGTAGATTTGAGTCGGCTCTGAAGAGGCATGTCCTTGAAGCAAAGCTTTCTATGAGGTGAAGCGAGCGTTAATGATACGATGCAGAGTCAACTGGAGTGGGGGGTTTATATTACCTAGGCAACCCAATAGAGGTAGTAAATAGTGTGCAGAGTTGAAGATTCAAGGGGGCCTTGATGCCTGCCTTTGTGAAGTTTTGGTCACTGACGCGACACGACAAGGACCCGGAAATTACTGGTCAGCCACGTGGGGCGTATTTGTGCTTTTGTGCAAGGGTCTATGTAGATATCGTCACCACTAATTTCTCGGCGTTCCAATGGCGCGACGCGACCTGAGACGTCAAAGAGTCTATAATATGCTTGTTTTGTTTTGTGTATTCAACCCAGATGAGATTATCCCAAGATCAGTTCACTTCCCAGACTCGGCAGGTAATTCAATCTGGTAAGTGGGCAGCTTCAAGTAATGAGGTTTGGGGAAGAGCGGTGAGCGTAGACAAGTCATGGGGTGTGGCTAGATCGGTCATAAGGTTGAGAGGGAAGCTGTCCTGTCCAAGGGTTGTGTGGCTGGTGTGGTGCGTGTGGCTGGGGAAATTGCGCAATTTTACTCTCTAGACGTATCTGTGTTTATCGATTCTCGGCCTGATATTCAAGTGTGTTGAGGCAAAAACAGACAAACTTTTGGAACACGAGGTTATATACAGACTGCAGATGGAGTCGCCAATGCTGTATGAGTCACATACTAAGTTAGGTCATGCGTCAACGAAGTTTTGGCTCATGTACGTGTCAGGCGACAAGCGACTCTAGCGACTTAAGCCACCATCTCGATCTACGATAGGCTACCAGATCTCCCTTGACCCAGTGGGAGTGGACCTCGGGGAGCAACGCGTAACAAGATCCCTGGTCCGAGACCCCCCGAGCCGAGGCTTGTGCACGCAAGAATATGCCTCACCTTGATTGATTATCGCAGCAGTCTCAATTGATGGTTACCGTATACTGACAATTTCTTGGGGAAAGAATAGCGGGAACTGGGCAAGTTATGGGTGATGTAGTGGTTTGAAGAATATGTTTGAGATGCAGGAAGGCCCAAGTGCAGGGGGCTACGCTCGCACCATGTTGATGTGTTGGTTCGGTTGAAATTAATGTGCTGTCAATGCCAATTCCCAATTTTTGGGCGTTGGCATTGAAACATTTTCACCGTAACTATGATGCTAGCCAAAACTAATTGACATCCAATTCCCTGTCTTGTGATTAATACTACGCCAATGACATTGGCATCTAAACCGAGTTCTCACTTCAGCAGGAATTTGTTGTCGAGTTATAGGGTAGCTTTAGCTCCAATAGCCTTACCTAGGGCATCTACATAAGGCGTAAAAAGAGCCCCGCTGTCACAACCCCCCAGCTACAGCAGGTTCAAACCTGTTCATCTTCCGTAGTATAGTGGTCAGTATGCAAGCTTGTCACGCTTGAGACCCGGGTTCAATTCCCGGCGGGAGAGATCCAGCCACCTGCGATACGCAGGTTATTCTTTTTCGCTTCTTCCAGAAGCAGCTTGTACTTTTTTGTCTCCGTTTTTATTTGTTTGTTGTTCGAATTTGTTTATTATTTGCTCCAATCATCCTGCGCTCTCTCGAATTTCTGTATATTCAGCATAGTTACCGTTGTTATGGAGATGACGGGGTCGCCATTCCGAGGAAATGCTTGTCTCAAACTAAGCGCTGCTAAGTATGATAATGAATTTAGCTGCAGACTGTCATTCTAGATCTTTCTACTCCGTACAAGTCAAAACATCATGCGTTGGCTGAATCGCCTAGTTGATAGGGTAGCCACGGCTTTCATGTACGCTTCAGTAGCGCTTGAAGTCATGTGTTGCATAAGTATGTCAGGTGGACATGAATCTGCTTTAAGTGTGATGCACCTGTTCACCCAATTGGCCCTCTTCCAACTTCATGCAGTATGCGGCGCTTCAATCGATCTGATGATAGGCAATGACAAAATCAACTACAGTCACAAGTGATACCAAGAAACTGCTCCGCAACCTGAGCCCACATTGGCCAACGACGTTGGTCGCGAATAGCAACGTGGTGTTAACGCTCACTTCGATGCCTCATGTCTGTCCTTCAGCGTTTTGAGAATGAGTATTTTTCATCGCTCTTGAATGTGCTATATGCACAATTCAATACCACAGATGGAAGCCTGCAAGACTGAGAGTTGTTCATTCGACCTTCTTATTTGCAGCTGTTGATACGGCTGAGAGCATAAACTCGCTCAAATTAACTCAGCTCTTCGACAAAGAAGTTATAGAAGCGCTATTCTAAGGGGCGACGATGAGGCCTTCCTAATACTAACAAGGATTCACATAACTCCAAAGAAAAGCGACTTGTCGTATAAGAATGGCTTGTGCCTAACATGGTGCCCGATGGCTAAGCTGCCCCATATTGGCATCACATCTGCGTGTGTTCACCGGTATCGTATGCCCATACAGTAAGATGGTCTTTGTGTTGGAACTGAACTAGAGCATCATAGTCCTGAAACAGATGAGTGAGCTCAACTGTACATGGTATAAACGGAAGCTGACTCGTCGGTATAAGCCAATATGCAACTGTCAACAGCGTAAAGAGAAAGTCGTTTATCATTTACTTTGAGCTGAATATCATGTCTGTCGAGATATAAGCCATTTGGCTCTGGTGTAGAATGTTTTAGTAAGACACAGTCTAGGTCACATAGGCAAGTCTCATTTCTATTGTTTCGATTTAACTGCATTGATATACTTATAGAGTCGGCTGCTTGTCTCTGCAGGTTTGTCATCTAAACCTTGTTCTTACCCAGCTCGCCATACTCTCAAGCCTTAACGTTCTCCTCAGTGGGAATGAATGATTCAATGTTGGCAATAATCGAGTCTTCTAGGCTAGTCCAGCCAGGTCGGCCCAGGTCCTTCAGCAGCTGCTCCGCCTTGTCTCTTGGCTCAATCTCGTTAGCATCGCGCCCGCCCGAGAAGTTGTCGGGGAATTTTCGGTCGGGATAGTGCTTTCGAAGGGTGTCCAAGACCTGATCCCAGTTGAAGCGGCCTGCAAAGCCGAAGATTCGCTGCTCTTTGACGTGGTCGAAGATGGCCGCTGCAACATGAAGTCTGCCTGTGTCGTCGACATCGATGAAGTATTCTACGATCAGATTAGTTTCTGGTTATGTATATTAGATAAGTTCTAAACATACGAGGAGCAATGACCCGATGCAAAGGGACCACGTTGCCCAAGTATAGTTGAACAGGCAGGTTGGAGCTGCTTGGGAAGCCTTGATTGACAGGATCAATAGACTTGCCCCAGTTGAAGTTGGGTAGTACTAGAACCAGTCAGAAGGGGGGACTTGTCGTTATGTCACCGACAACTCACCTGTGTTAACTACCAAATCGGACCTCTCGCTGCGATGTTCCTTATGGTAGTCCCAAATAGCCTTCTCAGACTGGTTCTTGCTCGCAGCATAGACAGCCAAAGACCTCTCTCTCGTGTACGGAGGGTCTGCCCAAGCCGTTTTGACAGCTCCTTCGCTCCAGCTCTCCTCGGTCACGGTAACGCCGGGCGCGTCGGGATAGGAGACAACAGCGGCGCTCGATGAGGAGGTGAAGACGAAGCGCTTGACACTAGGCTCCGCATAAGCAGCCTTCAAAGCACTGACGGCGCCAGCGATGGCACCAGGAATGACATTGTTGGGGTCAGGGTCCATTGACATGATTGAGGCAGTATGTGCGATTATAGATACACCTAAACCGAGACAATGTTAGTTCCAGGTCATGGTGTAGTTGGAGGCCACAAAGCAGCTCTGACCTTTGGCAGCCTCTTTCATGGCATTCTCATCAGTCATGTCCGCCAACTCGACAAGCTCAAAGTTTCCCTGTCCATACTCGCTGTCGAATGCAGCCGAGAGCCACGAGTTCTTCTCCGGGTTTCGAACTGTGCCGCGGACCTTGTAGCCGAACTCGAGGAATTGCTTGGCAACGTGGGATCCGAGAAGGCCGTTGACTCCAGTCACAAGGACTAGAGAGCCTTTGGGAACAGCGGGGTTATCTAGAGGAGCCATTGTATCGTGGGGATGTTTGCGAGAATGAGGATGCTAAACCAAGAATATCTTTGCCTGAATGCCGATTAGGTTTATATACCGCTTTTTGACGACGGGCCACGTTAGACCCCGCATTGAGATAATTAATACGATCCACTGGTCCGCAAAGTCCACACTGTAGATATGGTGAACTCTAACAGCGGACTTCGTTCCCCGATCTGTGATGTTACTCCACCAAGACCGCAAATTGTTCCACGATTTATAAGCTCGCAGCTCACGGTTCGGCGTTAACAGGCTATGGCCTACCTAAATCCCATATATCTTTCTTTTCGACAGACCCGAATTAATCAGCTAATCTACGTATGGTACTCTGATCATCACAATTTTCTATTTGTTTCTTGACTTGTCTATTACTTTTTACTAGCAAGGTTGTTCCGCAGTGATTCAGCAGACGGAAGCGGATATCGCGGGCTTATACCTACGGGGCAGCGGACAGTATCGTATCGACTGATACCCTGTAAACTCTAACTAATCCACTCTATGGAGGATCCGCAAAGACCTGACGTGTGCACTGAAACCAAGCTTCCAGCAAATAACCATGCTTCATAGGGGACCCACAGGCGTGTTAACGCTAGACTTCATAAGTCAATACGATACGTTACGTTTCTAGGGAAGGCAGTGAGCAGTAGCAAATCACTGCGATGTATATAATAAGGATCCTATTTCTTAAACCATTATAGACGCCATGACTATTTTATAAATTACCAAAAAGCCTAGATGATATGCGAATTCACAAACTAAAATAGTAGCTGTGTTCCTCTGATATGAATCTCCTCTTAATCATGCCATGCAATTCCACGTCACTTTAATACTAAAAGTTTTTCTAGAATGTGACTATCGATCCAGTTTCGCTGATGTTCTCTCCGTTGTAGGCCATAAGAGAATTGCGTCGGAATAATATCAAGATGATACAGTTTGGACTTTGCTTATTAGCTCGGGTGACCGATTGACTAGGTTCTCTATATATCAAGCGCCTTAACTAAACTTGCTTCCAGGATGTATGGAGTCTATTTCTCTCAGAAGTTTCCTGTCTGCCTAGTAAAGATAGGAGATCAGTGACTCACCAGTTGGAGAATGATTGAGGCCAAGATGCACGTAAGAGGAATTTATAAGAGACTCTATTTATGCAGAGTGAATTCTTTTGAGATAGTGTATTGGATCTTTGTCCCTGGAACTGCCGGGTAAATGCGACCAGATTGGGCTGTAGGAAACAAGTGTGAGATTGGATAGTACCACGAGTCTCTTCAAGTTCAATATGTTGCAAGTAGCAACATTAAGGAAGAGGATCACGCTGGAGAAGTAAAACAATCCCCTATACAGCACTACTTTCGGAACTGAGAAAGAACTTCTCAATTTGAAGCAAATTGGGTACTATCTATTTTGTCATACAAAGCCCGTTACGACATGATAAATCACCCACTGCGTGAAAAGATCAATCTCAGCATCGACCAAGTCGATGCAACACATACGAGACAGGATCAATCCTTACAGAGTGTACATGTAACGCGGGTTGTACTCGCCCATCTCATTGATCTCCTCTTCAGTCTTGCCCTCAATTCTCCAATCTTCTTGACCCGACAGCTTTCTCTTGTTGAGCTTCTTGAAGTGCAGGTAGACTGCAGTGTGGATGCAGACGGCAAGGACCAGCATACCGATGGATGCTCCGTAACCAGGACGGTATGTGGGCTTATATTTGTCCTCGAACAGGAAGGGCGAGGCGACACCAGCTGAGTTTCCAATAGTGATGAAGATGCCACTGGCAAACGCACGCTTGCCATATCGTGGCTGGTTGACAGTGATCCAGGCCATCCCAGATCCTGAACCTGTCCATAGTCCAATGGCGACGATGAAGCAGCCCGCGAAACTCATGGCCTGACTGTGGTTGGCAATGAGGAGGATATAACCCAGGATCATAGTCAGGCCACCACCGATACAGAATATGCCCCTCTGCTGGATGCGATCACTGATTCTCGCGCAAATCAAGTAGGTCACAAAACCGACAGCATACACAGGAACTGTAAGACCCTGAACCTGCTTGGGGGACCAATCGCCCATCTCCCTAATGATTGTAGGCAGGAAGACACTGAAGCTGTACAGGACCGAGTGACTGCAGAACTGGGCGATTGACAGTGCCCAAATGGTCCAGTCCTTGACTCCGGCCATGACGTCCTCCTTATGAAGTTCCTGGCCCGACGTGGTCTGACCGACCTCGGCGGCTCGAACGTCCAAAAGAGCTTGGCGCTCTTCATTGCTAAGGAACTTGGCCGTCTCGGGGGTGTTGGGGAGGACAAAAGGAATCACAAAGGCAGTCAGGACGGTAGGGATCCCGTTGATGGTGATGATCCATCGCCAGGCTCGCCATCCTGCAGCGCCTTGTCCCTCACCGTCCCAGTTATCTAACTCACCGATGCCCAGAGCGACGAGACCGCCAACAGCGCCGGAGATGGCAGAGATGGAGTAGAAATAAGCGTTGCGAAGGGAGATATGCTTCTTATGATAGAACATTGTCAGATACAACCTGGATTCATTAGCCATGAGTCGCCAATCATAAAAAAGCTCAAACATACATGATTCCTGGGAAGAGTCCAGCCTCAAAAGTACCAAGGAGCAGACGGCAGGCCACCAGAGAGCCAAAGTTGTTGACAAACCCGGTGAAGATAGCCACAAGGCCCCAGAAGAAAACAAGACTAGCGATGTATCTGGCAGGTTGCATCTTCTTGATGATGAGGTTGGAAGGCGTCTCAAACAACTAGAGACAGGTCAGTTGTCTGTAGGCTATAGCAATAGGCCCGGACTTACACAATAGGTGACAAAGAGGATTGACACGGCGAGTTGGTATTGGTTCTGACTCAGGCCGAGCTCGTCCTCAAGACCATAAAGACGAGCATTGCCGATACCAACTATGTCCAATGTCAGTTGTAATCATAAATAGGTATTTGAAGCTGAAATCACCTCGATCCATGAAGTTCATGAGATAAATCCAACAGACACACGGGATGATGCGTCGATCGAGCTTTTTCAGAATGCGATTCTCTGTCTCTTCCGCAACATAGGGCACAGCGTTCTCGTTGGTAGGGCTATCGCTCTGGGTAGTGACGCCCTCCTCCTCCTTGCCAGGGGAGTGGCCACTGGTCCTTGAACCGAGGGACATGACGAAGAGCTGAGCCTAAGAAGAGGCAAAGTAGAAGAAAAGATGAAAGATGGAGAGCCAGAGCGAGACGCGACGGGGGCGGCAGAGGACTCCTGTTTTATATTCTCACGCGTCCTCTTAATGGTTGCAGAGAAGACCGCGTAGGGTACCAATGCCCAGGCATTCTAATCCATATTACGAAGTGAAACCCGGTCCAAAGGAGCCCAGAGGCGCAGAAACCCCAGACTGCCAAGAAAGAGAGCAGAGGATTAAAGGCTTCGCGGAGAACCGAGAAGAAGCTGGGGAAAAAGGAGCAAATCGAGGGGGCGGGCTAAGCTTTGTGGAGAAGAGAAAGCTTGGTTGTGACGGGAATCAGTTTGGCCAAGCATAGCCAAGACTATAGCCAAGCGTTTGGTGGGTGGGAACTGTGATCAATCTGATACCCACCGCCTGTTGTGCCACTGGTATGGAGGTCATATCAGGTGATAGACCCCGAGCAACTTGGCAGCACTTGGCATCTTTGTATTTGGAAGTCATAATAACGCATCCCAATCTTGGCGAGTGTCCAGCAGGGAAACGATGATGCTTGCTTGCTTGGCTCAATGACTCGGACAAATGGAATTACACTTATTTAGGCTAGGTTTACAAGACCTTGGCGGTTATTATGCAATCAACCACCTCTCTGTGTGATCGATACAACCGGTGGAGGCCTGCGTATCTTGGTCATTTGCAGCCTGCTCCACGTGTTGGGATATGCTTAATTAGAATCCCCTCCATCTCAACATGTTCCTCTCCCAATAATGCTTATAGGCTCAACTTGACACGTGGATGCCGCGTGGCTGAAGTCGAGTCCTTTGTCGTGGCTTCTTAGCAGGTAGTGTAACCGTGGCTCTGGTTCTATCACCGCACGTAAACGAGAGTCTCCTTCTCCGCACCCGGTCTTTCATGCACGAGGACTTCTCACCCATGCATACCAGATCTTTCTGTTTCCAAAATCGCCCAGAAATAAAGCAATCAGCACAGTTCTACATGACTTAAGCTTATAATCATGAAATACTAAAAAATGGCATGTTCAATGAAAAAGCTTTGCGGTACCAGGTTATGATCTGGTCCTCGCTTCTGGGGCACAGGGCGCTTACAGGGGCTTAAATCTTGGGGTTACAGTTACCTCCACTAACCGAGGGCAGAGTTGACCGGCTGAAAGAGTGTAAAAGCAACATTTAGAGTATAATATAGAGTGCTAAATGATTATGGATGATATCACTTGAAAACTTGAAAGGGTAGCAGAAGGCCTGAAGGATGGAATAATAATTACTTAGCTTGAATTATGCTTGTTAAGTTCTCACAAATATTAAACACGTTCAAAAGTAGAAATGAGAATTTCCCAATCTATAGTCACCTCGTGCTTACATGGCAGCAACCGCCTAAATATCTATAACTAGAAGTTGGTTCTGTTAACATACATATTTCAAAGGTGCTTGTCTACCGAAGGAAATACAGACACCAAGTCCAATATATTGACATTCCTACTCAAGCGTATCTGATGCCTAGTCACCTCTCAATTAGGTACCGGGCTTATTGCGAACCCTCTACTCTTAGCATCATTAGGAAAGAGATATCGCAGTCCTGACAATGTTGCTGATCATGAGTCTTGTCTTATGGATGTCAAAAGTTCCGTGTGCTCAGGAGATTTCGCTTTAATGTAACTTGGTGGTCGGTTATAGATTCTGGATTGGGGTATCGGAGTCCGATGAATGATCAAGCATGATTCAGGTCTAGAGAAGCCGTTTATCTGTCATCGCAAGTCTATAAATTGAATATTCAATAAGCTCATTTTGGAAGGTAATCTTTTGGTTGTTGTTATCCATAGTCGTTGCTCCAGAAAGGCCAATCAAGCTATCAATACGGTGGCTTGTATATCAGCATCCAGGACATGGTTCTCAGTACTTGCCCTTCACGAAAGCATTTCTTCCTCTTTTGGAGAGAAATGTGAGCATATCATAATTTCAATTATTCCACGCTATCGCTGCATCTGATTTTTGGAAGATTCTGCCTAGTCCTAGAACTCGCCTGGTCTCGAGTATCTTTCTTCGATTTCACACGTTATTCCCTATCGGATCACTTCCATCGGAGAATTAATCATTATCGACCCAGATAAGAGCATCCCTTCCAAGTAACCCTATATAATCCCACTCGATTGCCGGTCCGGAATTGGCTTCCCTTCAAATGTCCGATCAGCATTCATGAGTTACACATGACGAGCTGGGGTCTTGGCTAGCGTGATGCGTTGGTTGAGCCTTACCTTTGGAGGCAAGAGGGGAACTACGCTTTATATCCTCCAAAGGCAAGGTCTTGGTGACTTTTCCCCTCTCCACGCGAGATATTTGAGTTTCCGGTCGCACTTGGGTAAAACAAGAATAGAATGATCTCAAGACCGGCCCGGCCTGACAGTCTTATCTCGCATTTCTTATGTCATTGGAAGGCGCAGAAGTCACAGTGAATTGGTACAACGTCCCACCGACCAACTTATATCGACCCCCTCACACTCTTTAAGCTTTTATTCCTCTACAATTTCTTCAACTACTACTCGGATCGCCTAGAACTGTTAAAGCACACCGGGTCATATACATTGTCCGAGAAGCCTTTTATACCGCAACAATGACTGCCGCGCCCCATCCTTTTGACCCTCTGAGGCCCGAGGAGATTTTGAGGGTAAGTCCACCAGCAACGCCACCACCCCCCTTCTCAGCAATATCACAATACTGAGCAATCTCTAGGCTTCTCGTGTCGTGCGCCCCCACTTTGGAAGCCAAGATCCTAACTTTCGAGTCATTACTCTTCTCGAACCAAGGAAGAAAGAGATGATCTTTTACCTGGAGAAAGAGCACCTCGGGCAAGCTATCGAGGACACCCCAAACCGTTGCGCTAGAATTGAGGCTTCTGTCAAAGGGGACACTGGGGGGAATCAACTTTTTGAGCTGATTGTCGATCTCGATAATAACAATGTCGTCAAAAAGCAACATGTGGAAGGGAAGCATTCCTACATCGATACTGATTATATGAAGGCTGTGGAGAATGCTTGTCTTGCTAATGAGGAGGTTCAAGCTGAGATCCGGTCTCTTGATCTGCCTGCTGGGGCCAGTGTTGTTGTTGAGCCATGGGCATATGCGACTGATGGGATGAATGACATGACTGGTCGAATCTCCATGGTAGGCCACTATATGCCTTATCAAAGCCAGCTTTCCTTACTAACCCGAAACAGTGCTGGTTCTATCTGCGATTGCTAGAGAACCCCGATACAAACTATTACGCCTATCCCTTGGATGTCTGCGCCGAGGTATCCGAGTCTCTTCAGGTTACAAAGGTCTATCGCCTGCCGACCACACCAAGCGAGAAGATCAACAATGAAAAGAAACCTTTCGACCGCCGCAGGATTCATCCCGCAGCTGCAAGCGAATACTACCCTGATTTAAGGCCAAATCCCCGGACTACCACCAAACCATACCAAGTAGTCCAGCCCGAAGGTCCGTCGTTCCACATCCAAGGCAATCACCTCAAGTGGGAGAAGTGGGACCTTCGCGTTGGCTTCAACTACCGAGAGGGCCTCACTCTTCATGACGTCCGATATGATGGGCGCAGTCTCTTTTACCGTCTTTCCTTGGCTGAAATGTTTGTGCCATACGGCGACCCCCGAGCCCCGTATCCACGTAAGGGTGCATTCGACCTTGGCAACGATGGTGCTGGGATCAACGCCAACAACTTGCAGCTTGGCTGTGACTGTCTAGGAACCATCAAATACTTCAGTGCTTACCATAACACACCATCTGGCGAGCCTATGGAGCTGCCGAATGTTGTATGTTGCCATGAACAGGACGACGGTATTTTGTGGAAACATACCAACTTCCGGACGAATAATCCCGTCGTCACACGCTCTCGTATCCTGCTTTTGCAAACCATAATTACGGTCAGTAATTACGAGTATATCTTTGCATGGCACTTCTGTCAAGATGCTTCCATCTTCTATGAGGTTCGGGCTACGGGGATCTTATCCACTGTGCCCACCTCGATCGATCACAAGGATGCATACCCTTACGGCACTGTCGTGGCACCCGGAGTCATGGCACCATATCATCAACACCTCTTCAGTCTTCGCATCGATCCTGCAATCGACGGCCATGCTAACTCCCTCGTGGTCGAAGAGTCCAAGCCACTGCCCTTCAATGACCCAGCCATCCACAATCCTTTCGGTGTGGGTTACATCACAGAGAGCCAAACGATTGAAGAAGAAGGCGGTTTCGATCTCGATTTCACAAAAGCGCGTACGTTCAAGTTTGTAAACGAGAACAAGATCAACCCTATTACAGGCACCCCGGTTGGGTTCAAGCTCATGCCCTTCTACAGTCAAATGCTTCTCTCTCACCCAGATTCATTCCACGCAAAGCGCTCCGAATTTGCCGAGCATGCTGTCTGGGTGACAAGGTATGAGGACGACGATTATTTCCCTGCCGGGAAATACACGATGCAATCATCTGGCGGTGATGGATTGGCCTCTGCCATTGCCAAACGGCAGAGCACTAGCAAGGCTCGATCTGTGAGGAACCAGGATATTGTCATTTGGCATACTTTTGGTTCAACTCATAATCCGCGTATTGAGGATTGGCCCGTGATGCCAAGTGAAAAACTTATGGTGGGTCTGAAGCCAGTCAATTTCTTCTCTGGAAATCCTGGCTTGGATGTTGCTCCATCTACGCAGGAGCAGAACAAGAGTATCCTGTACACGGAGAAAGATGCCAAAGGCTCAGCATGCTGTTCTGCGAAGTTGTGAAGCAGGATGATGCTTGTACGTAGTGCCATGTTGCGAAGGAATCAGGTGGCTGGGAGGCCTTGGAAGCATATCCAGATCGCCTCAAAAGCGAGTCACATATGGAGCTTCACTACCCTAGAGCGCCATCACTAGAATCTTCTTGAAGACATATTATGAGTTTAAGTATATAGAAGCTTGGATTAAGAGATACAAAGAGTTTCTAGACAACTTGGATTCTTTTGCGAAGTTTGTTTTGATACTTATAGATAATAGATTTATAATATAATGTCCTTTATGCAGAAACATCACAGTCACTCACTGCCTTCCTGCGACCAAAATACGCTACATACAAGAATACTTCGCAACTGGTTGGAGAATCATCACAGACATAGACCTCACTTCCCACCAATGAAAGCACAAATGGCCATAAACTTTGAGCTCAAGACAATGAACAGACAGCGAAGCCCACGAATAGAAAGACGCACTTTACCAAAAGATATTCTCATTTAGCACCTACCTTCAGCAGCAAAAGAAATCCCCCCCCACCTTGCACCATCGCTAGTCAGCCTCGTTTACTGAAAATTCTGCAAGACACCGAGTTCCACACCGAGACTCTCTCTGCCATTAGCTAAGCAAAAAACTCAGTCACAGGCTCCACCCTACCTCTCTATAAAAGTCTGCTTTGCCGCCGGCCATTTGGACTTTTCTTCTTTTCTTCTTCATGTCGACAATACTTCAGAGAATCATTTCTATAGTATTCGACCTTCTCTTGGTTCCCTAAAAGAGCCACAGATCCCACCCTGGTTGATGAATGCATATCCTCGATGCCCTAGAGTGAATACCTTTTTGGTCCTCTCGATCTGTCCGCAAGGATGGCGGTGATTGCCTTGTGCGGTTACTGTATAGAGAGATGTTACTCTTGATGATCTCGGCCCTAGTAACGGTCTTGCCTTCGGGCGCGTTGTTGGGGCGGGCATTGATGGACGTCTGACAGGCTTTTTTTTCGTTGCTTTCTGAGGCTTGCCTTGGTTGTGAGGAAGAATATGACCAGAATCACTGTTATGAAAATTTGCGCCTCATCTCTGGAGACTATTCATCACCACGCCCTCCATGAGATTGATGTGTCGGCGTCTCGGACAAGATGGCCAACCTCGTGACGCCCTTGACTTAAAGACGAGGATGACTAGAAATAATCGTCGATAGCGAAAATTGCAGGATTGAGATGCTGTGATAAGCCGGATCTTGTTCCTTAGTTAGAGGTACCTCTGATGTCAATCTTTCGCCGGTGGAGTAGCTTGAACCGGCCCACAAGTGTCAACCCATTCGAGTTTACAGAGTAGTGACCATAAGTAACCATTCAAAGTTGACCTAGGATGCATCCTGACGATAAATGGCACAGACATCTTCCCTACATTCGACTGTTAGTCCTCGGTTGTGCCGTGCTCCGGGATATTGTCACGAGCCGCTTCGATTCTCTTGGCACATATCATTGGCAGGTTAACTTCCATGTTGCTGGCACCGGTCAAGAAACGGATATTAGCGATTTCTTGCAGCCAGGGCATTGCGGTAAGGGGTTTAGTAGAGTTGACCACAGCGAATCCACTATTCACAGCAGCGAAAGCATGGACGCTGCACGAAAGAATGTAACCCTTACTTCCCCTAGCAGGTACAAGCAGGTATTTAATAATCAAGATGTATCCGTGCCTCTTGGTGTGAAAAGAAACCAAGCCTACAATAATAATCTATGGAAAGCGAACAAACGGTGCTACGTAAGTAGTCATATACACCCCTTTCTTTTCCGAAAAATTGAACGATATGAAAGTATGGACCTTGGGCGTCTCCGACGTATCATCAACAACATCGCTTCCACTATAATCATTAGTACGTCGAAGTTGGCGGTAAGGCTACCACTTACTAGGCATCAGAGACAATCTTGCTATACGTCCCCTCAACACCCCAGGCCCATCCGCGCTTTCGGAAAACCTTCTCCATGGCTTCAGTGACGTCCTTGTCGTTATAGAAATACTGGTTCAGCGGCACATAAATCTTGACTTCTGGAACGTCTTGCCCAGGCTTTAGTTCCCAGCTGAAGCAAGCACCACTTGTGTCAGGCTTTTTGTCCAATATCTCCTTGGAGAACTTATCATCGATCTCCTTGTCCTCCGGCTCATTGATCAGCAGGTTCCACATATCACGCAGAATTGCTAGACCCTCGAGTGTTGTCTTGTCTGTTAGTTTGCCGCCCAGGGTAACGTGCTCTTGTACCGCTTCCCACTTGTTGGATTGCGGTTCGATGTAGATCTTGATTCGCGCACCCTCCCCTGGACTGATGCAGTCTATTCCAATGACTACAGTCAGCGGCGGATCCTGGTACAGCTTCTTCTGATATGCTTCAATAACGTCTAGTGCAGGCCCAAAAGAGGGACCGAGGGGCTCAAGCCGTCGAATGAGATCGAAGCCAGCCCTGTCAGAGTTCTTCTTGGAGGTCATATACTTGATTACGGGGTAGAAATATGCTTTCATAGTCTGTTTGTTCTCTTTGAGATCAAAGGCCAGAAACACTTTGGGTATGCGGATAGTGTCCCTTGGCATCCTTTCCGCCAGAATCGTGGCATCTTCCTCCGAGGGAAAGAATTCGGCAGCGAACTGGTTAAACCAGCGTAGATCTGCGCCAACCTTCTTGGCGATCCTTGGAATGGGGTCTTCGATAACACCATCAGACCCCGGGAACACTGGCTCATAGCAGAAGCGCACGTACGATTTGCCGCTGTCACTATTGTTGAGACTGGTTTCAAAAGGCGAGCCGTTGGGGGTAAGCAGTGATCTTGCGCGAGACTTCTCAGGCGCTTGTCCCATGGTTGGAATGATGTGGTTGTCCAGGAAGTCTAAGTGAGAAGCTTGTTGCTCAGGGCTGTAGTCTCCGACGGATTTGAGGAGAGATGTTAGCACAGGCTTGGTGTGGTTTGTCCAAAACGCTATGCCATCTTCTTTAGCTCTGGTAGCTGAGTTATCAACGCTTCTCGATGATTTAGTATATACCTGAACTCTCTACAGGTTATTTCTTACCCGTTCTCAGCCATCTTCTGCGATACTTCTCCGTATTTTACTTCTTCCTTCTGAGCGGGATGTGTGCTGTGAAAGACTCCCGGTGCCGACGCCATATTTCACAGAATTTCAATTGCTGTGACAGTTGGACTTATAGGATATTTCCAAGCCGACTAATATCCTGTAAACGGGTTGTTATTCACTGTTGTGATAATCCAAGCCGGTATAGCCGCGCGCGTTGGTACGTCAGCGGGGACATTGAACAACCCCTTGCTAGTCGCACACACACCAGGCATCAGCTACCCAAGAAATTGACACTCAGCCACACTTGTTTTCGTGATAAGTCACTACAAATAACATTTCCTGAACTTTGATTCGGCCTCGCAACGAAAGTTATACGGCGCCGATTTGTCTTCTTTATCTTCACCATGGACCACTTCAACAAACGATTTACCACCCGCGATGGTGATACTTATGCTTATGACTACGTTCCCGCAAGAGACAACAAGGCAACCTTTCTTTTCCTCCATGGGTGTCCATCCTCACGGTACGACTGGCGACACCAAGTTGCAGACCTGTCAGAAGCCGGCTATGGAGCCATTGCTCCGGATTGCCTTGGTTACGGCGACTCTGACAAGCGTGTTGACCTAGAAGCTTACAATTTGAAGCGCCTAAGCGGGCACTTCGCGGAGTTGCTGGACCATGAGAAGATAGACAGAGTCATTGGCGTCTCACATGACTGGGGTTCTATGGTCATATCTCGAGCCGTCGTTTGGCACCCAGAAAGATTTGACAAGCTGGTCTTTATGTCGGCGGGATATACAGCCCCTGGCGTGTTTTTTGATATTGACGGACTGAACGTCTGGAGTCAAAAAGAGCTTGGGTATATGCAATTGGGCTACTGGTACTTCTTCAACTCGTATGATGCCGAGCGCGTTATTCTTGACAATGTGAGTGATTAATCATGACATCTGGTATTGCCATTAACAACAACTTCTAGCTCGAGTCGTTCTTCAATCTGGCATATGCCGATGACAACAAACTCTGGGTGGCAGGGCTTGCCGCTATCAACGGCACCCGAGAATGGCTGACATCCGGCAAAACCTGCCCTCTCCCCCCATTTCTGACCGAACAAGATAAATCCCGATGGCTCGAGGTCAATAGCCGAGACAACACAATCAAGGGCCTGCTCAATTACTACCGCTCACTCATGCGCGGGGTTCAAGCGCAGGACGAGGACCCATTGACCGACCAGCAACGCACACTCAACGTTCCCGTGCTCGGCATTTGCGGCGGCGGAGACATGGTTACGAGGGCGGATCAGATCGGGAGGGGTATCATGCCATATGCGAGCAAGGGCTACACTGAAGTGGTTCTTGAGGGCGCAGGGCACTGGATAATGCTCGAGAGACGTGCCGAGGTGACAAAAGCTCTGCTGGACTTTGTCCGTGAGGAGCAGTAGTTCGACGGGGTTGCACTGCATGGTTGCCATCGCATAGCTATCAGTCAGGGGAGGCATAAGCGCGAATTACAAAAGTACCATATAATCTTGGCACTTTGGTCTGCATATGATTGATGCCCCCGCTTACAAGATCCATCGTTGAGGGATTTCATAGCCGTGTGCAAAGTTGCAAACTTGTCCTCTTGTGATATGCCATTCCAAGGTTTTTAAACTGCTGCCTTGTCATATGCGGGGTGCAGGATTAAGACCCTGCCATTCTGCTATGGCTAGTTTTACGGGCGCGGGGTCAACACTAGATTTGAGGGGGCATGCTCTGTGGCGAAGTGACTGGCATCGTAGGATGGAGGATTGAACTGGGTTGGAAAGGAGATCCGTAGAACGTTTCAAAGACCGTGGGGGATAATTCATGCATTAGGTACAATTAAACTTGACGATCACTGCTATTCAGCTTCCCAATTGAGAGAGGAGTTTCTAAAGATTCGACGTGACACTGGAGATACAGTAGACGCATGTCCATTAGCAAATACCACATGGATCAGCAAAATCCGACATTTCTAGTTTCAAGATTAACTCCTTTAGATTAGGCAACCTCCCAAGCCTGGAAACAGCTCGATTAACACTGAACGCTTCTCAGCAAAGCCTAGCTCTCTGTAGGAGTGATTGTCGCGGGAAAAGAGTCAGACGTGTATTAGCTTCACGCTACAGGGATTAGATCTCGCCGATAGTCACGGCATGCCCCTTCAAGCATGGTCCCTCTTCCTCAAAGTAATGAGAATCCGACCACACGGCTCATCAATCGTTACTTTACGAACATTCTCAGGCCTCTTCTCCAGTCTCTCAAAGTCGTAGTCCAGAAGTAAATGCGTCAGCGTAAGCTTAAGCAAATTGCTCGTAAAGAACCGCCCAGGACAAGCCCCTCTTCCAAGCCCAAAGTTCAAGAAGCTCGGGGAAATATCCGTCATCTTGGGGTGCTCAGGGTCCACCACTGATCGGCGAGGATTGAACCCCCCAGGATACACCCTCTCATCCCGCTGGTAGGCTTTGATCGGTGCTGCGAGGATTGCGCCCTGCGGCACATGGATGCCGTTGGAGAATGTGAAGCCACCCTTTTTGCCAACGGCTCGCTCAATACCGGTCTCGCCAATGGGGTTGTAGCGAATGCTCTCTCGGATAAGGGAGTCCATGAGGGGCAGTCTCTGGAAGAAATCATGTGAGAAAGCATCGCCTTTGGTCATTTCCCTGCTGATCTCCGCCCGCAGATCGCTGATCATGTCCTCAAAGTCTCCTCCCGGCAATGAAAGGAGGTCATATATCAGATTAGTCATGGTTACGAGGTTGGTGTACGATTGGACAAAGTTCAGAACCATCATTCTGGCCACAATGACCATTGGCTCGTATTCTGAGGGGCCGCTGGGGTCTCTCTTAGCTGCCAAGATGATTGCGCTCAGCATGTCATTCTGTGGATGTCAGCTGCCGATGATTGAATCGCCTTGTGAAGATGCTTACTGGTAGATCTGGTTCAACGCCTTTCTCCTCAGCGGTATCAATGATGGCCATGCGTTCTTTCAAGACAGGTGTAGCGTGCTTGGCAGCTGTCTCGATGCAACGCATCAATGGCCGACACATGTAGGGCAGTAAAAGCCTGTAGAACTCGTCAGCGGCTTATCTTCCAGCAGAGATCAGATCAATGCGTGCTTACGGGCGAAGAAATGGAGGAATGAACCGTGCATATAAGGCTGACGCGAAAAAAGTGGCAGCGTACTCAGCAGTAGCATCTCGATACTCCTTGTTATCACACAAGGGCTGGCCTGAGATGATGCGGTTGGCAGATCTGCTGAGGATGGCACTCGCAGTATCCCACATATTGATCTTTACCACGCCATTGGCGTCAACTTTGGAGGCAATGTTGTCGTCGAGGGCAGCTTTCATCTCCTCATTGACCATGCCCATTTTGTCTGAAAGCTTCTGGTAAAGCTCTCTGTGCACAACATTTCTGTAGACAGGGTGGATCACAATATGAGCTCCAAGGGTAGTGTAATCGGGAACAAGCGCTTGGAGAGTGTATCTCTTGAGAGAAATGTCATTCTCCGGCTGCTTGACGTATTCATTCAGGAGTTGCTTTGGGACCATGAGCATGAAGCCTGTGCTGCAGTGGGGAATCGGAACGAGTTGAATTCCTCCATGGCCAGCTTCGAGTATCTGTTGTGATTAATTAACAATAGAAGAATATTGAAGGGCGAGGACCTTACCTTGCGATGGGTGTCTTTGAAATACTCCCTAGACTTGAAAGCAACTTCGTATGTCGCCTTGAGGAATGTGCCAACACCTCTCTTACCACCAGCCCAGCTGAACTTCTGGTAATCTTTCGACAAGGCAGCTTGCAGAGCAGGCTGCATAAGATGTAACAGCCATGCCGCTATGGTTCCAACAATTGTATATACTGCAATACGAGGCAAAAATGCCTGAAGTCCGACTCCAAGATCGACCGCCATTGCTACAAGAGATGGGAGATTTTCCAGTCGTTCAATCGGAGATTGCAGGTTGTAGTAGAGTCCTCGCTAAAGTGAATTATGTACTAAAAGAAAGGAAGAATCTTGGCATATCACGAACACCCCTCATCCCCATCCCCACC
>JAALXI010000025.1:0-90122 GCA_012977755.1 Fusarium nurragi
GGGCCAGGAAGCACACCCTTGTCTAAGCAGACACCCTTCACCCCACGTCCGAGGGCACCACGATGGCTTGTAGGCACCTGCTGAGGGTACCTGCTGAGAGTTGTGCCAGGCAGCGGTAAAACAGAAGGGAAGCGCCGCCCGCAGGGAAAGTCGCTGGAAAAGCTGGAGATGGTCCGGTGTACCGCTACTGTCTACAGGGGGAACGTCCACTGATTCTAATTCAAGGGCCCCGTGGGCGGCCCCATTGTGGACTCTGTCAGTCTTTTCCTGCCCTAGGCTTTTTTTTCCCTTCCTTCTCTTCAGGTTTGCTCGTGGCGTCCATTTACCACACCCAAGGGGGTGAACGCAAAACGTGGGGCGTGGGGCGTAAGTACTGCGGGTTTGCATCTTGTACCTGCCCCTCCACCTTTTTCTTCTCTTACCCCGGCGGGAGAAGCAGGAGGCTCCAACAGAAGGTGCAACTGGGGCTCTGGAACAAGTGAGCCCCGTTCTTCGGGCCTTATCCTTGGGGGCATTAACGGGGCGAGCAGGACGAAGAGTCACAAAGGACAGCTCAGCTCAGCTCAGCACAGCTCTGCATGAGGAAGGACAGCTGTCTCTGCCCAATGCGACCTGTTGGTTGAGAGAGTGCCTTTCAACGGTGTAGTTTCTCTCCCATCCCCATACCTGGCGTGCTTTTGCAATCTGCACCGATTAGTGCCATGATCTCCCGCTATCCATTATCCGACCCCAGAACAGAAGAAAGGCAAGATAGATAGAGCGAGTCATACCTTGTCGGTGCGACACGGGCCTGGGGATAAGGACGGATAAACTGGGGAATTTTAACATCACACCTCTCCCCCGGTCGACCATACATCATCGTTCCGATTCTCTCCATTGTCTGCGCTCGGCTTTTGTGTCCCGACCGCCGACTTCTTTCACCTTGGACCTTCTTCTGCTGCGAATGTGGAGATCCCATTGTCGACTTCTGATTGGCCCGCTTGAAAAGTCCAATCCTTTCTGGCCGCCAATGCCCGCAGAGGCTCGACGGTGAGAGTTTTCAGACGCTCCACTTCACCGTGACCCTTCTCTGTTGAAGGTAGGGGGTATGAAAGAACCTGTCCAACGAGCTGAGGGTGTAAAAAAAGGCTGAGCAAAGTACGGGTTGCATCAGTCCTGAAACTGTCTGAGTATTTTTATCTTCTCATCCCAGGTGGCCAAGCTTTTTGTTAACCCCCAGGTCTCGCTCTCACACGTTTTGACCGGGCCGGAGCGTGGGGCATCATGCCTTTTTTCCCAGCGTGTCGTGCTTAACTGATTGGTATCCATTCTTTGAGCGGCTCCGACACTTTCTCCAGTAGGTTTTTTTTTATCTGATATTTTTTAGTCCCTCTATTGACTCGTTGGTAGACCTCGGTTTACCTTTATCAGCATGGTATTTAGGAATCCACTAATTCCAAAATCGTGAACGAGGAATGAGCAAGATACGAAATTACATATCGATCTCGTACTTTGTCATGCTCTTTCGCTCAGTAATCAGTAACCAATGTTGTGATACAAGCTCAACAGTACGTAATCGTCCGTTTGTAACGTCGGACCTGTACTTCCAGCACCATCCATGCCTGTCTTTATCGTGCGATACTGTACTATGCTGCGAAGATAACACTGCGGCATCCTCCCCCAGTTTCTCCTTCACTCCGTCTCGTCACCCATGCAGCCGTGGATCCAATGCTCAGAATCATGCTATGATACTACAGCTGCTAGCTAGCCTTGAGCTACAGTGGAGCCTCATCTTTCCAGGGCCGCCCACTGTTTTCCATGGATCTTGTCCTGATATGGAGCTCACGATGCTTCAAAGACAGTACTCCACTTACCGGTCCATCTTAGTAGTGGTTTCTCATTCAGTCGAGATTACTTTTTTATCTCGGCACTATCTTTGCGGTCCGATCTAAGAGGGCCACGCCTCATCAACTGTTGAACTAACATGTATTTTCTGGATCTGTCCCACGCAAGCAGTAGGTAGTTGCCTTTTTACCCCAGAATGGTAGTCCACTCACACCTTTCTCCCCAGATTTGAGGTAATGATCCTCGTGCTCTATCAAAGCCGGCGTGGCCGCCAGTATCAGAGACTGTTCTGGGCCCAATTGTGAGATTTGGATGGTAAAAAAAAAAAGCCAAAAGTCCTGCCCAGGATTGCGATATCGCTCAGCTTTTTGTCCGCATAGTTTGATAGATAGGCACTCAACGGAGCGAATACTAGATGGATTCATCTTGAAAACCTCACTGTGATATTACGCGGTAGGTTATTATTTATCAATGCACTAGTACGGAGTATTGATGTGACAGCAGTTCTATCATGATGAGACATTGTCCAAGCACTGAACTGCACAACGAAGAATACAGCAAAAGGGTGGTATTACTTCACCCCTACAGCTTATCAGTGACAAAACTCCCACAAGTTCAGTTCAAAATTGCAAAATCCACCTAAAGATGGCTTGTGAGCTAAGAACTCTAGGATCTTCTGGGGCCGTACAAGACTGGTTAGAATGCCTGCCGGTTGCGCTTCAGTGGTGTTATCTCCCCAGAGTAATCGGGCCATTCACCGCGACAAGCGCGCTCCCCAGAGTCCTCCGTCGCAAGCCGTCGTCTGGGGGTGGATGATTTGCCCTTGGCATTGCCCAGATTCTTATCGTCAATTTTGATAAGTCTTTGTTAGCAGCATTTGGGGTGTCTCGGTACTCTTGGAGGGGGCTAGACCGTCTGATGAGCAAAGATAAACCCATAAACGGATGCCTCATGAGTCCGGGTTCTAAGACATGAGCTATTGCTCATGACAGACACATTAGTTTATCCCGGCTCGCCATCTCCAGTTTCCCCATCCCCGGATAATCTCTTAGTTATCAACGCTTGTGATTTGTTGCTAAGATATCCATAATAGAGCCGCCCCCATACAAATCTCCGCAATCAACCTCATCACGAGATAAGTCGAGATCAATTATCTGCTAGTATTCCAAACTTGACGCAAAGCGGTAGTTTTCCCCTGCTTTCTGTATTGACATCCATAGCTCAAGATTGTGGTTGTGCATTTGCCCTGCAGCTGCGGCTCGGCGGATCGAAGGAAGCATGCCCCCCAGATTCCACGTCTAATCAGAGTTTTGGTCTAGGTGCCAATACTGCTGATACATACGGATACTTAGGGGTGTCTGAGCCTTACTCTGAAAGTTCCAATCACAGGGCTTGATAAGCAAAAATTGTCTGGCATGATACCGCAAACCCCAGACAAAAAACGGTAGGGATCCTAAGCCACCAGGGGCTTCCATATCCAATAGACAGACCCTGAACACATGCCCTGTTGACAGCGCCGCACCGTTTCTACACACGTTTGCTCGTTGTTGTTTGGCTTCGGCTGACTGGCACGGCACCGTGGTCTGCCAGTAATCCTGGTGCGCCACCTCGTCGTCTCCCCTCCCGAACGACCATTCAAGCCGGTACCTGTGAGCAGATAAGGCAATCCGACCCGACTAGGATCTCAGACGTGGGCTCCATCCTTCTCCAGCTTCCCCTTGTACCATGGCGCCCCAGACCCAAATGCCCGATGCTGGTTGATAATCCTGGCCAAGCTAGCCATTTGCGGAAATTCCGGGGCAAATGATCTAAGATCTTGTCCTGGCTCTCGGTGAATCGGAACGGCGAACACCGCACGCATGGAACAATTGTCCTCGAATTCGGCCCGGAATCCAGATGCCATCCAGATTCGCTCGTGCTTGATGCATGTGCATACATATCCTGTGGCGTCGAGTAGCTGTCGGTCTCTTATTTCAGTACTAATAAACGATACAGATTGCCTACGCGCAGCTATACGTGAGAGCATGCATGGTGGTGCCTGGGGTCCTGGATTGGTTCCAGAGGACGAACGGAGTTACCAGGCGTTGTGATGATGAGGCGGAATTACCCAGCTTGTCGCAATGTGCCCTGACCTGGCCTGACCAGCGGACCCTGCCCCTGGGCTCGGCATGGAAAGATCTCCGATTCAAACAACGCTCGCCGGCTATTTCCCCGACTCCTATCGTGCCTCAAAATATGATCCCATTGGATGCGCATGTAGGTTGACCGATGATAACTACCTAATACACACGCTCACATGCAAGATGCAGCCACCCATGTCTTCCCGCTGAGGCCAATGCGCCCGCCCTGAATCTAAATACGGTAGTCGGTTTATATTCATAACCACGAAGCTGAGAAACTGGCATGTCTTTTGTTCTGCCTTGCAACCGGAGTCAAACGCTTTGGGTGTTACCCCGGGCCCTCCAGGAGTAGCGGACCAGAGTCACTATCTGTCACTTGTGGTGGATTGCGTATCCAGTGCTGTCAGTCTGGGCCCCAAATGAATAGCCGAACCACTCTGTAAAGGCCCGAAAACACCAAGGGGTCAGTCATCTCGGTTCGCTTCCTAGCCGTAAAAACCGAGTCGGCAACTCTCAGTCAGTGAATGTTCAGCCCCACGTGGTGTAGCAATTGGTGCGTTGTCGACGTCGCCTTAGTCAGGAAAGAAAGTAAAAAAAGAAGCCCATCCAGGTACAGCTGTTAGTCGCTGGCGGCTGGGCCTGTGTTGGAGAGTTGCTGGCGACTTGGCTTGTGAGAGGCTCCTCTTCGCAGATCCAGGGGTCTAGATCTCCAGCCAACGACAGCCAAGCCAAGCCTTCGCGGGGCTCCAGCTTTTTGCATGCACAAAGTGCCAGCGCCATCATCGTTCCTTGCAGAAAGACCTTGTCTGCGGCTCATTGATGGGCTGGACTAGTCCAAATAAAGGAGGTTTTGACGCTTCCTTATCACAGTCGCCATCGCCAGTGAAACTCTGGCGGATAAGTGAGCAAGAGGGGCAGAAAGAGCCAAGGGTCTACTAAAATTGCGGTTGGAGAAATCTTCGTCCTAAGCTTGATCCTCACTTGCTCGGGTGTCGCATGAAAGGCTGTCGTGGGGGTATGAGACAGTAGACCTTCCGCGTCTTGGCAGCTTGCGGGCTCATTGCTCCTCAAACTCCAAGTTCTCTCATCCCACTATTCCCGTTTGCAGTCCCGATATTTGCCGGGCCGTACACACACTGTCAAGGCTGCTATGATACCCCAGTCGGTGCACAATACACCTCTTAGCGCTTCCAACACCGCAGTGGATGCTCAGGGCCTTCGGTAGGATTGATTCATTGCGCCGAAATCACCTGTCTGTCTCCCCGCAATTCTCGTAATGCCTTACAATGGCTTCATCCGCTACCAGACAGGCCTGTGATATAGCCGGTAGCCTCGAAGTAGCAGAGCCCCTCAGTGAATCTCGAGGGACCGGGCGCTCCAGCCTAATGTTAGTAATACCACAAGAATCTCCATAGTCACTAAAGGTCTGCTCTGATAACTTCATGGGTGTCTGACGGGAGTACCTTGCAGTTCGAAGGGACCTGGGGACCGCCTGTAGCCGTGTCAGGTTTTTTGTCAGGACACGCGTGCACGGCCACCCTAAGCCTCACTGTCGACGAGATTGACTAATGACAGAACCAAAGATAAACTCTTGTAACAACTCGGAAATGGCGGCGCTAAAGTTGGTGTTGCACCTTGCATCATTGTTAACTAAGCTTAGACATTAGAGGTGACGATTCAGAGACCGAGATTTCTCCCTCTACTCTTCGCATGAAGGAACCTTTGTCGAGTCACTTGAAACGTTGATGGGGTTGCAAATACTGCGTACAAGCATTATTCTGATGTGCCAGTCATGCGCGTACCACCAGAGGCAACGCTTCCCCAGCATTGTATGTTCTCAAACTCTGTTCCCTCTAATTGCATTTCTTTCGACGGCAAGACGGCGCGGTTTCCTTATCTTTGTGCCGCGTCTGCTCAAGGCCTTCTCCTATCATGGCCACCATACTACCAACCCTGTGACGAGGAATCTTTGCTCATTTGCCGGGGTTGAGAAGACGGGGTAGCGTCTACTTCCCCACAGGATCCTCCCGCAACCAGTCTTGATTTAGACGGCGTGAGATGTGTGGCATGGCCATATTTGGTAGTATGTGAAGATCGTCCGTTACTCGAGTCAATGTGATCTACCGTGGCAGACCAACCCGCACTAACTGGCTCCTACATCGGAGGTGGTGTTTTATGACAACTCATCTGTGATAATAAGAGCATTTGCCACAGTGGTCAAAGGGTCCTAAGTATTCCTTCCCCAGACTGGGACTCCATACAGACCACCTATCAAGAATCGTTGAAAGCTGGGGAGAGGTAGGATGGGTCAGGGCTGGAAACTTGAAGGAGTAAGCAATACTTTTCTATAGATCCTCAGTACTTTGGTATTGATTTTCAATTAGAGAAGCTTGAAGTATTCGATCATGGATACCACCCAAAAAAGAAGCTGTTTTGTCCATGAAAGCACTTGCAGTATCACCGTCGTCAACTTGCAGGTAGCCCGTGTGCGTCACGTGACTGTTTACCAATCGCACGCGAGGAAGACAGCCACGGCCGAATGATAGACCAGCCAAGGCGAATCTACTTCATATTGCCATGAATATCCATGATGGACTATCATGCAATTCACGGTTATGATAGAGCAAGCTTTGATACATCAGGCACTCGTCAGTCTTACCATGCACCTTATGATTCGAGTTTGGGCTTACACTTTGACAGACCGGCTACCAACTGTATCAGCTTCGCAAGCCCTTGACGACCTTGGAGGTAACGCGCCAACTCATGTCTCAACCGGAATACAAGGATTAGATCATGCTCTACTCGGCACGGTATCTGTTGACTCACAAGACACCACTCTTAAAGGTGGTGTCCGACGAGGCCAGGTGACAGAGATCTGGGGCCCCCCCGGTACTGGCAAGACAGCATTGGGGTGAGTAGTCCACAGTCTTGTATGACTACAAAGCTAATATGCAGGAAAGCCTACAACTTGCAGCGAATGCATTGCACGATGGAGATGCAGTGGTCTGGGTAGGTCTGTGGATTCTATTCCGCAGTCGTGGTTCAAGACAAAACAGTCGAGCTGACTCTTGCATTGCAGATTGCTTTCAAGCTTTACAACATGACAGACTTCGAGCGGTCACCAAGGCAGTAAAGTCCCGTCAAAACATACAATCACCAGAGAGTGGCACACCAGAAGCTGAAGAGAGTGATGCCAGTAGGTTCCATCAATATTCCTGCTTCACACTTCCTCATTTGGTTGCCCTGGTCTCACGGCCTACTGCGAAGCTCATTCCGACCAATTCGTCACTCTTGGTCATCAGTTCCTTATCAGCATTGGTCAACTCCGCCTTGCCCAAATCTCATGATGGCAAGGTGGCATCTAGAAACAACAAGGGTATGTGAATACATTAGCGATTGCGGGTGGCATGCTTGCTAACTTGCGCAGGCCCGAATCCCTCCACCAAACGTAGGCAGGCATTGCAATCAATCATGAGTGCCCTTCAGAAACTTGCCGCGACTAGAAACTGCGCAGTTGTTGTTTTGTCTCAGTGTGCGACAAAAATGCATTCAGAAAGGGGTGCAACGCTGACAGCCGCGGTCAATGCAAACGTATGGGAACAAGGGGTTTCAACACGACTTGTCATGTTTCGGGATTGGGTCTGGCAAGATAACAATCTTACGAGCGTCTTTCTCGCAGGCCTGCAAAAGCTGGATGGGAAAGCATGCCAGGAGGTCGTGGAGAACATCGTCGCATTTAAGGTGGAGTCGGTACGTTGGATCAGCACAGAATCTTCATGCTGCCAACTACTTTACTTACACGATGACAACAGGACGGCGTAACCCAGGTTCCCTACGAAGCATTACAGTCTATCGAGTTAGCCCGACATAAGCGAAAGCTTGGACAAACCGAACTCGAGGTTCCAGACAGCGAAGACGACGAGGATTACGGATGGGCAGATGAAGACGAAGCGGCCATGCCGGCGCCGCCGCCGCAGTGGCAAGGCAGTGAAGACCTCATTCTAGGCCAAGACATCGGACAAAGCGAGGACGAGAACAGTGAACGTGAAGAACATGGTACTGACGACGAGTCAACCACAAAATGAGGCTCTAGATGGGGTCTGGGGATTATTGGGGAGTAGTTTCGGCACCGGTGAAGCGCCGAGAATGACGACCGAAACCAGACGGCGACGGCCTCGCCAGACATGGGCAGAGCCTCATAACGGGACGGAGGACTCAACATATCCCCACGGAGCGAAATGAGGAAAACTTAAGCCCCTTTATCAATTTAGCCAGGACGGCTCCGCCTTGAGCAAGAAAACAGCGCAAGCTGGGATTGTGGGGAGCCACAATAAAGCCGCGCATCATGCTTGCTGGGCCTGGTCGGCTTGCCAAGAAGCTCGGTCAAGTCCGACCGTAGTCTGATGAGGTTAAGCATCGGCGCCTAGGTCGTGGTTCGTGGTTAAGAATATTTCGTCATGCTCCCGAGGTCCCCCAGACTCAGGGCATGCTTCTGGAAGCACAGGAATTTTCTGTGAAGAGGCAACCCCAGGGCCCGGATCTCCCAAATAAGCCTAGTTATTCTTGGCGTTTCTCCATCCAGGACAAGGAAGCAAGCACAAGCAATGGTTGGGCGGCTAGCGGAGGTTTTACTCTGATAACGTGGCGCTTGGAGGTGTGTGCTCCACCGGGCCGGTCTCTCTCTGGAGAGAATCTCGAAGTACCTATGGGGAAAAGATACTTTGAAGCGAGTCTCTGCCCCCGGGTTTCGTAAAGCCACACCACACTTCCCGCGGTGTCTTTGAGTCCTGGTCGTTGGAAGCTCTTGCTACGGTGATCCCTAAGATTCTCTCAACAACCCTTATTCCCGTGTCATTGACAGTGGCAAATAATTGATGAAAAAACGTGGATACGCAACCTCTTCAACTAAATTGCCGAGTGGTCGAGGTAAAGAAGTTCGGGAGAAGATGCATGGAAGCAGGGACGACTCGATGCATGACGCATCAGTCTATGGGTTGGTTGGTAAAGGAGGATGATCAACGCTTATCCCATTTCTGTACAACATTTATCGAAAACTCTCCCCGTCATTGGTCCTGTCCTTACTTGATGGTATTTGCAGACTGAAAACACCAGAGTCAATGCATGGGTAATGCACACTACAAACCCCATGGTTTCCTTCAGACTTCGCCTAGATCTGTTGAAACCTCAACGTCACCCGCTGTTGTGGATAATCTTCCAACAAGTATCCAATGACAAAGGCATGCGTGGTGGTTTAGAACAACAAACAAGCCTCGTACCATACTAGGTACGGTATTTGTAACCCAACCAATTCAGTCATACTCTCGACAAATCAGTCACGAACGTCTATGGCGGTTAAGAGAAGCAGGAGAGAAAATTTTCAGCCCATGTCAGGCACCAGGGGTCGTGGGGATTTGACGGGTTTGCGGGCTTTTCACTACACACCGCTGCCGTGGCTTTTCTCATCTCGACCTGTATCTGTCTTTCTGACCAATGACTTGGCTTTGTTCGCTGTATAGAACAAACGAAATGTGCACTAGCACGACTTCAGGCCCGCGCCAGATCTCACGATCTAGGATTCACGCAAGTTGGGCCGAGATGGGATTGGATTGGACACTGCTTAAGCATACGACCAGCTGGCTTTGGAACTGCAGTGGTGCCGAGACATCTCCGGAGTATGACAATTTGGTGGCCTTTGCTCAAATTTTTGTCTCGCTGCAGGTGTCCCGGGCATGACACAGAGATCTATTTCGCGACCCATTTTAATACCCCGTACATGCTGTACATCTTCCAATTTGGAAGACTGTGGATAGCTGCAGGGGCCAGCGGTGTGAGATTCTACAGCCTCGTGTTGGTTTTGACAACAACATACTTACAGCAGCTACTCATACGCCATTGCTCTTGGATAGTGACGTCTTCTCTTTCATGTCTGAGATTCCGGTCTCTCCGCAGTGTGTTGTTTTCTATCCCAAGACGGTTTGGGTCGGGTCGAATCGTATGCAAATGCATTTATTTATACGTGCATTATTCGGGTGTGTATAAGACATAACCCATGCCAGGGTATATCTGCAGGACACAGACGATTATCCACCAGCATGGGCCGATGGTAGCGGATGTCTCCTCCAAGATCCCCCCGCCGCTGCAAAAGCTATTTTCTTTTCTCCGCAGTGGACTTCAGATAGCTGGCTTGTGCCATGGATCATCGTTAGTTGAGGGTTTGGGAACTCGATCAATTGATGAAACAATGCGCTCCCTCAGCCAGTTTCCCTGTACAATATGGGAGTGTCGGCGAATTGTCTTGAAGCTGTCGCGAGGCGAACCCCGCAAGGTGTGGAATGTTGAAGCATGAGCCCTGATCAGCTTCTGGCCTGATCTTCCAACTGCCCCAGGAAATCAAGCTCCTGGTCCTCTCTGCCTCTCCAATCACAACCGTCAATTTCGTTGGTTCATTTGCTCCCCGAATGTACACCTCCGTTTTGAATGCCTCATCGGCATATGCACGGCAGATGGTCGATGATCTTGCTACGTTGACCCCATGATGCACCGCATTCTTCCACTTCCCCTTCCTCCTCTGCTTTGCTTCTCCCCGTGTACATATGAACATAAGTACCAGGTTGATCTGGGGAACTCAAGCAAACCAGGGCACGGCGGGAACTGCGGGCAATATCGTGTGATGCTATGTACGGCTTTACACACCAAACTGCACGATCGTATCATCCAGAACCGCAATCCTCGGCACTCAGCGACGGACGGAATTTGCTAATTACCATTAATCTGAATAACGCGTGATTGATCCCGCAAAGGGTTACCTATGTTTAATAATTGCGGCTGTGTTCTTCCGGCCATGTATGCGCCTCAACCATCCGTCTGCTTTGTGCCCAGACTCCCCGTCAAGGGTCAGGAGGCCGATACGTACAATTATGGGGGAGACGAGACCACGGGGACCCCACGAGAAAGCAAACTGATCATTCCTGTACTTGTACCCTTTCGGGGCGAGCTTATCTCTGAATATGCGGTCTTCCTTCATTCAAGCTTCTGATTTATGGAGACGAGTTATGGACCGTTGCAGCTCGTTGCGACGGCCTGTCGTAAGCTCCTTGCGGATCCTCGTGGGTCTCATGTTTGGATAGTATTCCGGGTCATGGTATTGACTTGCTTTCGATTCTGATATTGCCACATTAAATCACTACGTTGCTTGACTGCCGATCAAGGTGCAGATCAAGGACTCGACTAGGGGCCACGGCGCTACTCAAAATTGAGGTTGACGTAACAATCGGATTGTAGCGTGGAGCTATACTTGAGCTTGAATAGAAGCTTCGAGGTTGGAGAGCCGCAGAGGGATTTACATGAAGCATTGAGCGTGCAGGACTGCTTGGCAGGCCCGCTCTTCCTGACTGCTTTGGTTTGAGCATCTTATACTGTATAACCACTTCCTACGCTATAGTTGAGTAGGCAAAGACTGTTCGATCCGAGGAATTAATGAACCCTTTTGATAGCAGAGAACACATAGAAGTGTCGGGTTTATTAGCAAGATCGTCAGTATGTGCTGAGTGAATGTTCTTGGCTCATCGTGAAGCTCTTTGTGCTCTGGGGCGTGCATCATTGTCGTATGGTATGAATCGCTTTGTGGTTCTGGCACCACACACATGCTCCAATAAGTTCCAATGCGATCCTGGTGTATGCGGTTGGAGTAGCAAGTGAGCCTACTGGATTTATTCTGAGTGCTCAGTTCCCGTGTGTGTGTATTCATATGCTTTCAAGATGTTGGTTAGGGACCGTCAGCTTGACGCTGAGACTTAAAAAAATAGAGCATACAGCCCCTATTACAAGTTTAAGCTTCGGCTTCATGAGAGACATTTGGTATATTTCATATCCATTATTCGGTGAAGTCGACTGAGTCCTTACCATAGATTTCTATTCCTGCTTTTAAGAAACAAGTTTGTCGTATGGACTGTAGTATAGGGTAATACGCACAGCGAGATCGTCGCTGACCAACAAAGGTCAGCCGGGAACGGACAATCTGTAGGCCGATCCCTTCTTGAGTAGTTCGGCAACCTCATTGGCCAACAATCTCATCGCGACTTCCACCTTAGCTTCACATCTTTGATGCAGGGCAGGAAATCACGTCTGGGTTCAACTCATTATCAATTGGTTTCACTCATCGAGCGAAACTGATCGCTGGAATCATTTCATAGAGTAAGGCCTGTAGATGCCACTCTAGTGAGACCGAACGACAAATCGCGCCGAATCTAGCAGTGGATGAGATAACAAAGGAGGTTTAGGTAAGATTTACATCCCTTCACTATTACCACTACCTCAACCCCCCCTATCAAAGCCGAGACTAGACATACATATTCAAGGCTTAACGGAGTCACTGAAAGCCGCAATGAGTGTGTCAAGCATATATTAAGTTTTGATATAAAACTGGCTTTCACCTTCACGGCACTGTTCGGTTGTATGTGAATAGATTTCATGCTTACCACTGACTCAGACCTGCCCAGCAAATCCATTACCTCAAAAAGATTGCATACGTACTTCAACACTGTTTCTCAGTCGTTGTATCATCTCCGATACTACAACTTCATAATGTCTGAAGCTCAGCTCGAAGAGGTTGGCGTCACAGTCGCCAAGGACCCTGAGAGTGTGAAGCCAAAGGAGAAGAAGCCATTTTCCTGGCTGTACGTTTACCGGGTACTACACGTTCACGAATACGTACTGATATTGATGATAGCGAGCCACATCCGACCTTCGTCATCATCCTAGTCGGCCCCAACGAATACCCTTTTGGCATCCAGAAAGACTTCCTCTGCGCCCGATCAGAATTCTACGAGAAACACTTTTCAGAAACGACTCCTGATGAGAAGGTCGAATACATTGTCAAGCTTCCCGAGACGACAAAAGAGATATTTGGGTTGGCCCAACTCTTCCTCTACACAGGCAAGGTGATATCGGACGAGTCCAACTTGCCGTCCTACGAGGCACTTGTCGGGCTTTGGAAGCTCGGCCACAGACTCGGTGTGAAGGGGCTCTGCGACAAGGCTCTCAATGCTATGATCGACTGTCGACGGATCACCGAGAGTATTCCGGCTACACCTCTTCTGATACAGGTCTGGAAGGACACACCGGAGGGATCATCGATCCGAAAGCTGCTCTTGTCATGGACTGCCGAGTACATGCGGTCTTCCGACGCCAGAGCAGAGTTCGCCAAGTCACTTCCCCAGGAGGTCCTCAGCGAGCTCGTAGTAGCCATGAGCTCGTTCGACACAGCCCCCACGCCCGAAGCACCAACCGCCGCTGTCACCCTCCCGTCCATGACACCTCGAAAGAATGTCCATTACCTCGAGGAGGAGCCCGAGAATGATGCGAAGAAGAGCAGACGAGTGAGCGGTGTTACAGTCGGCACTCCCTTGTCGGCAGATCGATCAATCAAAGCTCGTGGTTCTTTACCCAAGCCCGCGCCTAGACGTAGAACCAGTGCTGGCTACGCCGATGGCCGAGACTTTACTACATCCCAAAAGCTGGATTTCTGCGCTGACCTGCTGACCAGAATGTTGTCGGGTCCTGGTATGTCGTCTAGCTCTTACCTCTTTGTGGTTAATAGCTAACTTATTTACAGGCTTCTGGACTAGACTCGTTGGCCCCTTTCGAGACGCTGTCGAACCAGTCGAGGATGGCGTGCCAGACTACTTTGAAAAGGTCAAGCGACCAATGGACCTAACCACCATCAAGGCCAAGATGGATCGTAAGGACTACACCACTGAGGAGGAATTTCTGACAGACGTGCGGCAGATCTTCGACAACTGCTTCACGTACTGGAAGAAGGGGGATCCCATGTGGCTTGCGGGAGAGAAACTCCAGAAGACGTTCGAGGACAAGTTCTCACACATGAACAAGTGGATCGCTAAGATGGGCGGTGACGAGGTTGACTAGACAGACTCACTGTTTTCGCCACTTGTACTATAGTTTGAGTTGGCAGTCGGCTTATGTCTGCTGCCTCGACTCACCAAGATGGAGACCATGGGATAGGGAAAATGTGCTTGTGCTTAGGACAATGGGCTTTGTTACATGGCGTCTCTGGGAACTCGTTTAATAAAGGGGAAGCTGGGTCAAGATTATTGTACTCCAATGCAACTGCAGTCCAACGGACATTTGATTTGAAGCGTGAATAAGGTCGTCGATCGATGAGTTAGCGGATGATCACAAAATTTGACATCTCAAGCGGAATTAGGCCGAGGGACCAAGTGCTAAGTCCCACGCGATCTCGGAGAAATACAGATGTTGAGATGAGGAGTAATCTACTGTACATTAGAGCACTGTTGAGGTTGGTCTTTCGTCGGTGACGGATACTGGAGGTTCCGGGTCTGGCTAGAACTGAAAGTGACGGGAAGAAGCGTCGTGTGTGACACGAGTTACTTGCTACTATGGATAGATGTGTTCAAGCAAAGCCAACTCAATCATACGTGTTTTCTTGTGCTTGTCCAGTTAGATGGAGTCGTGCGCGTGCGCGTGCGCGTGACCGTAAGCATTGCTGCATGAAGCCGACGATGAGTTGTCAGTGGGTTTAGACGAAGCCAGCACAGCAACGAGCGTTATTCCATAGCGACAACGACGGAGAAATTCCACACCGGCGAGTACGTGTTAGTGTTAGTGTTAGTGTTAGTGTTGAAGCCATCGTCGACGGAGACTGAGTGATCGAGTCGCGCACGGCTCATTAGATATTAGTCCGGGGAACAGACTCACAACAGACCAAGATTGATTGAAATTAAGATTGTCACTGACGTTGCTGGGCACCCCTGTTAAGCGATTACCCTGTGGGTTAAAGTTAATGGCGCATAACCTGGTCATTTAAATAATGTGAAACCAAAGCCAAGCCCCTCTCTCGACCAAAGAGAGCCGTGGGTTTGGTCGTGTGCCGAGCCAATAGAAGCGTGTAGCTTCGTGAGGATAGTCAAATCGCCCACGGATGTTTGTGTAAGTGACTCTAAAGCTAATGTTTTTAGTCAAGTATTATTATTTGTTGTTTTGATGAATCATTGCCTCTGTCATCAGTCAGTACGTACTTGGTGCCAAGGCCTCGGGCTCGCTCTGTTCCTGCGTCAGGTGGCTTCTTGGCGCAACGGGCCTCGGCTAGCACCTGCAGCATCCCCTGGATCCCTGAAGTTACACAGCACACGGAGATCAGACTGGCAGGCTAGCCACTCAGCGGCGTCAAAAGAGACTTGGCATGTTTTCGGTAGCGCACTTGCAAGATTGACTCTTGAGTTTGGTGGCGAGACCAACAGATTTCTCAATATTACCATGGCCCAGTAGGGAGGGAGTGGGCGGCTAATTACATAGTAGAATTCTATCAACTTGTTAGTTTGCTGTGCTGAGAGGCTGTCATTTCAGAGGATCTGGGGCGGACAATATCGCAAAAATTAATGAGTTATTGTCAAGAAGCGTAGCGTCTGTCATGTCATCTAACCATGAGTTACGGAGTGGAACCAGCACCCACGGTCGTCCCATCTTGTCATCCGCCAAGCTTGTGTTATTCATACATGTTTCAATAAAAACCGTTTGCTCAGGCCTCTCAAAACATCTTCCCCATCGCAAAACTCCCAAGCCATCAAGTGTACCTCCGTATCAGGTGCCGTTGCCGGTCGCGGATCGGTGGTGATGCAGGCAAACTTCGATGGGCATTTTAAATTAAAAGAAGTATTAGGGGGGGTACTTGTCCCTGTCGACCCCGGAACCAGGCCCAGAGCCAGGGCCAAAGCTGTGCTCCGTCTTGGAACAGCCTATCACGGCCATGAAACTCGTCCCCATCTGCCAGGGAAGGAAAGGGTCAAGGCTTTGACGGCTGTTACTTCCCGAGCGAGAAGAGTGGGAGACGTGAGAGAAAGAGAGGAGGAGTGGAATAGCCCTTCTTTCCTTGGCTTGGCGCAGCCAGTCACTACTACTTACATGAATAATAAGACGAACACCCCGTCTCGCTACAACCTCACCTTTGATCTTCCCTCACCCTCCTTTCTCGTCCTTGTTGTCGTCGTCGCTATCCCAGAGAATCGTTACTTTATCGATACTCGTTCCGTTCTTTAACAACAACAAACCTAAGTCACTCACTCGATCCTAGTTTTATCGCACGCTCGCCTTTCAACGCGCACTCGCTTGCTGCCCAATACGAACCGTCTTCTCCACCCTCATTGTTATACCCTGTTTGTGGCTTTCTTCCCTGTCTGCAAGATCAGATCGTATAAGCCGTCAAGCTCAACTTGAACATCAATTTCATTCTTTGAATCGCAGCCTTTGTGCTCATTTGACAAAATGCTTTTCCGAACCATCGCCTCTATTGCTCTTCTGGCTTGTGCCAGCAACGCCGCCGTCGAGTCCGTGCCTTACAAGCTGATCAAGGCTCCAGTTGAAGGCCTCAGCTTCGCTCGTCGTTCTACTCCCGGATACCAGCCCGATCAGTCTGTCTGCGGTGGTCACGGTGACACTTGCGCTGATGCTTGTGGTGCTGGTTACCAGTCTTGCCCTTCTGAGGATGACTCTACCCACTGTTTCAACCCTACAGCGAAGCAGTCCTGCTGCTACGATGGCACTGGAAGTACGTACTATAACCCCGTTAACAGATGGGACTTGCATGAAAGGATAAACAAACTGAATACTAACCATCTTCCCAGACTCTTGCGATAAGGGCTACTATTGCAGCCACGACACTAAGGCACAGACCTGGTGCTGCCCTGACTCCATGGACCTTGCTCAGTGTGCCGCTGCGTATGGCGTTGAGGACGGCCTCAAGACCGAGCAGCTCATGACCACGACTGCTAAGCCCACCACCACTGTCATCTCTACCACTGCCATCCCTACCACCACCTCTGGGCTCGAGACTTCCTCGACCACTGTCTACATTACCAGCACCTCTCTCGCCACCACTGAGCCTGCCTCAACCACTGATGTCTCCACCACCAAATCCATCGTCGTTAAGACCACGACCGAGGCTGACAAGACTACCATCGTTGCCCCCAGCTCTGGCTACAGCACGGCTTGGAGTGGTTCCAACAGCACCATTGCCACTGCCGCTCCAACTCAGCCATCTGAGCCTGCTTCTGGCCCTGTCGAGCCTTCCACCATTAGCAGCGGTGCTTCCCTCACCGGTGTGAGCGCCATGCTTCTTGCCGCTGCTGGTGTCTTTGCTCTTCTCTAAATCAATCTCTGCCCCGTGGAAACATTGGTCTTCGCGAATAATGAGTACATGACGAAGAGAGCAACGAGAAGCTTGAGCGTGCAACGCGCCAAGCAGGAGATTAATTGAAAACAAAACCCGTGGTGCAATGTCGAGCTGCATACCCTTCTGATGAAATACCCCCCTTTTTTGTTTTTGTTTTGAATAACCCCCTTCAGTTTACGTCCCACTTCAAATGGAGTTGATCGGCTTGGTGTTTTTTTTTTGTTTTTTTGGTAAAGGAAAGAGCATGAGGAGGATGAGTTGATACGAAATGAGAAACGCTCAGCGCCTGAAAGATACATTCTTGCGATTGGTAAATGGTCTTCGTATACCTAATTATCCCTACATTTTAGCTACTATTCGTCACGTTGCGAGAGCTTAGTCTCCGCCTCGTCAACTTGACATCAATAATTGCCCTGGTAGACAATTTTACTCGACATTGCATACACCTCGAAAATGAGACTCCCATGAAAGTGACTCAAATTGTGTTTAGGTGACTTAGACATATCCCTCTGATGGGGTTGAATGTGTTGCATATCTGTCTCCATACATCATTGACTAGCAGGCTAGACGCCTGATCCTCACCTCTAGGGTTCTGGGATGATATGAGCTGTCAGTGAAAGCCCGACGTTTAGCTATGGATAAAGAAGACGAGAAATAGCCAGGAAGTTCTCCTACATTATTGTGAGTTCAGTATATGCTCTGCTATAGGAACTCATCTGCGTGGCCAAATATTCTGGCTGTCGCACAACTAATAAAGGCTCATCGTCATATTAAAAACACGAATGAGATAGAGGAGTATTACGTGATACTACGTATGAATAATCCCCAAGTTTGGACATCAATGTCAGCATCGATGTCATATGTGACCAGGAGTGGAAACCCATGACAGACATCATTGACTAAGCAAAGCAAAGCAAGCACAACGAGTGCTCATCTGTTTGGTATGATGTACGAGGACTCTGTTTCAAGAGTCTGGATGGTATTGATGGCGCAAAACGAAAGGGTATGATTTCTCTCCGCAACTAGGTAGATACGATGCATGCTGTTAGCAGCGTAGAATGGGAAAACGCAGCGGCCTATCCCATTTCATTCATTCCAACATTTATAGTCTCATGTTCGACTCATTCTTCCTACTCTTTAAACTTGTTTAATCGTAAGGAATTGTCTATTCGTAGCAGCGGTGATGCATGGCACGTTTAGTTGCCAACAGGCTCGGGGTCCTTGTTGGCGTCGTAGCCGTATGACTCCTTGAGCTTCTCAACGAGCTCGATGTACTTCTGCTGAGCAGCCTCGGGGGTGAGCTTGTCCTCCTCGACGGCCTTCTTCCAGGCGTTGTACTTGGCCTTGCCCTGGAAATGGTGTTAGTTTGTCGCTCGTGGAAGCAGTGAGATATCTTGCCTTGAGATCGAGCATGCCGGGCTTGGTGGCCTGTGAGAAGTCCTCGCCGTTGCTGACCTTGTAAAGAGCTGGGAAGGTTAGCCACTGGGCGCAAGATACCAGCGAGGAGAGGCTTTACCGTAGAGCTCGAGGAGCTCAGTGGGACCGGGCTTGGAGGTAAGCTTGCGGGAGTCCTCGACGGCCTTCTGGAAAGATTCGCTCTGGGGGGCAGACATGATGGGCTGTGGTTGTTTTGTGTTTGGAGATGAGTCAGAGGAGATCAAGTTCAGGTAGAGAAAGGAAGAAGAAGAAAAGAGGTGTTGGGGTGTTTGTTGAGGAACTTGGCTTCTCCAGGCGGGCGGGTTATAGCGGGGTCATGGGATGCAATGGAGGGGCTAGGGGGGCCAAGTTCGCTGAGTGACGTCGTGGGTTGCTATTGGTTGCTTTGAGGACCTTCCCCAAGTGAGATGAGGATGGGGGAGAGAACCTGCCGAGGAAAGAATGATGCTTGTTGCGACTCGGATGAAGAGAAGCACGTGGTGAGCAGGGGCCTAGAATGCTGTGTTGAAGATTCCCCAACGTGAGGGGCTGACATGTTGATTGAGATAGAAGGAGTGTCTGGGTGAAAGACAATTCGATTGAGATGCAGAAGCAAGAAATTGTGTCGGACGAATGGCTCTCAGTGTACGGTCTGATAAAACATCGACCAGGACCCAATATCAATATATCGCCGGACAGCTTCATATGCCAAAGCTGCGATAGCTTCAAACAATACAGAGCTCAGTATAATGGCAGATGGTTCTGAAACATAGACCGTTGCGGAACAACTATTCGTTACGCAGCCTTGAACTCGTCATAGACAAGCTCCGAAGTCCGAAACTGTCGGGGACGGATCAGAACTGCCCGGCTTCGCACTCTCACAACCCACATATCTCTCCGAGACCATTCGCATTACAGGGGCAACTTGCACATAAGTAAAGGGCGTCACCCATTGTTTGAAATAATCAATCATTCACGCACTCCCCTTAGATCGACGCTTTAGACATGACAAAGACTGTGGTTGTCTTGGGCGGAAGCCTGGGCGGCATGGCTGTTACCCATCAATTGCTCAAGTACACGCGGCCCCACGAGGAAGATCTCAAAGTTATACTTGTCTCCAAGGTATATACATATACTCTGACCTTCTTGTCTAGTACTAAAGAATTCGCAGAATAGCCATTTTTTCTGGAATCTAGCTTCTGTCCGCGCCGTCGTGCCTGGCGTTGTAAAAGAAGATGAGATTCTCGCTCCCATCAAGCCAGGTCTGGATCAATATCCCGCTGGCAGTGTTGAGTTCATCGTCGGCACTGCCTCAGCCGTTGATCCCACGGCCCGGACCGTGACAGTTGACCGGGAGGCTGGAACCAGCCCGACTGTGCTCACCTATGACCACCTCGTCCTTGCTACCGGCGCCGAGACCGTCGACCCGTCACTCCCCTGGAAAGCCTCCAGCTCGCACGAAGAGCTCGTGGCCAGTCTTCGCCGCACTGCCGAAAAGGTCGGAAAGGCTACGCACGTTGTCGTCGCTGGCGCCGGAGCCACAGGTGTCGAACTTGCGGGGGAGATCCAGTTTGCTTTCCCCTCGACTACAGTTGTGCTCATCTCAGCTGAAGATAAGCTCCTCGCCGGAGACCAGATCGCTGGCAGTGCTGAATCTGAGCTCCGGCGTCTGGGTGTTGAGATTCGTGCCGGTCTGCGCTCCGAGGACACGACTGAACTACCGGATGGCAAAACGCTGGTGAAGTTATCCAACGGAGAGACGTTGGTGACGGATTTGTTCCTCGCGACCATGGGACTACGACCCAACTCTGGATTCCTACCCAAGGAGTGGCTGAACAAGCATGGCTACGTGGACGTCGATGATGCGATGCGAGTCAAGACCGCAGAGGGTGTGTGGGCAGTTGGAGACATCGTGTCAAAGCCTCGCGCCTCGTTCCTAGTCACAGAGGCTCAGGCTGCAGGCGTCTTCAAGAACATCAATCTCGCATTCAAGGGCAAGGAAGCGCAACCTGTGAGCGGTCCTCGCGTGGATGCTTTTCTGTGCTCCACTGGCCGAAGTCGTGGAGTTGGGCGCGCGGGCAGAATACCTATGCCGTCGCTTGCTGTGTGGGCCATCAAAGGTCGCACATTAGGCACTGAGCGTACAAAAAAGTACGTCAACGGAAGCATGTGGTAATGAGAGTGCGAGTTTTGGAACGCCTGATATCCTCCTATTCAAGAAAGCGCCATGATGTTCCTACATAGAAAAAAAAAAATGAAGAAAAAAAACATACCCAGTCCATAGTCTAATTAATATGCCTATCCTCTCTTCTCGTCTTCAATCTCCCTCCGAATCTCTTCAAGAACTTGTTCTCGCGTCCTCAAGTGAGTCTCTAAACCTTCGACTTGCTCACGGACCGTCTGGAGATCCTCCTGTATACTCTTGAGATTTCCTCCAGCCGCGCTCTTGCCAGTTCCCTCTTCCAACTCCCTAAGTTCTCTGCGCTTGTATTCAAGCAGCTGGTCTAGCTCTTTCTTGACAAGCGCAGGCTTGGAATCGCGTTTGCCGCCTTTCCGGCGCTCCGCGATCTCCTCCACCTTCTTCATCTTGTCCTCGAGGTCCTGGAGCTTGCGCTTCAGGCGAACCTCTTCCCAATCCTCCGTCTTTTCCGTTGAAAAGTCTGTGCCGGCACTCTTGAAGCCGCTTCGGCCCAGTCGCGTTAGGTATTGGTCGCCGAACTTGGCCTTGCGGCCAGTGCTAGTGTTGTCGTCAGCCTTGGTGGCCCATCGCGAGTTGGCGCCGGTTCGTTGGTTATCGACCTGGTAGTCAATCTGATTGCGCTCAAAGCTGGATCGCAGGGAGGCGGGAACAGTGCGGGGGATTCGGAAGCCCTCGTGTCGATTATTAAGGATATGTAGGAAAGCGAGGCAAGCGTCCTTGTTGATGGTTGATTGCGCCGAAGGGTTGATCAAGTTCCAGGCGGATCGAATATCGGTATCGGGAACGTCGAGGGACTCGTATAGATCGCTAAGCGCATGGACTGGGTGTATTAGCTCTGCTCGTTGGTACTGAGATTCGTAGACATACAGTCAACCTCGCCGCGCATATCTCGGTTCTCTTGGTAGATCTGCTCGTATTTGGCCTTGTCCGCAGGCTTCATGTACCACTCGAAACCATCTTTAAGTCCAAGATCTTCCGAATCGTCCTCGACTTGCTCGAATTGCACTGACTTTCCCGTAATCGCCTGGGTAGCTTGAACCAGATGAGCCTTGGACTCTGGGACGAGCCAGTCGGGCAGCGTGGTCGGTACATCCGCGTATTCCTGTTAATCGGTAAGCTTGTATGTGACGAACTCGTTGGAAAACCGCGTCATACCCCGTTCAGTATATCGAAGATGATGCGCATAGCGACGCAAAACTCCTCGAAGTCGAGGTTTCCATCATTATCCACATCCGCAAGATCCCATACTCGCTCTAGCTGGTCATCTCGCAGTCCACTGTTCTTGAGAACAGGGGCAGCTTGCTCGCCTGTAAGAAACTTGCCGCCTCCCGTCCGCGTGGAGAAGATGTTCCAATAGGTTTCGATTTCCTGCGCCTCGATCTTAGGAGCCATGGTTGCGTCTGTGGGCTCTGGACAGCCTCGTGGAGTTGGTATTCGCGAGAAGCAGAACAGACAAAAGGGGCGTTAATTAAGCGGGAAGAAAATGATCAATCGCAATCGGTTTGGCGGCGACCGCAGAGTATGTTGTATTACTGGAGAGGCGATGAGGGAGGTCCTAGGCTGAATGCTAAAGGTCAGGTAAAGTGAGGTTGAATGACGAAGCCGCTGAGCTCCAGCCACGCTTGGACTGGGTTGCTTCCCCTGATGCAAGTGCAGCCCCCGCTTAGCCAATATCCAAATTAGCGCATAATCTCACTGGGTAAGAATGCGATCAGTTTGGAGAATAGAACATGTTAACAGTTAGACAATCAAATGTATTAACCCTTATTTAAGAAACCAACCCACTAATTTCAATCAACGGCTAAGTTTGAGATATGTCGACTGTCCAGCCTAGACAGCTATAACGCAGGTAGCTCCGGTGTCTATTGTGTGCGCGTGTATAGAGTATCATAACCATTAATACCAGGCAGGAACTAAGATGTTCGACAGTTCGTACTGTCATTTTATCAGGCACTTGCATATTAGCGAGAAAGGTACCATAGTCTTTTAAGTTCCCAGTAATAATACCTGGAGGTCCCAAGAGTCTGGCCTGATACGCTAAAACGAGAAGAGGTTCACCGAGAGTGACTGGCCAACCGACATAGTCCAGGCTTTGAGTGGTTGAGCCCCACTGCCTGATTTGGAAAGGACCTGGAGAAAGCCTCCGTATGGTGAAAGCTCAGTGGCCAGACTCCAGGTAGGTTGTGGGTCGGATAGCGGGTGGAGGGGTACGGCTGCCACACCCGACAACTTTTTGGAGGGGCAAGGGAGCAAAGAGCGCGCGAAACAAGTGACCCTTTAAATTAATTGCCCTTTCCTTCAGACCGCTCGACTTTGTTTCTATATACCACTCGCCGTGTTTTCTCTTTGGCGCATTGCGAACTTTGCAAGCACTGCATAATCTTCCCTTTACAAACCCGTCCAAGTCAAATCACGATGTCTACTACAACCACCACTACCGCGCAGCCTATAACGGCTGAGTCTATCCTCCGCCTCTTCCCGGACATCGACACCAGCTCAGACCCTCTCTCTGGCCACGATGAAGAGCAGATTCGTCTCATGGACGAGGTCTGCATTGTCCTTGACGAGAACGACAACCCAATTGGCACAGCGAGCAAGAAGATCTGTTCGTGAAACTGCACCACCATAGACAATATCCCCTTGCTAACTTGAAGACTATTAGGCCATCTCATGACCAACATCGATAAGGGTCTCCTCCACCGCGCCTTTTCTGTTTTCCTCTTCAACGACAAGAACGAGCTCCTCCTCCAGCAGCGTGCTTCCGAGAAGATCACCTTCGCCGATATGTGGACCAACACTTGCTGCTCCCATCCTCTCAACATCCCCACCGAGACCGGTTCCTCTTTCGAAGACTCCATTGCTGGTGTCAAGCGAGCTGCCCAGCGCAAGCTTGAGCACGAACTGGGTATCAAGAAGGAGCAGGTTCCCTTTGAGGATTTCCATTTCCTGACCCGAATTCACTACAAGGCTCCCAGCGACGGAAAGTGGGGTGAGCACGAGAGTATGTCAAGGACCAAATTTCAATGTTATGGTGACTAACAGCTGGCGCAGTTGACTACATCCTCTTCATCAAGGCCAATGTCGACCTCGACGTCAACAAGAACGAGGTTAGGGACACACAATACGTTACTCCAGAGAGCCTGAAGCAACAATTCGACGACCCCAACTTGGTTTTCACCCCTTGGTTCAAGCTCATCTGCAACTCCATGCTATTCGACTGGTGGAAGAGTCTCGACTCTGGTCTGGATAAGTACATGAACGAGCAGGAGATTCGACGCATGTAACGATCCATGGATAGAGACGCAAAAGAAAAACTTGGAACATCGACAAGGAAGACGGCATTCCGTTCAAAGCGCAAGACTTGGTATGCAGTGCATTGGGTTTTCGTAATCAATCAACATAGATATCCGCTCTCACGCCTCGTTGTGTTGCAACTCAAGGGGTATAGAGCCGCTTTTAATTTGACATTATTCACCAATTGACCTCACCTATCACGATCGGTGACTCGAGTGCCGCCGCAAGCCGTCTCCATCCACCAACAAGCAGCATGGTGCTCTTTGGCAAAACCCGCTACAGCTCTTTCAGCCTGGACTTCCGCGACTACCTTACAGCAATATTGTATCGATTTGCTTTCCAGCCCTGTTGTTCAGGGACAAGAACGAAGATCTGATATTTATGCTAACGAAGAAAACCTACCTTTGCGACTCAGCCTACTTAAATAGGTATAGTTTGCCAGATTTCCAGCTGTTCTCCGTCCCTTATCTCGTCAAATCAGGGGCATGCGATCTCCTCCACTATCAGCTGCCGGTGGCTTGGGCCTTGAGCTGACTTACCTGACATCCAAGCTTGCATACAACCGTGTACTCCTGCTGGGCGGTGTTGATTGGAGTTCCAGCCTCTTTTTCACCAACTGTATGACTGATTGGAGTATCTTAGAATTAGGGGACCACCCCCACGGTCTTGCAACTGATCATGTGGTTCATGATCATCAGTCAGTAAACACTGTGTTGCCCATTTCGCCCTACTCTGCTCGCCTCGATTTTAGACCTGCTTCCCGTGTCTCACAGAGTCATGATGGACACCTTCAAGCTAGTCACTACCCCGCGATAATGGCTGTCATGTTGGATCTGACCAATGGCATCATAGATGTCTGCTTGGAGGCGCTCCGTGTCTATGCTGTCAGAGCTGTCCGGCTCGAGGCCCGCACGACATGCTTATCTAACACTCCTCCTCCCTTAGTACAGTACGCAATCCCCCGTTGATTTCCTATCTCTGAACCCGTCTTTGTTCCTTACCTATCTCCTCTACACTCAGTTGCTCACCTCTCCCAAAACAACACTACTTTGCTCAAGTCTTCTTCAATTACCAAGACAACAGCCGCTGGCCACTAAGCGGACCCTCTGTCAGGACATCTTGCTAAGCCCTCTCTTAGAGGAGATTGCTTTGAAGAAAAGCCAACTGGGTGTCTTACTTTTGTTGTTACCACGTGCTGCTTGCTACACTCAACCCCTTTGCACTGTTGATGCTTGTTGACTGTTTGTTTGACTGTTGTCTGAACATCTCGAACATCTCCATTTGACACAACTCCAATTCACTCTCGTGAACACTCTTCACGCTTAACTGCTTTGTCGACGGATCTTGTTCGATACCAATCTCTTTCAAATCGCGAGCCTGGCCCGCTCAGGTACTACCTTGATGTCGGTTGAAGTTCGCACCAGCCTTAATTGCCTGCGCCATCCTTCGAGGTTCACGTCCGTTTGCAGAACTCAGCTATCACGAGTTCATACGGGCGACAGTTGCCAGAATATACAATGTAAGTTTAGATCCTGAGGCTATGAACTTATCTTGCTTAATACAGAACGGCGCCCCTTTCGTTGCCGGGGAGGGGCCCCTAGGTATAGCGAACAAATCTAATACCGGTTAAACTGCAAACATGGAGATCAGTAAGAATTGCAGTAGTGGTAACAACGGGACTGCGGTGCTGGCCAAGTGGCGACGACGCTCCCTCGTTCCACCAACATGGGAAACTTCGGTTCGTTTTGTCGACGTGAAGGAGTCTGCGGCTGCCGGTAGCGCTCTGGCCCAGGCCTTTGCGACTGATGCCATGAGCCAGTATGTGCTCGACGGTGACGATATGGCCGACTACTCGGACGAACAGATATGGAAGCTCCATGTTGACTATATGACTTATATGGTTGCAGCACACTGCTACAAAGGAGTTGTGACAGCCATTGGATCAGACTACGATGCCTTGGCTCTCTGGTATGTGGTTCAACAGTTCTGCTACAAGTTTGAGTTAACAACTCTGTAGGCTTGCCCCGGGCCAACAGATGGACGATTGGTGGACTAGTCTTCGTAGCGGCATGTGGAAACTATACTACCAGCTGTCAGCTGAAGGGCGGAGACGATATTATGACGAGATGCTGCCTGTTCTTGACCAGACTAAGGAGGATATCATGGGCGAACGGAACAAGGAATGCTATTACCTCGTCTATATTGGCACCAAGCCCAATGCTCAAGGTAGGGGTTATGCCGGAAAGCTGATTCGGGACATGGTTGCCAAGGTAGGATAGATCATCGTCCTTTGCTCTCCATGATAAACATCAGTGAAAACTAACAGGATGTAGGCCGATGCTGAACAGCGCCCGATGTATCTCGAGTCCAGCACCGAACGCAACAATGGCTACTACGCCAAGTTTGGCTTCGAGGTCAAACATGACGTTGTATTTGAGGGCGGACCCGAGCCCATCACGATGTGGATCATGGTTCGCGAGCCCCAGGTCCCACGCCCTGCTTGCAGCTCTGTTGTCGTTTCTGCCGTCAGCAGCGCGGTCAAGTTCTAGGGAAACGAGCCTCTGGTCTTGCCAAATGTCGACACCGGACCAGAGGCTGAAGTCGAGGAGATTAGGGACATCGCCAACGAACAACAAGATTGGAAATGTGTTGTTATGTGAGTTTTGATTGTCTGAGAATGTTTTTGATACTGCACTGAGTTTGGTGGATTTTTTTTTCTCATTCTTTTGGATATACTGTTGTGCTTTGATGATACAAGCAGTATGGATTTTGTATTTTGTATTTGCGTTGCCTGTTTTTGGTGACAGACAGTCTCTACCGCAATAGCTGTCGCTATATTCTGCTTTCATACTATGCCGACTAGCTCAAGTCATTCATTAGGAAGTAACCCGAATAAAATTGTCATTCCTTCATAAGCTGCATCCTCCTGTAATCACGAACACCATGCACCTAGCTTTTGTAGTTTGTATTCCACATGTATCGACCTGCCTCGTCGGGCCCGCCATTTGTCAACAGCAACTTGTATTTAGTATTCGAGGATCGCCCATGTCTCATCGTCGACTGTCGTGTAGATAAGGCCCTGTCCAAGCAATTCGTCGGCAGCAGTGAGGGCATCTCGCACTGACATGCCAGTAGAGTTGGTAATGACGTTGAGATGAACGCCCTCGTTGCCACCAGGCGTCTCGTTCATAAAGTTGAACATCTTCTTGGCTAGCACACTGCAGCCGGCGAGCTTAGTAGGCGCCTGGCCGGCATTGCCGCCACCATTGTCGTTGTAGTTGCCACCATCCACAAACATGCTATCTCCATCTCCATTGGCACCGCCCTGGCCACCAAGCGGCCCCTTAGTAAAGTACAGGTGAACATATGTAGCCTCAAGCATATGGTAGTTGACCTCGTTGAAGTCCGCCACAGGTCTGATGACATGCGCACCAACGTGACGCTTGTTGTTGAAGGACTTGAGACGGCCCCAGATACGAACGTGGGACTCAAACTCGAACCCAGGATCGGCGTCTTCCTGCTTGTCGACGTCGATCCACTTCTTGACCTCGATCGTGCCAGTGCCGTCTTCGATCTTGAGGGTGATATTTGTAGGTTGGGGCTGGACGTCGCGGATCTGTCCGATGAATGTGATTTGGGTCACCGGGGAACCGTCGATTTTGAAGTCGGCGCCGGCGTAGGCCTCTTCCGCGTCGAGGATCTGCTTGATGGTGACGGGACGCAAGGACTCATCCTGGTATGACTATTTGATCGTTAGGGAGAGTGCTGGTAGAGAGTTGTAAAAGGGAATTTTGTACCTTGCCGCCGCCGCCGCCGCCTTGGCTGCCCTGCTGTGAACCACCAGCAAAGAACCCGCCCGAGTCATCACCCCCTTGGGCACCGTAACTTGTTTTTGTGAATCCAGCGTAAGCAGCTACAGAGATTGAATAGTTAGCGATGCTGGGCAGAGTAGAGAGTGAGCATGATGATGGCGTACGTACACATGGTTTTAGTTTATGTGTGATGTTGAGTTGGGTTGGGGGCTAGGCAGAGCTCACGACGTGAAGAATGCGACGCGTTGAGGCGCGACTGTTTAATGGGCTCCATCTTCGTGCCCCGCCTTCACGGTGTGGGGCACTTCTTGCCTTAGTTATTGGGCTATCTCTATATGCGCAGGCTGTACAACTAGGCACGTGCTTGAGGTAAATGACACAACAGAAGCTATCCGTACCATCAGTCAAGAAAGCATGCATGTGCTTGCTCATGAAACTAACCGTTGATCTATCGACTAGATGTATGTATGTTTACATACTCCGTAGCATACAGTAGTCTCAATTGCCGTTGTTGATCAACTCGGGACATCCTTGAAGCTCTCCCAATCTGGCAGACGATCATGCATCTGCCGACGACATGTCTGTAACGAGTCGTGTTTTACGGTCACTAGACGTGAGCACGGGAAAATAGTCGCAATGGAAGACTATGGCAATACCGGGAATTCTCTACAGCTTCCCGAAGCTTCTCCGCAATCATTTTCTATGGTGGCATCATTGATATATAAAAGTGTTCAACGGATTAACAGCGTCTAGCCTCTGCCTCGGCAGCAAAAGTGGGACTATTGGCTACGGACCCCGGCTTCGGCGTTCGCCCCGTGTTTCTCCAGGTTTCCTTCCTCTGAGATACCTGCCGCAATCACACCCTAGGTCGTCGGCCATCGGTCATCACATCCGTGGTTGCATCTGACATCAACAACTTCTCCTCTTCTTGCTTGTTCAGAATAAAGCACCTTCGTCCTGCTTCTTTTTTCTCGGCTACCACGCCTTGCATAGCGTTTGGTTTATCTTGGTTTACTTCTATAATATTTAACAAGCCTGTGGCATCATGGCAAAGCCACAGACCGCGAATCTCCCCCTGATACCGCTCGCACGAGGCACCATCCTCCTCCCCGGCCTGGTCCAGCGAATTCCAGTGTCATCGAACCGTCCCGATGTTCCTGCCTTACTCGCTCACGTTTACGAACAAGCCGCTTCCAAGGGCCCAGATACCCGCATCGACAGCATCCCTATCGCTTGCGTTCCGATTTCATCACCTCTTATCGGTGGGAACGGCCAACGACTTATCGGCGACGCTGAAGATATAGATCCCGCTGAGATCGAGAACGTGCTTCCCGGTGCTGCCAAAAAGACTGATCTCTTCTCGTTTGGCGTCGCGGCTAAAATCATTGGTATCGATGGGCGAGGAACCGGGGAATTTGCCTTGCGCGTCGAAGGTACCGCTCGTGTCCGCATTGACTCCTATACTCGCGAGCGCCCATACTTTGAAGCCAAGGTGACATATTTCCACGAAGACTGTAAGCTATACTATGAAGACCTTTTACTGTCGACTGTGGCTAACACTTGTGACCAGATAATGCTACCGATAAGCAGACCCAGGACTTGTTTGGTCTATTAAAGACCCGATCTCGAGAACTTGTCACAATTCTCAGAATTTCCTCCCTTCTTCCTCGAACCCGTGATGGACCGATTCTTTCACCAGTACTTACTAGACGACTGGAAATGCTTATTATGAGGAAGGAATTGAAGGAAGCTGGACTTCTTGCCGATTTTATGGCCAATCTGGTTGAAAGCACTCACGAGGAGAAACTCGAGGTTCTTGCAGCTCTAGATGTAAAGGTGCGCCTCACAAAGGTCATTGAACTGCTGGAGCGCCAGGTTGGCGGCATCAAGAACAACTTCAAAATCACCACTTTCACAACTATGCCCGTCCAGATCTTGGATCGTTTAAACGAGAACCAGAAACACAAACCAGGCTCACTGCCTCAAATCCCTGGCATGGTCTTTGTTCCACCCAACGGACAGATGCCAGGCGGCAACGACCAGAATGACGACCAGGAAGCTAATGAGCTTGACGAACTGAAGCGTAAGATTGCGACCGCCAAGCTTCCCGTTGAGGCCGCCAAAACCGTGGATAGAGAATTGAGACGCCTGCAGAAGATGCAACCCATGAACCAAGAATATCAAGTCACTCGTAATTGGTTGGAAACTCTGGCCGAGATTCCCTGGACAGTCACAACGGATGATCGTCTGGGGCCCGACACTTTGCATAGGGCGAGGAAGCAGCTCGATGATGATCATTATGGCCTGGATAACGTCAAGAAGAGGCTTATCGAGTACCTGGCCGTCCTGAGACTCAAACAATCTATCAACGACGATGTCGAAAAGAAGATCAGGAAGGCGGAAGAGGAGATGGGCCAGGCTGCTGCTACCAATGAGCAAGACAAAGAGAAGAAGGAGAAGGAGAAGGAAACAGCCGAGGAGACCTCAGAAGTTGAGGAGGCTGCCAAGCCAGAAATGGCCAAGCTTCAGATCCTCAAATCTCAGCGTATGGTGGACAAGTCTCCTATCATGCTCCTCGCAGGTCCTCCTGGTGTAGGCAAGACCAGTCTGGCGCGATCCGTGGCTACAGCTCTTGGCCGCAAGTTTCATCGTATCTCCCTTGGTGGTGTCAGAGACGAAGCTGAGATCCGGGGTCATCGAAGAACTTATGTAGCGGCCATGCCAGGTCTTATCGTCCAGGGACTAAGAAAGGTCGGCGTTGCTAACCCTGTTATCCTTCTTGATGAGATCGACAAAATTGGCCAAGCTAGCATTCATGGCGATCCTTCAGCTGCCATGCTGGAGGTTTTAGACCCTGAACAGAACCACAGCTTCCAAGACCACTACGTCGGTATACCGATTGATCTCTCCAAGGTCCTTTTCATCGCTACTGCTAATAGTCTGGACACCATCCCCGCTCCTTTGTTGGATCGAATGGAGATGATCTATATTCCTGGCTACACGACTCTCGAGAAGCGACATATTGCTATGCAGCATCTTGTTCCCAAGCAGATCAGGGTCAACGGGTTGGATGAGGCTCATGTTGCCTTCAACCAAGATGTCGTATCCAAGATCATCGAGAACTACACTCGCGAATCTGGGGTCCGTAATCTGGAGCGCGAAATCGGATCTGTCTGTCGTGCCAAGGCTGTCGAATATGCCGAAGCTAAGGATGGGGGTCACATGGAGAAGTATCGACCCGAATTGAGCGTGGAGGATATCGAGAACATTTTGGGTATTGAGAAGTTCGAAGAGGAGATTGCTGAAAAGACAAGCCGCCCTGGTATCGTGACGGGCTTGGTAGCCTACAGTTCTGGAGGCAACGGTAGCATTCTGTTCATCGAGGTTGCTGACATGCCCGGTAATGGACGGGTTCAGCTCACAGGGAAACTCGGTGATGTGCTTAAGGAGAGTGTTGAGGTAGCCTTGAGCTGGGTCAAAGCACACGCTTTCGAGCTAGGCCTCACACCAGAACCTACAACCGACATCATGAAGGAGCGTAGCATTCACGTGCACTGCCCATCAGGTGCTATTCCCAAGGACGGCCCAAGTAGTGGTATTGGCCAAGCTATTGCACTCATTTCCCTGTTCTCGGGGAAGCCGGTGCCACCAACAATGGCAATGACGGTATGTTATCAGACAAGCTATTGACTCGTGATAATTCAGTACTCTGACAATCATTTGTGCAACAGGGCGAGATTTCTCTCCGGGGCAGAGTTACAGCCGTCGGAGGTATCAAGGAGAAACTTATCGGCGCCCTCCGAGCTGGCGTCAAGACTGTGTTACTCCCGGCCCAGAACCGCAAGGATGTCAAGGATCTTCCGCAGGAGGTCAAGGATGGACTCGAGATTCTTCACGTCAGGTAAGCCCCTCATAGCACACTCAACCCTGCTGCTCATTATGCCCCGACGACAGGAGTTCGGTTTCACTGACGCATATCTTGAATAGTCATATCTGGGAAGCGATCCGTCTTGTCTGGCCAGATTCGCATTGGGCAGAGGACAGCAACTACCGAGGCATCGAGAGCCGCCTGTAATGCGCTCAGCAGAAAGGCTATTGGCTATGCCATCACCTCTGTAAACAATGTCTCGTCGATATGCTTCGACCTACTCTGCAACTCTGTAACTCTGAAACGTCTCGTGGCGACCTGCCAGCCGCGTCGCAAGCCTCTGCCCTTCTCAGCGACGGTGACCTACTAAAGCTCACCGAGATGACCTAAACTAGCCCTCTTTGCGACGCATCTATCCGGTTCACCAAACGGCTGCTCGTCTCACAAAACCCCCTATCCCGTGATCCCACGTTGTCCTTCCCGTCAGATTCAGCCATTACCCCCCTTGTGTATGCACATACTTGTTCGAATTCGAGACAGCTGGGAGGACCTAGCTGCGGCATCTTCGAAGTTTCATGTCTTGCGTCAAGTTATGGGGTATACTGCGTCGTCTTTTCCTGTCAAAGTCTGTGTCAGACTGGCGCGGCGAAGGTAACGCCGCAGCGAGCCAAGCGAGTCTGTGAGGTTTGCCGTGCTACATCAAAATTGATTCGGTTAGAGGGGCGCAAAACGACCTCCGATTTGGGATATATTTCGTATCTATGTTGTTGCTATCTTCCGAGGTTCGTTGAGGATGATCTCTGCATACGAGACATCAGAACACCGTCGGCAGGCAATACCCGAGCAATATTGTCGATACCAGCTAGCAAGACATGATGCTTTGTGATCGGCGAAATGAGTTTTGATTTCGGCGTTCGTTGTCTTGATTTGTTTCCTCATTCGACATATCACAAGGCAGACCCTGTGCCACACGGACAGTATCATGAGTATGTACAGTAGATCCAGTTGTCTGTAGTGTATAAACTTCCTCGATCTATTCCTCGCTGCTTTGTTTCAGTTAAATGGGCATCCGTGTCATTTATTTGGGAGTTATGAGTCTGGAAGTCTGACTACCTAAATCACGACTGCTGCTTCAACTAGGAATGCCAAACTGAAGCGAGTCCAAATCAAAGCCACGAGGTCGACAGCGTAGCCTGACGTGCACTAGCAATGAGCTGATCTCACGTCTCATCGTAGCCATGTTTCGTTCAGCCGGGAGCCAAGTCGCTCCAGCTGCAGCACTCGTCCTTGAATCTGACCAGGCTAGCGCAACAAAGTTGCAGTTAGGTTTCTGGTCTACGCTGAGTGCTGAAAAATGACATCGTGGACCCGGTACCGCATGGGGCGAACCTACCTCTTTGCTTTTCCCCTGTCGCTAGGAGAATCGATAGTGCCCAGTAGTGAAGACCTCAGCTACTTGGCGCCTGTGGTAACTCACCTAGACGGTATAAACACCCATGCCTCTCAAGTTGCTTCTGGGACAGACATTCTAATCAGACCATCACCGAGAACATGAGTCAAACACAAGCTCCAAGACAAGACAACACGTGCGTGCGTGCTTTTCAGCTGTCGAGGACGCACCCTTTTGGTCCTCGGGTGTCTTGGCGAACAGCAATTCTAGTGGTTTGGTATAGGGAGTCAAACAAAGACAATAGGCGAATGGTTCGTCTGCCATGCAGCCCAAACTCCCGCGTGGCTGGATCAACCTTAACCCTCCAAAGATGGATACAGCTTTTCACTGCAAGGTAGGTAGGTATTTTAGCAATAGCATGCTAGAGACAGCCGCCCTGCCGCAGTCTTGACTACGCCCCATCACAGGCTTACATATGATGAGTATTGCGGAGCTGAATAGATGAGAAACCAAGCACGCAGTGACCCGCGGGGAACGAACCGGCACAACCTACAAGCATACGGCCGCGTCCCAAGCCTCCGGGACCGTGGTCGTCGATGCACCGTGTTGTACAGGACATGTCTCGGGAATCTGCTATCTGTTGTTGAACAGGGGTTGCCGGGCATCGATGGCAATGCGCAGTCTGGAGTGCCGCAAAACCGTTAGTCAAGGACTATGTACGACTACTCACTTGGCGCTCTGAAGCGTCATTGCCTGGGAGTTGGCTGTAAAGCATGTATTCTGCGGAGTGATACCTCCCACGGAATAAAAAATCCGATCAAGTCAGCATCGAATTTCCACTTCGACATGGGTGCAATTCTTACAGCGGCTAGGCAAATGCTCGTCTGGTCGATCCTATCAGGGACGACGAAAACCTGCACTCCGGAGAGGACGTGGTCTTGTAAGAAGCTTGAGACACGGTGGGAATCCTATCCATCCCACAGGGGGGCGGAGCACCTTGAAACCTGTGATATCATTTTGCTGGTACTGCCCTCGTGGTCATTTTCTCCACCGCCAAGTTTTCGATCCCGCAGCGTGTGAATACTTAGAGTCCACTAACACCATTGACATGCATCGGGCTGGAGCAATAAAGCAATTTCTGTGCGTGACGTACGGCATTGGCAACGGGAGGGTCCAACATAGATAGTGTCGGTCTAGGCTAAGTTAGCAGCTCGATCCCCAAAGCATCGTCACATCGCATCATATCATGTCAAGTCGTTCAAGGAGCAGACCAATCGCGGAAATCTACTGACATTGCGGTTCTCCCTTCCGAACCCCGACCACGGCACCAGCCGTCATCGGGTATGAGTCGACTTCTGGCAAGGCACGAGTTGAGCCTGCTGGAGAAGCTATCCTCATCCCTGTTCACCTCGCTAGGAGTCCGAGCCTTAGCCCTGGTAGCAAGCGGGGGTTTGATGAGATGAAAATGCCACCCTAGATCATCGTACAGTAGTTGGCCTGCAGGGAATTCCTTTTCACCGTTGGCTCGGCTCTGCCCAAAATGTTGAGGGCCGTACCAGGGAGAGGACGCCGGACACTTTATCGAATCTGGGCTTTGGGGATTCCATCCGTGCTGGATGTGGGATGGGGATGACAGACTCCTGCAGTTATGGTGTTGCACTCTTCAGCTGCGATTTTGCACACACCAAGGGCCAATGGGAGCTTTTTGGACAGGAAAGGCTCGAGACTTCTGCTTGAGTGCTGCATTCATTGTCTTGGACCATGGAGCAAAACAGACTGTGGTCCCGACCTCTGAGCTCGTACGATGGGCAGCATTCTGCTTGGGTACCGCTGCAATGGCGCTGCCGCCCGCTGTAGGAAAGTTACTTTCTGTGCCGTATCGGGGCTGCGAGGGCGTTGGAGTCATGGACCAACCCGTTAGCTCAGATCCGTAACCAGCAGGTCGGAGGTTTGGCATCTGTGGCCGGCCCAAGACGGGAACTCAATGGCGGGAGATGTCTAATCGTCAGGGCTGCTTCCAAGCGTGATTGGGGGCCGCTTACCTACGTAGTACGTAGTACGACGTGGTTGGTCTGCATGTGGAGAGGGACGGGGTCCACTGCCATGTGCCGGTCCCCTACCTGAAGTGTCCATGAGCTTCCCAAGTGGCGCGTATCATGGCAGGGAGCGGCCCTGTCTTGACCCTGTCTTGACCCTGTCTTAACCCTGGGGATACCCTAAAGGCGGAAGAGCCAGCAAGAGGACTGTCCTTCGGCTGAACGCCGCACCGAAGCAATTTGTGAACTTTAGGTTGGCTGGGCATGCCTGGCCTTGGGAATTTCGGGGGGGGGGGGTTTTCATGGCGGTTTCGAGGTAGAGGTATTTGAGGCTGATGATAGTGGCAACCGGCGCTTGTTGTCTACACGTAGAGGATGGTTGACGCCTGGTCTAGTGCTAAAATCTCCGGTTCAAGACAGGTCCCGGTGCGTGCCTGTATGGGAATGATTAGATGATACTGCCCGATACATGATCTGCAGTGTCAGCGTGGATTGGTCGCGTTCCTCCAAAGCCGCTGATGGTTGCTAATCTCCGCCTTGTTGTATTATTTCGTGATGAGAAAGGATCGAGTATCGGATGAGATTGGCCTCGGATTAGGAATCCCTGTTACTGCTGTGCAGTGCGGGCCTGCGAGGTGTGCATCTCCGTACCTCCCCGCCTGATCAAGTGGGCTGGTTGGTTGGTTGGTTGGTTGGTTAATTAATTATCCGCGAGGTACGGTACCTAGTAAACCTAGTAAACGGGTTTGACTTCTGGCACTGCCGATCCGATCAGGCGCCAACTGCGTGGAAATTTGGCTATTTAAACTCCGACTGCAAACATTGCTAAGTTGAGAGACATGGAGGACGTATCGGCATTGGAGTAAGTGCTGAGTTTCAGTTATCCGTGGTTTTGTTGCTGATCCTTGCTCCTAATATCCTCAACGCTGCTCAGTAATCTGCCTGAAAAACTCCCTAGGTTTTTAAATACTACCTATATTCCACACTAGCGTATCATAACCCAGAATCTTACAAGCCTCACGCCTGTCTTACACCCCGCTGTGCTGGTCAAACCTCAATCATCCTGATCGTCGGATCTCATGCTGTGCACCCGCATCTCGCGTCCGGCACCTCTTTCGATGCGCCGGCTGTCGCACTTAAGTTGAGGGGAAGTTGTCTTCCGCAAATGTAATGCAATGCAATGCAGTGTAGGGTAGTGTTGCGGAAAGCCGTTGGTCCCTGTCAGCCCAATACCATGAGAAGACCATCATCAATCATTATGACGACAGATTTGCTCTATGTGACCTTCGCATCCAACTTGTCGAAAAAAAACAAGAACAAAAAGAAGGGGGGGAAGTAACAAAGACGTGGCTTGACAACTAGGCACAAATCCTAGCTGAACCGCCTCTTTGGAAGCTCCAGACCCTTCTATTTGCCACGATAGGAGCATATCGTCTTAGTGCACGTCTTACACTGGTGTGCCACATCCGCCCACCATGTCCGACCACGCCCGCGTCATGAAACCCTCCACTGCGACGACGAATGCATGTCGAGTCGTTCTCGTTTTGGTGACTCGATCCGATCGCTCAATTCCAATCCGCTTGTCCTGTCTTGTGTCTTGGACTCGCACGGGAAGCATCGCTAGTCAGATGTGATACCCTTCACATCGGTAATCAAAAGGGATGAACCGTCCCAACAACGTGGATTCCAGGCAAAGGTTTCCTTTTTCTGATATGTTGTGTCTCTTCCCAAAAGTGTCTAGACTGTCCAATCGCTGCTCTTCAAAGTACAGCCAAACCGAGTCAGGAGAAGCGAACCGCTGCATGCCAACGTCACAATACAATTGCCCGACAGCCTTCGCTAGTTTAGCAGACTCTGGCGTTGGAATCCACAGCGAACCGTCCGGCTGGTAGAGCCACTTTTCTATACGAATAACCTTCCCGGAGATTTCTTTCAGGAACAGACCCGAAGCTTCGAGCCCACCCGGCTTGGCAATTCGGCTGTTCAGTAACCAAGACACAGCCACAGTCAACGTAGCTGAAAAAAACAGGCCGTTTAGAGTCAATGAGACTCACCTGCATGTATCGGCCAACTATCGCGTACTTTGAGAAACGCGGGAGGCCCGAGACACCTGGGAACCAGCAGTAAAAAACCTTCACAGCTTCAGTCTGCCTGCAGAACTACGGTGAGTACCTGACTCGTCCTGACAGCCGACGGACCCATACTGAGCTTAGTTAGATGAGATTTTGCAACCTGGCCAACGTGTATTACTAGATGCGGGAACACACCACGCGCTCTGGGTCCGACGTGGGGTTTGAACTTTGAATTCTGAACAGGGGCTTGTCAGTAATGCCAACCAGCATTTGTCGGCGCGACTACCATACAAGCCACCAAGACCTGCCTCCTGTCGTCATTTCCAACCACATGCCGAGCGTCTCAGATGAGGTTTGCTAACTCCGGGCCTCGAAGGATTCGACGGCTTGATCTCCTTGCAAGCACGCTCGTGGCTTGAACCTCGTTCATCTACCAGCCCTCGCCGTTGCCCAACGATTCTGGAACATATGAGGACTAGCTCCCTGATTGGCTGGTTCGAGAGCTACGCTGTCAGGGGTGTTCAGAGCTGCATAAGCTCGTGGTTTTACCACAACTGTTTGTGTCATACATAAACGATACTCCGTACAGCAAGCAGACCAGTCATTACTAGTATGTTCTGGACCATGTGTCACTTCTCTAATGAACTGGCAGAATCGGTAGCCGATCATTGCAGCCATGGTCTTTCATCCGGATCATCTCTGGGTTTTCGCATGTGGCAATTTCATATGTCTGTAGACCACAAGCTGTTTGTCCAGCGGGCAGTGCGGACTACTCTCGCCCTTTCCAAACCCTTGGTATCTGTTGAGTTCGGGGACGTTGAGTGTAAGTGATCAACTTCCAGCTGGATGGACGATGGCATCTGATGCCGATCGCGTGCGAATTGGCTCAAGCACCTGGCATCGCTCAATCAGTTCAGGGGACCAGTATCTGAGCACTTGTCTCTGCCTTGTCATTTAGATTTTCGTCCCTTTTGGTTAGCCGTGGCATCTCGTGGCTATGGAGACAAGGTTGCCAGGGCCGAGAAACTAGGGATGGCCAACAAGGGGCTGCGAGTGAGTAGGGGCGTTGTTCGGGATTTATGTGGCCATTAGGCTGGTCTGGTTTATTAACGGTCACGGCTAGACCTAAGACAGGCTCGCCCGCTGCAGTCAAGGCAAAGTGACCTGTCACCAAATATAAATTTTCTTGTCGCTTGAATCTCTCCGAGCAGGTTTGTACAGTCAGGTCGATGACACAGGTGACAACAACCCGTAAGAGCATTCCAATCACTAGGTGTAAAGTCGGAACTAGTGAACGGACCAAAAGCAGTCTGATGTACCACACCCTCGGACCAAATATGCGGCCATTGCCCGTAAGTAAAGGCTAGATGACCTCCAGCGGATAGAGCTTTAGGTTGTAGGCGTAAAAAATGTGCACGCAAGTTTCTCATCGCTATCGAGCTTGCATGGTACAGGATCATCAAGGGTCTATCCGGGGTGATAGTGGAGGAGCGGCCGCTCGGAGTAGGAGTGCCGATGAGAGAGGTAAGAACCCCTAAGCCGTAAATTAGACCACGAGAGGGATATAGGGATTATTCCTATCCGGTAGGCCATGCCAGGGCAATAATGGTGTTGAATTGTCGACCCCACCGTCGTAAATCGAGCTCGGTACCAAGACGGAAAATTTGTGTGCTTATGCGCCATCGCGCCCCGATGATACTGTTACATCCAGCTAGCTGATGTAGCCTGGTCCTTGGCCTGTTCGCGCAGGGTCCAGATCTATTTTCTGCGTTTTCTTGCGTATAATACCAACCTGATAAGACATTCGGAGTTGGAGCGATTTGGGATTACGCTAGGTGGTAACCGACCGTTGCTAACGTGTACCAGCAACGTCATAAGGGAGACTGTAGTCTCCAGTTTTGGACGCCAAGCCGCAGGTTTCGAGCCTTAGACGACTGTTCCCCAAGAGCTCGAAGACAGAATGATAATGCTTAAACAAAAGCAAATGAGGATCTGACAGTTGTTGCCGTGCTATTTTCCTCTGTATCGTAGCTAGCAGGTAATCAAATTGCTGAGGTTTATAGCCAGACTAAGCGGACACTACCTAGGTAACTCAGCACCTTGCAGTGGCAGCTGCCGCAGTGGGGAATACGCAGGGTCGCTTGACGAGTGACAGTAGAGACATAGCCGGCCAGCCTTCCACCCAGCCTTTTCGATAACCGTGGAAATCATTCTGAAGCTTATCGCTGACTTGTCGAGTTGCCCACAGCGAACTGTGCTTGGTATAAGCATAGCTAGCGGGTTGACTTGTGATGGCCGATCTGATGAGTGGTTCACTAAGGCTTCTCTCTATAGCGGAACGACTGAACATCTTCCCACCGTTGTATTTCAACGCCTACGGACGCCGTCGACCAGAAATGGTCTTTCAAACTGGATGCCTCAAGTCCCGGAATCTGATATACGTGACCGACAATCCGTTATATCATGTCCTTGGCGGTAGAAGAGGAATGCTCCCACTTGATAGTAGGAGTCGATGCGGCGTATCGTTTTGTGCTGCTTAGTATGCTGTGATCCAACTGCCTGCACGGGAGTGAGCCTTGAATCCAGAACGAAGTATCGAAAGCCAGAGGACAGGGGTAGATATGTGGTACAAACGTAACCTCAGGTTGGGGCTAAACCTTGCACCCTGACACCAGATCTCGCAGCATTGCACACCTTGCGTTGCCTTCTCGTTGTACTGCAACGTCAACAGCGTAGTGAAGGCTGGTTAGTTTTGTCGGTGGAGAGTGATGACTACTTGCTTACAGATACGAGATCAGACATACAAGTCGAAGATGGGTATGTGAGAAACCTGGTAGGAGTTGGATCGCCGGTAAATTAGTAGGTAAGCGTGACCTCGAAATGCGAGGCACCTGGGCTAGGTAGCATACTATTAAGGTAGCAAGCTCGCAGAATACTCATACGATGGATGACTTGTTGTGTAAGTACTCCGTACCCAGGTGTAGATATCCTTAACGAGACCCGAATTAACGAGGAAGGCGGGCCTGGGCTATTGGTCCCTGTCCAAAAGCTTGTCTGCAGCACCTTCCTGGGTGGAATGAATCCAACAACCCATCGAAGGAAGAAGGAACCACCATGGGGAATAAACATTTGTTGTCGATTGTCGAGCAGATTTCCTATTGCCGCCCCTAGCATTTGGACAACAGCATATCATCCTGGCCTCTCTGCGCCAGAGTGTCGAACTGTGCAGGCACTGGCATTATGAACATATGATGCCTACGACAAACCCTTGTCTTTGTCTTACCTATACATTGTACTGGGGGTTCCAAGTTCAGCTAGAAACACCAGCACGAGCGCCAGCATCATAACCCAATGTCAATGTCAGCCACGCCCACACCCGCGCCCGCTGCCACGCCCCCAAGGAATGCAATCCGCACCCCATACTCACGGCCAACCCGGCGATTGTCAGACCTCTCGGTACCTGGATTCGCATCTATCAACCATGCCCATGAATTAAGGTCAAGAGCAGTCCCAAGTGGTGAGCTTGTCGTACAAGAGTGCTAACATCGATTTCCATGTCCCTGGACTATCTTTTAACTATGGTCCAGCTGTCTGCGTCTGCACGATTGGTATACGACTGAGTTAAGTTAGTATTCAACAGCAGACAGACCAGATCTCAGGAAGTAAGTAGCGAGACACTAAGCTGCGGCTGACGCTCTGATCCCCTTTGGGTCTAAAGCTCATTGCCATGCGCGCAGCGCTTGCATGTTCAATTGACTAACTCAGTCCACTTCCTGTACCTCTTGGTTCACCAGCTGGCCAGTGCATCGCTTCCTTTCCTCAACTTCATCTGGGAATTCGGCTCGATCGAATGATTGACGTATTCTGGTACTTTCCAGGTGGCCTCACACAGCCTGTCTTGGTCGGTGCTCAATTTTTTGCTTTTGAAATATTCTGATGTGTTATGCCCCTCATTCTCATCAAGACGTATTTCGAAGTCCTATACTCGTTGCTCTGGCCTGCCTCTTCCGCCCCTGTTGCTCCATGACCAACAACATATCACAAACCTTGGTTTTTGCTTTCTGATTTGGTTCACTGTCATGATCTCTGACTAAGAACGTACCTAAGTACATCATGTGCCCTTCTTCTTCCCTTCCGATACAGTTCCGTTGGGTTACCGAGCAATTTGGCACTAAGCAGCTACAGTTGCTTGGGTTAGGTTTGCTAGGTAATGGATGTCTGCAAGGATTTTCTGGCTGCACCCCTCCCCTCGTCGGCTGGACGTTGAGCACCACGACAACCTCCACAACGGGCATCCACCAAGACTATCTCCACAAGCACTGAAGTACACACTCAGGGCCCTAGCTTAGCTTGCCTGGGCTGGACTGGGCTGGGCTGGGCTGCTGCATCGCGCGAGCCCTTGTTCACGACAAGAACAAGACAAGCCTCCGGTATCGTACCAGCCAGATTCAGGTCGAATACATTTGCTTCTACATCGGCATCTACAGCTACATCGTGTCTTTCGTTTCAGTCTTGGTCTCAGTCTTGGTCTTAGTCCTGGGGCGTGGCCTCTGTCTTGGGCTTACATTCTCATCTTATTTCTTGACAAGGCGACCCTACCTTGCCTTTGCTCACTAACAGTTGCAGCGCTTGCTAGCTATCTCGTAGTTGTTGGCTTGTCTTTCTTTACTGCCCTTTTCTGTTTATATCATCCTTTCGGGACAGCCGATGTCCAACCCAGCCAGTCGGCGCTGCCCCGACTTTGACTACGGCGGCTCTCTCACTCCATTCAGTTTCTTCCTCGACCGCCCTTGTTCGTCTTCGATCTTGCCTTAAACCCCCACTATCATGATCCAAAGAACACCCTCGGCCGATTAATCAGATCTATTCTCTCGATACTCATCGAGTAGCGACGCTCGCTGCTTCTCTCTTATTCTATCACTGCAATTACTATACCGCTACTCCAGCTCACAACTCTAACCACCATGACATACTGTGTATAATTGCTTCTGCGTTCAAATTCTCACTCTGGTCGGCTTGTAGCGCATCTTGCAAGACCAAGGCAGGCGGAGAATTCTTGTTATGGAAATCTACCGTAATCCTTGATTGACTTAGCAGCCACTCTAAAATTCTAGCCAGGGTCCTCCATTGCCCTGTCACCAACCCTGATCCATCCCAGCTGCATCTCAGTTGCGCTGCCCACCCAGAGAGAAGCTTTTAGTGCATACATAGTCACACGAAAGCCCAGCGTAGGCCAACGTGCAGCCTCCGTCCGCAGTCCGATTACTTGTATTCACGGCCTCCCGGCCAGCAAGGGGTCCGAAGACACTTACTCACTCGCCTTGCCTTGCCCAGTTCCGCCTCTTAGGTTCCGGCCCTGAATATCTGCGGTTGGCCGCCTCCGTCTCGACCTCCCAACTGCACGGCTTCATGCTGTATCACCAAGACTTCTCCCAGATCCCATCTTGTAGTATCACGGTGCAGCAGCTCGTCTCACGAGTCCTCGTCCTGGCTCGTCACTCACTTGTCGTCTCTTGGATCCTTCAGTCGCTGCCACGATATTTCACCACCACCACCAGATTATTATTCCAAAATCCTGGGTTTCTCCTACTTCTCTTCCACCTCAGCTCCGCAGATCTTAGAAGCGGGGCGGTCTTCTCTTCCTGATTAACTTGACACCCTTGGTCTTCCCGACTGGTAAGAAATCGCCAGATAAACAGCTGAAGCCATATCGAGAGACTCTCTTTGTCTACGTTCGCTGTTAGTACCTGACGGTGGGCTTTTAGCAACAACCAGACACTGGTTCTAATCATTATTCAAGCTTGCAACAGAAAGACAACCCCAATCATTGTCGGAACAAGTTCTTCGTTGCGGCTAGTCCGAGGCCGGAGTGTCTGTTTGTTCAGCCGACTCCTATTGTTGCGAATTTGCCCTCATGGTCACCAAAGGACCCTTCTCTAACACAACACCCATTCCGCTCGGCCAACGCCGCGGTATCTCAGACCTGGCACGAATTGCCTTAGACCTGGCCTGGGTATCCGAGAGTGCAGAGCACGACACCTTTGCTCGGTATAGGGCATATCCCTCTCCGCCCATGTCAGGATCTCCGCCCCTCCCACCAAAACCATCCCAGGACGCTGGTGATCGTGGGCAAGCACCAGTGGGATACTCAGCCTCTAACCAGCCTGATGCTTATTGGAGTAATCTAAACCAGCAGTTACCAGTTGACCATCGAGAATCGCCCAATATGCAATCAACGCTACCTAGGCTGTTCCAACAAGGAATTCCAGACACGCCACCATATTCATACCGAAGGGCAGACGATCCCGCACCTCGACCAGTTTCGTATATTCAATCGGAGCCACCTTCCATCTCCCAACAAACAAGTTATATCCCCCCCGGTATCCCAGAGGCACTCTCACCATACACGTCATCTGCCCGCCCTTCAACTGTCGAAAGTCAACCAATGACCTCGCCCAAATCGCAGAGGAAAACCAAAGGGCACGTTGCTTCTGCATGCGTCCCCTGTAAACGAGCACATCTTCGGTAAGAAGTCTCCTATACATTACCCATAAGCCGGATGTGCTAACCTATCGTTAGCTGTGATGGTATGTTTTTGTGACGTCCTTCCTTTATTTTCGTGCTGTGCTGTTACTTTTTCCAATCCGCAGCCATTTTGAACATGGGAAGTGATCGTGGTGTTTCCATGATGCTTCATGTGGGCTGCGTTGAACAACGATTGGAAGATCATGGGTAGTCAGCCCATAGTCGCGTTCAGACTTGATATAGCAGGGGCCCAAGGAGAGGTAGAGCTCTTGTCGTGTATCTGAATACGCTATCCATTGTTGATGACAGGCATCGACACTGATCCAAGTGGAATACTCTCTTGGCACGCAGTTTGAATATGAGAATGATGCCGCAGCTAACATTGGGTAATAGCACAACGCCCATGTTCAAGATGTATCACGAACGGGAAGGAAGAATCATGTATTGATGTTCAACATAAGAAAAGGGGCCGGCCACGGTTGAGAGATGATCGTGAAGCCCGCTACGATCCATCGAGATTCCCCCATCCACAAGACGCCACAGCAAGGCGGCCGTTGAGCATATATCCTTCGGGTGTTTCAATGGGACCTGGGTAAGGCGGATCATATACTATACTAACCTCTTTGTCAATGCGCTAACCACTTAATATCAGAGAGCACATGAACCCCCGATATCCCGAACGAACTCCAAACATGGAAACTTCCACTTACCCACCCCCTTTACCTACCGGGCCTCGAAACTCAGATGCCGTTGCATTTTTGAACATGAAGATGGATTTTGCGAAGGCATCGCCAGCTTTCATGGAGGCCGTGGGCCAAGCGGACCTTCAAGGACAGAACTTGGGCGAGGCTGTCGTACTGGCAGAGCGAGAGAAGGTGGTGTCGATTCGAAGCCAGTTAATCGAGGAACAAACACGAAAGGAACCGAACTATTTGCCCCCGATCATCTCTCGGCTCGACCATATCATTCAGGGCCTTGGTTTTGGCGCGGAAGAAGTTGGGAGATTCCAGCTTGATCGACACGAGTACCTGACATTCAGAGCTGCCGACGGACAACCTAGACAGTACCCTATTCGACTCGGGCTTGCGAAGGAGGGCACGATCTACTTCGTAGTCATGGTACTTAGCTTACCACTGCGGCACGCGTATCCTTTACCTTCCTCTCCTGCTACAAGAGAAGCTGCGCATCCGTACGGTTCTCAGCCGCCGACACCACAGTCTGTATACAGAACGCCAGTCCCTCCAGCCCCCCATTTTGATATTACGAGGAGTCGATTCAACGAAGTGCCGCTGGTAACTCGACCAGCTGCGGGCCCGTCAACACATTTACCTGCCAATCCGAACCTTGGGATTGCTGCTGGGACGGGTGCAACAACGTATGCTGCATCGGCAAGCCGCACAGAATATGGAGGTCCACCATCATATAATGTGCCGCGAAGTGAGCTACCTCCCTCGACCGCATATCGACCTCAGACAGCCTTTCAGCTTCCACCAATCCGGGCTCAGCCGGAGCAGCCTGCATCGCGAACTCCCACAGAGCCGAAATGGACACGTGAGGAGAGACCAAACCGAGTTGATATTGGCGGTCTGATCGATAAACCAGACAACCCAGAGCGGCCGCGATAGTGTTAGGATTGGTTGTGTATCGGACTGTCTTCTCAGCGATGATATGGCGGCAAGAATCAGTTGCTGACCTTGAGAGGCCTGTGAAGCGCTTCAGCATAGCTTTTTGTTTGATTTTAGTTGTGTGGATCTTTGATGCAGCGGGATTTCGTGTCTGTGAGGATGCCAAATGTACTATATTCCTGTTGTTATGATTGTGTCTTGCATATTGGTACGTTTATGGAGGCGAGCAAGCTTGGTGGAGATGGCTGGGTGGTGTTTCTGAGAGCATAGTGTAATGCATTTGCGGCCGATGGCGGAGGGCTCCTGATGAGAAGGATTGCAGCTTTGCAACGTCGGATGTATCCAGGCTGTGGAAACTGTTTAGAATAGCCTTTTTCTGGACAATTTTGTATGATTCCGAATTTCGTTGTTGACTTCCGGATACCAGCTGCTTTATTGCTGTGATGGGCGATGAGGTCAGCCAAACATCGTGATAGAAACGGACATAGAGTGAAACTGGCATGTTTTGCCGGCCTTTGAAGAATATGATTTAGCAAGACAGGAGAGAAGATGAGAAGAAAGATCACGAGTCACACTATGCCAGAAAAGACGATGAGAGCATTAGATGCGACACGATGCGCGATCCCACGTGTTGGTGACACAGGGGACAGTGCGACATAGAGAGGGATGAGGGAGGGGCACAAGAAACAAGAAGCAGGGGCATAAAAAACAAGATATCAAGAGTACAGTATCAAACAAAGATCGATCCAATAGAAGGATGCGATGGACAGGGCAATGTCCAAATCTGGTCCGTACATGTGCAGTTCGCAGGGGGTTCCTTGGGGGCGTGTAGACTAGAGCAACGCTGACTGAGGCTTGGAGGACTAAGGTTGCGTTAATCGTTGCTTAATTATTCTCCGAACTGTTAATCAACTCTGCCGCATCGTCCACCCGCCCCTCCATTACCCATCACAGTCGACGTCGGCAGAACGGTTGGGCGCTCCCGCTCAGACGACGGAGGAGACCCCGGGCCCCCGAAGCCCGATCCGATGCTGACAGTTTCCGTCTACGTTAGAATGATGTCACAGGGTCATGAAGGTAGGCACAGAACGGAGGCTATAACAGACCTGCTATTGTTCATGAATTAAACGGGTTTATGTATGTACCAAAACTTGTAATTATATTTATGTCTTTTATGATTTGTCTAGCTTCGCGCAGTCGACCTGAGCCCCATAATGCAATAAAGATAAACATTTGAAAGGAGAGAACAGCAATACGAATACAGAGTACGAAAAGAAATGCTAATACTGGTGCACCTTGCCTCGCGACACTTGATCTTGTGCTTGTTTATGATGTCCTCATCCGTCTCCAACTTGGTCTTAGGGTTTCTCAGCCCGTCTTGGGCACGGTGTGCTTCATGTAATGCGGGAGTTTCGCACTCTGGTTGTATATACCATCTAGTTCTCTAGCCAAGGGGTCGTTACCAGGAGGAGGAGGAGAACTGGCATTCGAGTGCCAAAAGTGCGAGAAGGAGGCTCCTTTGTCGCCGTCTCCGGCATCGGCGGGGCGCTCCGGGGTTGGGGACAAGGGGCGGGAGCTGTGGCTGGAACCGGAGTAGACGCACCTGAGAGGAAGATGTTAGTATGGAAGCAACAGGAGCGAAGCAATTAGTTACTAAGGGACATACTTATTTGAGGATGGGTTTACGGAGGTTGCCATCTTGAGAATAGGTATCCGTAGATGGATAGGCCAGGGGAGGAATATGGGGTGGATGATGTGCAGGGTTCCAAGGTCGATAACCGAACGGGCTAACTAACAGTTGATCAATATTGTAGAATGGAAAGATTCGACTGAGATGTTTGTGAGTCTACTGTTGGGTTTTCAAGTAACAAACTTGATGGAAAAAGTTCATGGCAACAATGGACAATAGGAAAATGGCCAGGAAAGTGAGCGGTCTTATAGGGTATGAGATGGGTCGCCATGGTTTGCTCTGAAGTACTGAATCCCCCTACTATAAGGTTTGTTGCCTTTTTTCCTGCATCTGAAATGAAGTCCGGTAGTGAATGACCCTCCCAATTTTCACCCTGCTTGCCCTGACTAGTTTCCGTCCAAGAAAAGAAGAAGGAAGAAAAAACTGGAAAAAGATGAACCTGGCAATGTGAAGCAGGTGTGCCTTGCACTTGCAGCTGCAACCAAATCTCCAAATGTCTTAGGCACCTCAGTAGGTAGGTTCCAGAGGCACAGCCCTCCTGCCGGCTTTGAGCCTATCCCAGGCTCCAAGGCCTACCAGAGAGGCAATGCCGGCGCGATGGTGCCACGGGAAGAGCTTGGTCTGGTCTCCCATGACTTAGATAAACATGCATCTGCGACGCTGAATCTCAAACACAAAACTCGTTGATTGTGGGATTTGCATCATTCACAACGGATGGTCCTGGGCTGTCACATGCTGCAGAAGGCATGTGGCGACGCCTCGGGTGAGATAGCATACAAACTACAAACAACAATTGCTGCGTGGAGCATCCGTAATCTTCCCTCTTATCTCGTCGCGCACGGGCGCAGGCTTGCGTTATGCCTGCAAGGCAGCTGCTCAGTGCTCACGCTGAAGAGTGGCGAGTGAAGGTGAAGACCTGGACAGTCAAGAAAACACCAATTGGGTTAGAATATTGAAAGTCTCCGTGAAAAGCCATGACGCGATGAGGTATTTGTAACGACGAGTCGCAGCAGGTAACGCCCGGCCATTGGAGCTTGAATGTGTAAGAACAACCCCCATGGGTGCAGAAGCCGTTGGAAAAGTCGGGCAGACGATGAAATTTCCAGCAAAGAAGTTGGCGTCAAATATGATCAAACAACTGAATCTTTCCATTGAGAAGGGTGGTATATCAGTATCCTCCGCCCTGAGGCTGTGCTACACAGAGCGTAAACGCCAAGCAGGGCGCCTTGTAACACGAATTACTTTAGTGAATCACGTTCACCTTGCTCAATACGTAGCATGTACACAAGAGATGCAAGCAGGAGATCTATATGCGTGGCGAAGCTGACCCGAAATGCCAACAAAGAGGAGATTCACGTTTTCCCATCACTTCTCATATTTCCCCTCCATACTCTTCATAGTGCCTGGGCGTTGTGACTCATGGCCAGGGGCGGCCCCCAATACTGCAACTCCTGCGCGTGAAGTTCTCGCCTACCACTACCGGGTGCAGTTTATTCACTGGTTGAGGCGAGTCAAATCCCTGCCCACACATGTTTTGTGATTTGATATTGGGTGAGTGTGACTTTGGATTCATCGGAAGTTGCAAGCGCAGATTGCAGAAAGTACAGCTCAGAGCGCCTGCCAAAAGTGGAAGAACAACATTGAGAAGGTGCGAGTTTGATGTAGTACTTCGTTCGGTCACGTGCCTGCACCTGGCCGTGATCAATTGAGGCCTTCCAATGGAATAACCCCTTCGTTCAGCGCCTTGTCCTTGTTTTGCATGAACCACTCTATTCCTCCTCTCCAACGTATCAGATTCTCAGGATCTAACCAAGATTCGATCATCCTTAATCACGGTCAATTCTAAGCACCACAAGGAACGCAGACATGGGACAAAACGCCCGGGAAACCTGAAATGAGAAAAGAGGAATCAAGCAACTCGCGCGTGCCCGTGCAACATTCGTCCCGTGCTTATTTTCGCCTATCATTGTACTCAACAGTCTTGATAGCCGCGTCATAGGCTTTTTCATGCTCCAAAAGGCAACGATCCGGTTGCTATAGCTAGAAATGGCAACGGACGCGGATGTTGATATGGGAGGTGTCCCAGACTCCGATGATAGTCGAAATATCGCCCCAAGCGGTACGAAAAGAAGAGCCGATGGCCAGCCCAAGGAAAGCATTGCGCCTATAGCGCCCCCCAGAATCAAGGTAGGCACACTCCAGGCCGTTCTTGTCGATGCCTTACGTATAGCCGAGGATCATCTGCTAACACTGACTTGCAGGCGCTTGATCCAAATGTTGTCAACAAAATTGCGGCTGGTGAGATCATCGTGGCTCCTGTTCACGCTCTCAAGGAGCTCATCGAAAATGCCGTTGATGCCGGGGCTACCTCCCTGGATGTTCTCGCTAAGGAGGGCGGGCTCAAGCTACTTCAGATAACAGACAATGGCTGTGGTATTCAGGTAAATCGACTTAGTCTCACACATGCTCGTAAGACTGACTCTGGAAATAGAAAGATGATTTGGTCGTTCTCTGTGAGCGCCATACTACGTCAAAGATCACCACTTTTGAGGATTTGGCCGCCATCGCGACATATGGCTTCCGGGGAGAGGCTCTCGCCAGTATCAGCCACATCGCCCATCTTTCTGTTACCACCAAGACGAAAGATTCAGATCTAGCCTGGAAGGCTCATTATCTTGATGGGAAACTCGCTCCGGCAAAGCCAGGCCAGTCTGCAGAGCCCAAGGGTGTTGCGGGCCGCCAAGGGACGCAGATCACAGTGGAGGACCTCTTCTACAATATACCCACTCGTAGAAGGGCATTTCGCTCACCGGCTGATGAATTCAATAAGATTATAGATATGGTTGGTCGGTACGCCGTTCATTGCCAAGGTGTAGGTTTCACCTGCAAGAAGGCAGGCGAAGCGTCAACGACTCTGTCGATACAGGCCCATGCTACAGTCATTGATCGTATTCGTCAAATTCACGGTAGTGCCGTGGCAAACGAACTTTTGGAATTCTCTGTTGCCGACGCCCGCTGGGGCTTTAAAGCCGAAGGCTTTACGACTAATGCAAACTACTCTGTCAAAAAGACAACACTGCTTCTCTTCATTAACCATCGTTGTGTGGAATCGACTCACATCAAGAAGGCAGTCGAGCAAACCTATGCTAATTTCTTACCCAAGAGTGGCCACCCATTCATCTATCTTAGTCTCGAGATCGAGCCGGCCCGGGTGGACGTCAATGTTCACCCGACAAAGAGAGAGGTTCACTTTCTCTGCGAGGATGAGATTATTCAATCGATCTGCGAACACATTGAGTCAAAACTCGCTGCAGTTGACACAAGCCGGACATTTATGACACAGACACTGCTTCCCGGTGCAAAGGTGTCTGAACCCACCGCACAAGGAGAGAGTGACGAGACTCCAAATCGACGAACCCCAGCGTCAAAGAAGCGAAGATATTCGAATGATTTGGTGAGGACTGATACAACTGAACGAAAAATCACATCTATGTTTGCCCGAGCTGGTCCGAGCGAATCAACTGGCTCTATAGAGCACCCAGCAAATACGATTGCTGTCCCTGAAGCACTCGAGTACGAGACAGTGGATCGCGAGCTCGTCCAGTGTCGACTGAACAGTGTAAAGCAGCTGAGAGAGGAGGTTAGAGAAGATATACACCACGATTTGACAGAGATATTTGCCAACCACACTTTCGTCGGTGTGGTGGATGAGCAGCGCCGGCTAGCTGCAATCCAGGGCGACGTCAAGCTGTACCTGATCGATTATGGTAGAACCTGCTACGATTACTTCTACCAATTAGGACTCACAGACTTTGGAAATTTTGGCACCATCAAATTCAGTCCTTCACTGGACCTTCGCGAACTCCTTCGGATGGCAGCTGAAATGGAGAAGAGCACCATTACCTCGCCTGACGAGGAGTTTGATGTCGGAACTTTGGTGGACCGTGTGGCAGATCAGATTATTGAGCGTCGTGAGATGCTTCTTGAGTATTTCTCTCTTGAGATATCACCTGCTGGCGAACTCGTTTCGTTGCCGCTGCTCATCAAGGGGTATACGCCACCTCTCGTCAAGCTTCCTCGCTTTCTCCTCCGTCTCGGACCTAGTGTTGACTGGACCGAAGAGAAAGCCTGCTTTGATTCATTTCTACGTGAACTGGCTACATTTTATGTTCCAGAGCAACTGCCCACTTTGCCTGGTGATGCAGAAAGTCTTCGCGAAGAAAACATCTCAGACGAACTGCGCGCGCGGCGCCAACATGTGAGACATGCTGTCGAGCATGTATTCTTCCCCGCATTTAAGGCGAGATTGGTAGCAACTAGATCGCTAATGGAAGATGGAGTGCTCGAAGTTGCAAACTTGAAGGGTCTCTATCGGGTTTTTGAACGGTGTTAAAAGGACATGGGATTGCTCTAGACGTGGCACTTCATGGTTGTTATCTCGGGTTGATTCTGATATGTTGAGATTGATTGTTTTATGGGAGTGGTGCTAGATGTTGGGACCGATATAAACACATCGCAAAATAATCCAGCACAAGAATAGTCTAAAATGTTCACATTTGGCAACCACTTTGTGGGCTGAGCTGCGGGCAGAATAGATACAGTTTTTATAAAACCTTAGAAAGTCAAGTGCTTTTATTTAACCAATTACGCCTCCGGCTTGTTCTTTTGTTTGTAAGTCACGAAACGATTCAAGTTCAACACGGCCTCGTCGGCACGCTGACGCAGCTCAGTGCTGGCACGCCTGTCTATAGCCTTGATCATGGCGCGCGCCTTAGGGACCGTCTCTTCCAGGTGCTTCAAAAAGTTGTTCTTCCAGAAAACATCCTTCTCATAGGAAGAGCTCTCATCAGCGTAGATGTCAAAGAGCTGGTTGAGCGCCTCAACTGCATCGGCAGTTGGTGTGTCAGGCAGACCAGCGAGGATAGTGATTAGGAAAATACCGATGTCACGGTTTCGGGCAACGGGTGCGGGCTCAAGGGCCAACTGGCCAAGAACACCGATGCACTTGACGCTGAGAGACTGGAAGGGGTCTTCTGAGTCCTGAGCGACAGGGGACCCCTTTGTAGCCTGGTAGAGAGCGATGAAGCGGCGGTGTTCATCGGCAAAAGGCATGTTGGGTCGATCTCGGAGGGAGCGAGCGACGCCCCAGGCAAGGCTGGTAACGTGGGTTGCAAGGTCGATGTCGGCGGTGTCAGTGGCGAGGATGGGGGCAATAACCTCGGTCCATAGGGCACGACCGACGGGGTCCCAGGCGTTTTGGATAGGGGCGTTGTCGGCATCAGCGAAGTCAATGACGGAGACGGACCAGGAAATGTTGTTAAGGGCGGAGAGGGCGTGGCTTTGCAGGCGGAGGGAGTTGTCATCGACGGGTGAGAGGGAGGCGATGCGGATGAGCTGAGGGAGAGCGTTGTCGATGAGGGTTTTGAGGATGGGAAGGTCGTCAATGTTGCTGTCCTCCTCATTCCTGTCGGCACCAGTGACCAACTCCATATCAGCTTCCAGCTCATCGTCGTCCATCTCCTCCTCGCCGTGCTCGCCTCCGTCTTCCTCGCCGTCGGACATTTCCTCGTCAGCGTCGCCCATTTCCTCATCCTCATTGTCGTCGGGCTTCTCCTCGTCCTGAGGCTCAGCTTGAGCTGATGTGTTGAGAGTTGTTCCGATGGAAGCTAGGATCTCCAGGGCAAGCTGTTGATACTCGAAAGGGTTTGCCCAGCCCAAGGCATCTGACTTTTGGCCTGGCTCAAATGCCTTGAGAACCTGTGAGAGGGTGGGGATGAGGAGTGATTTGTCGGCCCCGAGAGCGATGTCCTGTTCCTCGAGAGAGGCAAAAACGTTGTAAAGGACACCACAGGCGAGAACACCATCGCTGTTGGCCGTCTTGCGCAGGGACAGCAGAGTGCCATAGGTGCGGTGCTCCTTGGTGTTGATGACCTTTTCAGAAAGCTCCTCGTTGTCCTCGCAGAGAATCATGAGACAAGCGAGGGCATCACTTCTTAGTGAGACGATGTCGGGGTTGCTGGCGAGCTCATCTGAAGTAAGGAGGAAGAGGAGACGGGTGATGGTGATGTTGCGGGAGACGGCCTCAAGGATCTCATCTTGGGCTTCGGCGAGAGCAGTGAGAAGGGAGACGAGCGATGAAACGATGCTGAGAATTGTGGTTTGCTCAGGCTTTGAACGTTTTTGGAATTCTAGGTCCTTGGACAGTAGAATCTCAGTAACCTGTTGGGGGTCAGCATTTGTACTCCACATGGGAGTCACAGCTATACATACCGACTTGGCAGCGAATTCGATGGCGGTGAGGATATCAACACGGTAAAGGTGAACACAGAAATCGGGCTCCTCCTCCTGGGCAAGAACCCTCAGAATGCCCCAACCAGCGGCACGACTCTCAAGAGCAGCATCAGTGAGAGTCTGTGTAGTGATGGTATGGACAATCTGCTCACGCAGCAGCAGCTTGCGGCACCTGTGATCCTGGATGATGTTTGATATGGCAGAGGCAGCAGCGGAGCGAGACTTTGGGTCGGCGCTCTTGAGGTCGTTGATGACGGGGAGAATCTTTGATTCCCGCAGGGCAGCGAGTTCAGGGTCTGAGGGAGGCTTGACGGTCTTTGAGATGGGGTCTTTGCGGGCTGCTTGGCCGCGACTCCTGCGAGATTTGCCCATCTTGTCGATTTAGGTGTTGTATAAGGAGGACAAGCTTTGTTTATGCGTAGGGTGATTGAGTATATGTTGTACCCGACCTTTAAAAATTTACATGAATATTTTGCGACGGCGAATGGCCCCACCATGAAAATATCCCCGAGTTAGGCCTGGCAAGGATCATTTATTTAAGCTCAACTTTATATGACTATACTTGATAAATACTCCAGGAATGCCCATTCAGGCAGTGTACACGAATCGACTCGGATTCGCACGAGGGCGTCATGGAAGGAATAACGAATAATCTCCAATATTAGTGTACAGGATGATATTATTGGTGACATACCTGCATGACGGGACAAGCAATGGGGCACGAGCCACGCCCATGGGAGCAAGGGTCGGTCAGCGTCACTTCCGTCATCTCTCATCCTTCAATGCTCAGCAACTGTAACACTTTTATTGCCTCTGTCCTTACTCTCTCTTGATCGCCAACCGCGATTGATCTCTTCCGCATGTTCATTCCCGTCGTGTACCTGTCTCTCGCCAGGTAACAATCCGCGCCGATAAGCAAAGCTATAGCTCCCATGAGCTCTACCTCATCCACCCTCCATCGACCCTCGAACCCTATCTTTCCGACCGACAACGACGACAGCGAAACCACGCCATGACGCCTGCACGCGGCAGGACCGCGGCTCGCTTCTGGGCAGGTGACGAGGAGATGGCAAACAAGAAAGACGACGATCTTCATGTCCCCGGTCATCACTACTCAAGATCTGGCCCCCAATGGCAGGCTACTCCCCGCGCTCCGCGTCGCAGCGCTATCGGTCGCCTTGTTGCCTATCTAGTCTTTGTGTCGGTCCTCTTCTTCGTCGCATACAATGTATTTTCCTCCTCCTCCGGTTCGAACGGCACAGCGTCAGAGCGCTCTGCGCAGTCGGGGCACAGGCAGGGACAGGACATAACCTATCACAATGGACCTCTCAAATTCCCCGAGCTCGCAGATACGCTGCGCAATATCCAAGGGACTGGTGGTAGCTTCGAAAGGAACAAGAACATCCTATTTGCTGCGTCCAGTATCAACAGCGCCTCTGCGCTTCTCCCAATGGCTTGTCAGATGTCGGCGCAAGACAAGAACCATGTTCATTTTGCGCTTATGAGTGGGAACGAGATTCCCATGAAGGAACTCCTTCAAATAAACGGAATTGACGAGAGCTGCAAGCTATTCGTCCATGGTAAGAGCAGTCGTATGAGAGCTACCGACTCGTTGACTAAATGTCTCTATAGATGCCCGCACCGACCATGCTTCCACGTCTTCTGAGTTGAGACTGAAACTCGCCGCTATCCGTGCATTCTGTGAGATTCAATCCCGAGCCCTCCCGAGTCGCGCATCCGTCTAATCATGTAACGTCTAGACTATATCAACAACTTCATGCACCCTCAAGCAATCATAGTAGATTCTACACATGCTGAAGAGAGTTACCTCCTCCAAGCTGCACGGGATCAGATCTCAAGCACGAGGTCCGCACTCATAGAATTGCCGGACAAACCTGAAACTCGTCTTGCGTGGATCTCCAAGCTTGACTCTACAGCATTGTCTGGTAAGTACCTAGCCCCCCAAAACCCTCAAGCAGGATGCTTACTCATCTATGCCAGCTTGGAACAAGGTACACTTTGACATCTTGGTCCAAGCACCTGCTGTTGGTACAGCCAATCTGCAAAGACTCCTCACTTCGTTGCGCAGGGCTGATAAGAGCGCCCTCTCGGTTCCCCAACTTACGATCGAGCTGCCACCGGTTATCGAAAAGCCTTTGGAGAGCTTCCTATCTAGCTTTCAATGGCCCTCAAAAGCTTCTGGTCAGCTGCCTCAGTCGCAGATGCTCTCTCTCCGTCATCGAATCCCTTCGCGCAAGATGGATGAGGAAGAAAGCTCAGTGCGGTTCCTGGAATCATTTTGGCCAAGCAAACCTTCCCACAACCATGTACTTGTCTTGGCAGCTCACACTGAGGTTTCACCTCAATTCTTCAACTGTAAGTGGCACCCATGTCCAACTAAACATTGCTAACATGGCCAGATGTGAAATACAATCTCCTACATAGCCTTTACTCGCACTCGTCCATTCTTCAAGACTGGAACGAGAACATCATGGGCATCAGTTTCCACTCTCCTAGCACGCTTCTCGACGAAACAACCCCCTTGACTGTTCCAGCAGCCGATACTGCGGGCGAGAAGGATAGCTCAAGCCCCTTCTTTTGGCAGGCCCCAACGAGCGATGCCATCTTGTTCATGGGAGACAAGTGGGTTGAACTGCATGGCTATGTGTCACACATACTAGAAAAGCAACAAGAAAGAACAGCAACGCCAGCTTTCCTGGCCAAGAAGAACACAAGCAAGAAGCATCCCGCTTGGTTGGAGTATGTTCTTCAACTATCGCAGCTTCGAGGATACGTGACGCTGTACCCGAGACCAGAAACAGCAGCCACAATATTGGGAGCGCACAGTGACCTGCCCACGACACCAGAAGAGTACCTAGGCGACAGCGATGAGAACGATGAGAACGACGAGAACGGAAAAGCAGACAGCGCGACATCAAAATTCGACCCAGCTTCGCCCGTTGACATGCTAGCAACATTACCTCGTGAGGGTGATCTATTATCATTAGGCGAGCTACCGCTCGTTTCATGGGGTGGCAAGCCTTCCTCCCTTGAAGAACTAGAGGCGAGCTCATTGGAGCTCACAAAACAGTTCCGCCAAGACGTTGGCGAATGTCCACCGAGTGTTATAGACGACGAGGATGAGTTCGGGCGACCACGGCGCAACAAAGACGCCAGCGATCTCTTTTGCAAGGGCAAGAATAAGGCTGGTGCGGGAACAGGTCCTGAAGCCAAGGGGACGAAGGAAACAGCATAACGAAACGCGATTTACAGCCAAGACCAGGTACGGACGGCTCTCATTTTTTTCTTTTTGCCACGTATTGTACCAAGTTTTGAATGATGGGCATTGGAAGCTCAGGCGCTATCGTGTGATGGATATGTATTGATGCGATGTAAAGCTTTGTTTGGAATATACATGTTAAGAATTGGAGGTTGGGCCTTGAACCTTGGCAATTATCAGCAGGATGAGACATGTTCCTATGATGGAGACTGCCGTAAGGCTGAATATCTGAGTGTGATGTTTAGCGGATGGCCAACCCATATGCTGAGCGTATGCCGAGGAACTTACTGCATGTGTCTTCCAGCCAATTTGCACGATGGCCGCTCGGTTGCTGTACTTGTTGACCGTTCCCACACAGTCTGTTAGCTTTGGGGAGTATGCTTCAGAAAACCAAGCTCTTACTTATGTAGTTTCCCATCCCCGCAACGAGAGTCATGACCGAAAGCGCCAAGAAAACCGTGCCCAGGGGCTTTGCCATGCGTAATTCCAACGGCGTAGCCTCACTCTTGAGGTGGAATGAGAGCGTGATGGCTACCGAGACAATGGTCATGTAAACCGATAACCGAAGGTACGAGAGGAACGCTACAACCACATGTAAGACTACCGCAACGATGGAAGAAGAGACGATGAGGGGGATATATGTACTTCTCTCGTTGGCGCAATGATCGCGCGCGTCACTGCTCTCATTCTCAACCAACAACGGGCCAAAGATGGGCCAGTGGAAGAACGGTCTGCCCGCATCCTCACTAGATATGGACCGTGAGCTACTGGACGATGAATGATGTTGATGGTACGTACTCAAGTTCACTGAAATCGACAGGTCGAACCAACCCGCGGATTGGCGCGCAGCACGCATGCACAGTGAGGTCCTCATCATCAATATTCGCGTGAGAAGTCATTTTGCTTGGTGAATGAGAGGGTGAAGGAGTCAAGAAGTGATCATCGAGGATAAGGTCTCTGTGAAGCCAAGACACGACGTGAGCATGTGAGGTTGAGGGTGTAAGTAAGAGGTGCTAGTGATGTGAGTCTGGTTGGTCGCGGGGCTGTCGGGCGGATAGCGCAACGAACCGATTGCCGCACGTTTACTTACCCTGAACCAGACCGCAATTGAACAAGGCACGGGATGTATTAGAGGGCTTTTTTACTATTCTTAGGCTTTAAGATAAACATCTTTGCACTGGTGAGTGATCTTACAGGATCCCTCATTCCATGTATACCGTGGTTGGGTGGTATAAACACACAGACACACATGTGTAACCTCAATTCTCTATCTGGCAACCCGAACAATACTGACGTAGCACAGCCTTGAGTTTGCAACGCCTTTGTTTCAGAAACCCCATACCTCGTGCCATCTATTCTCACCAGCCCTCAATGGACCGTCCAACCTCCCAAATCTCGCGGCCCGTCCTGTGTTGGCTTCAGGAAGACACAACCACTCCCTCACACAGTCTGGCACCTCCTCCTTAACATGTGCGATGCAGATGAGTGCCTGCTGGTCAGAAAGACCTGGGACCTTGACCTGGCCAGACTTGGAGGCGTCACTCTCAACGATCTCTTCGCCTTGATATGTCTTGGCTTCGCCTTGTTCAAGAAACAGGGTGCATTTGTCTCGTACTGCGTCATCCATACCACTAAAGGCTTCGTCAAGAACCACTACATCAGGGCTCTTGACCATGGATCGGATAAAGAGAGCAACACGCTGTGCGCTAAAAGATAGACCGCCGAACATGTAGTCATCTGCCCAAGCAAGGTTCTCGTGGGATGATGAAGAATAGCTTGGGTGCAACTCAGGCGCAAACCAGCGAAGAGCAGCCTCGACCTTCTCCTTGGCAACCTCATCCAACTTTGGCTTTGCGCGGAATGTTTCTGACCAAGCATTCTCGATAACTTGACGCACCGTCAAGTTTCGAGGCATGTGCTGATGGACTTCGGGGCTCGAGTGTCCAATCCGGGACTGGATATCCCAGAACGTGAGTGGTCGCTCTCCTGAACCAGGTTCCGGAAGACGCGATCGTCCAAATAGTCTGATGGGAAGAGAGTAGGACTGAGGATGGTCCGAGCAGAGCAACGAAACTATGGTCGTTTTCCCTGATCCATTGGGACCAAAGACGCCCCAGCGCTCACCACGTCGAACAGTCCATATCAGACCATCTTTGGAGCCATCAGTAGTCTGCTGCGTCCAGTTGCCCAGCGCAACTTTTCCGCGGTACTGAACCTTACAGCCATCCATCTCAACGAGTGGCTCAGCATTGGTGTTTACTGGCTCAAGCTCCTTATACGATGCTTGTTCTAGATGACCTGAACCTTCCAAAGAGACTGCTGAAGGTAACACACGACCGATATCTACAAGAGAATGTAGCGGTAGCTTCTTGTCTTCGGTAAGCCCACCTTTTCGAACTCCACGAACGTACTTATTGAGGCCCTCGAGAACCTCTTCCTTGGGACCCATCGAGCCTACTTGACAATCTGTTCTTAGATATACCAGATGAGTGATCCAGTCTGGTATGGGATCTTGCGGGCGCGCGCTAAGGACAAGGCGAGGACTGGCCTTTTCAGCGAGCGAATGCAGTAGAGGACTCAATCCTGAGACTGTAGGCGGGTCAAGCCCCATGAAAGGCTCGTCGAGCAACAACACCTCTGGCTTGGTCAAAAGGGCACGAGCGATACGTGCCCTACGGCCTTGTCCGTTACTTAGGAACGAGACAGGTAGATCAAGCAAAGGCTCAAGTTTCAAATCCTTGACCACCCGAGCAAGTAGATCCGGTGAGATGGTAGCTTCGTCATCGCCAGCCTCCATCTTCACAGGGTTCAGCTCTGTGTTACCCAGTAGAAAGTCTCGTAGTGAAAAGTCCGTAATCTCACGCCTCGACTCATACCGCGCTGAGAGGTATGCGCTCGTAGCAACGCCACCACCCAACCCTCCCCCGGTCTGCTCAGCATCAAAACCGACATACTGAATAGCCTTCTGCGGCGTACGCAGCCGCTTGGGAACTTCTTCAGTAGAGAGGTAGGGATACGATCTTGCAGCAGGCGGTTCGCAGAGATATCTCCCTTTCAACGCTTGCAGAAAGGTGGTTTTGCCTGACAGAGACGGGCCTACAATGCACCAATTTCGAGGTGAATTTGATGCAGAAGCCAGCTCGAAATTCAGGTCGCTAAAGAGAGGAGGGTTTGGGCGTGATGATGTAGCATTTGGATGATGGCGATAGAATGTGCCATTGGCGATCCGAATAATCGGAGGAAGAGTTGAAATAGGCCTCATGATGCCGTTTGAGCGTTTCTGAGCAACGAATAACTCATTCTTAAATTCAAATGAGAAGATATTGCCTTGAAGCGAAGTCGGATCGTTAAGTAAGTGACGATATCTGCGTGGGTCTCATCGGGGAGGAGCTGGGGTTCAGAGATACGTACCTTCCGCCGGACCTGCAGCTCGCTCCCCGGAGCCGGTAGAAGAAAAGGTACGTACCCTCAAAGTGCGGCAACGCCAGCGCAAGGCTGCCTTGAAGCTGGAGCTTTCATCATCAACCACACAGAAGCCCATTCTTCTATCACACAACCCGCCCACCAACGTCGCGTCTATCTCTTCCACCGAACAAACCCCGAACATCACAACGCTCGCGTTCTAAGGCGTATACATCTTCCAACACATATTATTCTACCCAGAACACAGTCACATCCGCCAATATGGTAAGCTTCAACACCATCCACGCTTCAATATCATGAGAGCTAACTCCCCCCGCCCCAGTCTCAAGCAATGCGCATCGTCCCTGGCAACACCAATGTCCAGACCTACACCCACATCTCCCACACATCCAACGCCCCCTCTGCCCCGGGCATCCACGACACTCTCCGCCACGGTGTCGGCGCATCCCCCTTCGACTCCAAGACCACACCCGCCTCGGCCCACCCCCTCGAGGCTCGCCTGAAGAACTGGGAGGCTACTCAGGAGGCTCTGAAGATGGAGACTCTTCGACGCGCCTACGGCATGGCTGAGCCCATCCGCCGCGGTATGGAGCTCAAGATCGTCCAGCAAGGCGAGTGGCGGCCCATGGCCCTTGGCAACGGCCTACCCAGCGTCCACGAGGATATTCTCAGGGGCCGTGATGCTTCCATCACTTGGGAGGACGTCTTCACTGGCGATGAGACAAGGGCTGTTGCAGGATTCCACGATGAGATGGAGAAGAAGCTCAAGATCCAGTAAACGAGCGGTCTGGTTTGCATTGAAATCACCCATGTCTTGGCCATTGTATCGTATATCACGCTTTACTACTTAGACAGACTGAACAAGGTCAACGGCTAAGGGGAATCACACGGGCATGGTCTAAGAGCTATCAAGAATGTGAGAAGACCTGAAAGCCGTAACGCGAATGCATTCTATACTGCTATAAATGCGTCGCAATTGATGATGCTATCGATAATGTGTCGATGGCAAGGAGATTAATAAAACAGAATAAAGACAACTCCATAATACAAAATACAGTGTAACACGCCAATATAGACTCCGGTGTCCCCGTCTTCCATACGTGAACCAGTGTTCGCTTGTGCTGAGCGAATACAACAGACCAAGTAAAATAATAAGGAACGTACGGGCTTCGCCTGGCTGCTCATCGACTCAGGTTTGAAGGCTCCAGTGGCTGCAAATAACATTTTGACCCACAGCAGTCGGCGAATGGAGCAAATGCAGTGTTGAGCCCGCTCTCGTATGACAAGAATTGAGCGTGGTCAACTTGGAGAATGCTTGAAACCAACAAAGTGTCCTTCGTTTATAAGACGACACAGCAACCTCCACCTCGAGAACGTTGGCCGTCAGCACCACTTGATGAGATGTTCTTATTTCCCGTCTTAGGCTCCTCTTCATCAAGATCTTGCGGCCGAATGCTCATATGTACTACATTGGGGCTCTCTGTTGAGAGTTGATACTCTGTTAAGTGGTCAGCAAATGATGCTTAGATGTCTCAGATCATGGTGTGCCTTACTCTTCAACTGCTCCTTATCGTCCAATAATTTTCCAAAGTGAATGAGTCTAATGCTGCTTGGACTAGCAGGCTTGGCTTCCCAGTCACTCCGCCATTCCCGCAATATTAATTCCTTTAGGGTGTAAATACTGATACTGAAGGGATCCGGAAGGCCACCCTCCGTCTGGTCTGGGATATCCACGTTTCTTCGACTCAAGTATTTGGCGTCGATCTTGTACGGATGTCTGCTTCCTGAAGTAAGGAGAAGAGTGACGGTGCAAACAGGCCCGTCGGAAGAGCCCCCTGAAACCTCCCTGACATCATCAACAGCAGGCCCAATGCCCAAATTTGAGTCTTGCTTGGTCGGTGGTGGTGGAGGAACGGCCTCCTTTTCCTTGCCTTTTGGTGAAGCTGATACCGCAGCCGTCGACTGATCGATGTTCTCGGATGTCGTTGGCACAGCTATAGAGGATGCTGGCTCGGCTGCAGTCGTCTTATCGGCCGCTTCGCGCGAGTGATCGGTAGGTATCTGCTCGGAGGGCTGCGTAATTGATTCCATGGCTACCGCATCGTTAGGCTGTTCGAGCCGCGAAGTTTCAACTGGCGCAGTCTTACCACCACTCATGGTGGAGTCCGCTGGAGCCGACATACTGATTGAAGGGTGAGGGCGGCGCGGTAAGGGTGCGAATTGAGGTCACACCACGCGATAGAAGGCAGAACGCGAAAGTAAATGAGGCGTAAACGAGAGATTCGTTCGCAGACAATGCGACTCGAGGGTAGGTTTGTTCTCTGGAGTTGAAGATGGCGAATCGAAGATGCGTATGTGTATGCGGATGTGGATGGAGATGTGGATGGAGATGTGGATGAATATGGTCGATATCCCGTAGCGTGGCCAGGCCTCGGGAGCAAAAGTGAAAGACGTCAAGTTTGCTGGGAGGATGGTAAGGATGGATCGCCCAGGCCGGGGCCGCAAGACCGGGGGTGGGGCAGTGTATGGCCGGAGTAATGTCCACTCAGATAAAACGCTCAGACGAGAAGCAGATGCAACAGGACAACAGGGCAACTCAAGTGAACACGGGTTTGCGATACGCAGCAGCTAACTTATTCACTGTACGTTCTTGTTCTGTACTGCAGAGTAACAATACAAGCAACCGCTGTAGGCCGAGCAAGCAAGAGAACAAGCAAGAGAACAAGCAAAGTAAAGCAGCCAAGGAGCCCTGTCGGCCAGCGGCTGGAGCGTGGAGTCTGAGTGGAGTGCAGACGGTGCGACAAAGTGGACTTTTTGGTGGTGGTGGTGTCGCTTGACGCCTTGCCTGGCATGGAACGAGGGGAGGGGGCGCTTGGCTCGACTGGACTGGCTAGGTGTCTCCCTTGTCCAGGTCATAGAAACGATAATAAACCGACAATGGCGAGAGACAGTGAAAGAGGCCGCTGTCGATCAGTTCGATGGAGCCGGGTTTCCGGCACTCGATAGAAATAAAAAGACCGTTGGGAGAGCACCAAGGTATGTCTGTACGCAAGAAAACCCCGAATCTGAGAAAGCAAGAAAGACAAGAGAGCTAATCAGGGCAAGTTCCAGGTAGAGGTGACGACACCTTACACAGCGCTATATCCGTGATCCGTGAACTGCTTGGAAGCAGATACCGGCGCTCACACACGTTCAATGGGTCGAGCAATAAGAGCAGGGTTGTCGCGTATTCAATAAAAAGAAAGAATCGCTATCGAGAAGGGTGTTGTTTGTGTTTGGTGCCACTGTGAGGAAGACAATGGCTCGATGTTTACAGACAGGTAAGGTACAGACAGAACAGAAGCTAAGGCCCAGAGCGAGGGAGTTGCTTTTCGTCTGGTAAAGCGGAAGGTAGCACCCACTTACCCGAGGGCCGATAGCGCCTTAGTAGGGCAGGCAGAGTAACAGCCACTTAGCCACTGTAAAAAGGTGGCGGTCCGCGGAAGCTGGCTGTGCCGCTTGATTCCATTAGCCCCAGACTGAGAAGAAGCAGCGCAAGCCATTAATTCCACGCACTGTATTTCCTGCTGAGACACCTGCTACGAGTTCAAGGAAATAATTACTCAACAATGCTAAATTATGAAGGGTACTCGACAAATTTGCGAAGAACATGCTGCTGCTTCATCTCTGTCCAAAAGCGTTCATTATGGTAACGAGCCTGAGTATTACCTACACACACAGGACCCTTGAGCTACATGCTTACTTACGCTATCCGGTTGTGATTCATGAATCAGCACTTACACGCAATAGATTTTATTCTTCCACTTAAGACGAGAGTCAATACATTTCCCCGGGAAAACCACCTTGCACCCCTAGCAACAACCCGATTCAGCAAATCTCAGGGTCCTCACCTTGGATGTGTCTCTCAACATCTCCTTACCAGACTCGGACTGGTTCCTGAACTGTCCTCAAAAGCTCTGCCACAAGAAGGGCACAAGTGAGACGCTTCCAATGGCCCAGAAGCCCGTCTACACACTGATATCTCGGATATATCCCGCAAGGAGCCACCGATTTGCTCACTCATATATGTTTATACCTACAACACGTCAACGGCATGTGGGTGTAACGTCTCTCCGCCTTTTCTCCTTACTGCCTTCAGACCAAATCCGACAACCATATCCGAGGAAACAGCAAACAGCCAGGTCTGGATCTAGACTAACAGACCCGAGACTTCGCCTCAAACCCCCTGGTCAGATGTGACCTCTCGAGAAATCTTTGGACAGACTGGCACAACCGGGTAGGATCGACTAATGTGCTCCGCCCCAACTTGGCATTTGGAATAAGGTTATCGGGCCAAAGCAAATATAGCTTGGTTTCTGGGGCAGACACCAATGGATTCTTCACTCAGGTCAAGAATGGGCATGATGTGGAGCAATGAGGGAAAATATGGTCTTAGTGATGCGTCGTCCAGAACGCACTATTGCCGTTATGCGGAACAACCTTCTGCCCAAGTAGCTTTGAACTGCTTGTTTCTGAATATGTCTTCCATCGCTAGTTACACAGCCCTCGCTCATAGTACTAACAAATCACCATTGCTGCCAGCACCCTGGGCTGGTTGAAGAACCGCCTGTGGTGCATGTGCGCTCACCACGTATCCCGTCGAATGGCCATTACCTCCTCCAAAGACATCATCCCCTTGATCAACATGCATCGGTTGCATCTGCTGCGTCGTTCCAATGCTTGAGAAGTAGGCATCCGCGTCGTTGACTGCTTGTGCAATATTCCCTTGGCCCTCGCCCGATGTCGGGTTACGGCTTCTTGGATCAATGTCCGTTGCTGCTCCAGCGTTACCAAACATGCTGATGCTCTTCTGGCTATCTGCGGGAACAAGGAGGTTCTGCTTTTGCAGCGCTGGCGAGTCCTGGAGTTTGCGTGGCCTGGCGGATCTGAAAACGGTCTGCACCGGCTTCAAATAGACCGTGGCCAGGGTTCCCACGTTTAGGCACATCTCCTCTAGCGTCGTTGAGTCGAGCCTTTCCGACTCCGCTGTAATCGCCGGCTTCTCTCCCATGACGATTTGTCTCGCTGCATTCATGTCTGTCGACAATAGGCGCCAGTACATATACGCTCTGTCGCGAAGATCAGGGTTGTCCGTCTCCTCAGTCGCCCATTTCAAGACCTTTGGAACCAGCTCTTGACCCTTGGTTGGTCGCTGAATGAACAGCTTCACCGTAGCTGTGAGCAAAGCTAGCTGCACTTCGACAGGTTCCTCTGCAAAAGAGTATAAAAAGTCTTCCAGTAAAGCGTCGCTGTTCTCGATTCGATCCGCATATTGGCCAATTACCCAAACCATGGCTGCTTTGGCTTCAGGTTCGTCCAAAGAGTCAAGATGCTCGCACAAAGTGCTGATGATGGATTCGTATTGGTTGGGGTATTTTCGGAAGATGTTTCGGATAACCACTGTGCCTTCCTGCACGATGTATGTGATCTTGGTTGCCACGAGCTCCAAGAGCAAGTTGATGCATCGTCGTGCAGCTGGTTCAATCTTAATTGCCAGCTTACCGATGGCACGTACAGCCTTGCGCACAAAGTGAACGTCGATCTCGGTGGCATATTCTCGGAGTTCCGTCAAAACTTCATCAATGTTGTCCTCGTTGGCAAGCATGAAAATGAGTTCCAGCTTTGTAACCTTGACGTAAATGGGGTCGTTGTATTTGCAGAAAAAGACGCGAATATCGTTTCGCAGCACTTCCGGTCGTCGCTGAAGAATCAACAAGGCATTTCGAAGGGCAAGGTATTGTACTTCAGGGCCCTTGGCGAGCAGTGTAACAAGAGGTGGTGAGAGCTTCCTGCAGAGAGCCGAGATCTGCTTCTGATCGGCGATATAGTTCATCAGATACAGAATCACCCGAATACACGTCAACACGACCGACGAATTAGAATGCGACAGTCGTGGTGATATCCTCTCAGCCAGGAGGATCGCCTCTCCGGATTCCTGTGGCACATAGGACATAAGAGCCTCTAGGATATATGTCTGACCCCATCTGTTGACACAAGATTAGTGACACCCATACAAATGATGTGGCTCGGCTTACTCGGAGCAATCGGGGAGAATGGCGACCATCTTGGAGGCATTGCTATAGTCAATGGTGAGTTTGATGGCATCGCTGCGTTCCCAAATATCCATCAAACCAGCCAGGGCGCTTGCAACAACGGTAGGATTATCGTCCCTTAGCAGTGAGTTCAATCGGTCGATCAGATCTGAGCCTTCCACCATATGTCGATCGTGGTCATAAAGCTTTGCTACGCAAAACGCAGCCGTTTTTCGCACATAAGGGTCGCCATCCTTCAGCATATGCTTCACTATTGGCACAGTAGCTTCAACAAATTCCCTGACGTGGATGTAGGACATCGTTCGAAGAGCCAACGCCCGTACCAAAGGGTTATGGTCTTCCATATCCTAAGTTGTTATTTGTTATGGTTCCATAGTGGTAACCGGTAGTAAACTCACATGTTCTAGTACGGGAATCGCCTTTACAGCGATCTCGGGCCTTATTCTGGCGTAGTTGACCAGAAACAAGAAGCACCTACGTTTAATGAGTTACCGAGCAACTTCAATAATATAAAGAGCCTTACATCTTCTTGATTTCCAAACTCTGGATGCCCATGCACCCAATGATGTCTGGAAACAAGGCGACCATGTCGTTGTTGCTCATGGTCATATTTGCAACAATCTTCTTAAGAGCAATCTTCTTGCCCACATGGTTCTTATCCTTCTTTCCTCCGCTGTTCAGCTCGAGGCGTAACTCGGCTACTTTGCCCTGCATATTATTTAGTCTCGAACTATCATAGATTGACCTTGGGGGCATATATGCGAGAAACATGGCAGCCATCGTATCATTTGCGTCGATGAGAAACAATGCATCGACAGCAACATTGAGATGGAGCATACGATAGGATGCAAAAGAAGCTCTTCGCGCAATTCAAGTTGGCGGGGAAGCAGAAAGGGGAAAAGGAGACACAAAGAAGAGTCTCAGTTGAGGGCCAAGGACTTATAAAACCTCAGGTCCTACGAGGCTGAGACACGATAGAGGAGGAGGGAGGCTTACTCGAGCAAATAATTTGGAGTCCCCTCCACCGGCGGAGCTCGACATGGCGTTGTGCTTGTATCCCGAACAAAGGCTATGTTGCGACTTGGATTGGTTTTCGGTAACGGCCTAGGTGGGATGGATGCTCTGAATCTGGCAAGCCCCTCACCCCTGAACAGGTTTAAGATTCGCAGCCGTTGTTCGAATTTCGACCTAATTGGGTGGGATGCGTTGCCCAGCGCAGAGTCGTAGAGGGTGGATGGCGGATGGTAGATAGGAGGGATGGTCACATGTACGCCTGTTGCCAACAGTTGCAAGCCGTTGGGATATCCTTTTCTCGATCGCTGATTATCGCTATGTGTTGGCGTTGGATTTGAAGAAACAGGGGGCGCGCTGGGTCCTCGAAAATGCTTTGCGATGTCTATCGTGGTCGTATTTCGATCGTTCGCGTCGTGAACCGGCGTCGTCGGGGTTGGAAAGGGGATCTCTAGACTCGAGTAATGTAAGCGACATAGGTGCTGGCGCTGGTACTGATAAGATAGTGAGTGTCACTAGTGGGTTGCAATTAAGCCGAAATTGCATTTGCAGCTGCCACATTTACGCCACATGTGGATGGACCAGCCGACAACGTCAACGTTGCCTCCACGAGCTCGCAACATCAATCAGCTTCGCGCATTTACTACGAACCTACAACCGACGACTTATCGAATACCGTATCGCCAAACCGCGATAATTCAAGCGCTACAATATGGCTGGATCATCCATTGCCCCTGTCTGGGTCTCTCAGCTCGAGCACCCTCCTGCCTCCAAGTCCAAGCAGTCTGGCATCCAGGACCCTCCAGGCTACAGCTCCGGAACAGCCGTCACCAACTCCAAGGCAAGCGCACACTCTTCATCGTGCGGCTAATGAGCATGGGTAACTAACGCATTTTGCAGAAGAATAAGGATGCTGTCAAAGTTCAACCGCGCAAGCCCCCGACCGCCGACGAGATGGATACCCTGAAGCTCAAGAAGGCTTGGGAAGTCGCGCTGGCTCCTGTCAAGGGCCTCCCCATGACTGCCATCATGATGTATATGTCAGGCAACTCGCTCCAGATATTCAGTATCATGATGGTTTTCATGGCATTCAAGAACCCACTGATGGGTCTGGTGAACACAAACCAGGCATTCGAGCGTTTCCAGTCCGGGACTCTTTCATCCCAGTTGCTACAGGTCAAGTTTGTATACGTGGTGTGCCAGCTTGTTGCGCTTGGTGTTGGAATTTATAAAATCAATGCCATGGGTCTATTACCGTAAGCACTCTTGTCAGCATGCTTCACTCGGCCAGTACTAACAGAATGTAGAACAACACGATCTGATTGGCTAATGTGGGAGGCGCAGAGAGAGCCTTTGGAACTTGCAGTGGCAGCTTTATAACCTGTCTCGATTGATACGATAGAATGACTAGATAACTAAATGAACTTGCACAGTTTTATGTCGCTTTTAATGCTTCTCGCTTTGCCTTTGCTGCCCTCCAATGCATACCTCTCTTGTCAACAAGTCTCAGGGCCGGAATCATGGCCAAGTTCAGTAGAGCGAGAAATGTGAAGCACCACCCTCTACCCATGCCTTCAATCATATGATCAATGGCTGCTGTCGCTGCAGCTCCAAACATACACCGCACAAGATTGTTGGCGGCAGTTGCTGTCGCTGGTGCATTGGGATTCAGATCGACAATAAGCGTATTGAGAACACTGAACGAGGTTGGAACAAACATGCCAATTAGGAACACCAGAACCAACGGGACAGCGATGGAAGTCTCAACTTGTAGAGCCCAACCATATCCAATAAGGGTTGCAACGCCGGCGAGCAGTATAGGATATACTGGCTGGATCCGCGCAGTCTCGATTGGGAACTTTCCCAGGTCATCTCCGCGCTTTCTGTCGATGGTGAAGCCAATTTTCTTTGCAATTCGTCGATAGTTCCAGTCCAGCACGTATCCTTGTCCAATAACAGCCAATGCACAGCCAAAACCATAAGGCAAGTAACAGAGACCGACCTGAAGATCGTTGTATCCATATATCTCTTTGAAAAGTGTTGAAAGAGTCGCTGCGGTCAGGATGAAGGCAATATAGACGACAGCGTTTATACATAGAATGATGGCCATCTCCCTCTCAAAGACGATGTACAGCGTCTTCAATGGGTTGGGGAACTTGAGCTCTCGCTTCGGAATGTTTTGAGCGGTAGTATCCCCACGATGTATGTAAAGGTCGAACATTGATCTGTTCCATTTTTGCGGTGCTATTGAGCCGTTGCCAACCACTTTTCGGCACGTCTCTGGAACAGACAGAATGAAAGGGACCATCCAGACACCAGAGAAGATGGCACAAAACCAGAAAATTGCTGGCCATCCGAGGTATTGGCTTAGTATACCGCCCAGCACAGGCCCAAGGGCAGGGCCTACGTTGATTCCTGCTCCAACGATGCCCATGTATTTGCCTCTCTCAGCTGTTGATGAAATATCTGCCACCACAGCGAAGCCGAGAGCCAGTGTCCCGCTGCTCCCTGCACTTTGGAGACAGCGTAGGATCAAGAGCGCAACAAAGTCTCGCTGTAGAGCCAATCCGATGTTGGCACAGACGTAGATGGAGAATGCCACGATATAAGCTGGTCGTCGCCCGACCATATCGCCGAAGTCACCAAAGATGGTTGGAGACAGCCCCTGGAAAATCATGTACGATGTCAATGTGAGGTTGATAAGTGAAACAGATATACCCAGGTCCTTGGAAATGGGATTCAGGGCGGGGAAATAGATGTTGGCTGTCATGGGAGAGACGAAGCTAGCAGCGGTGACCATGGCCAAGATCCATCTCTTGGTGTTTTTTGAGAAAGTGCTGTATGCTGGACCGCTTGACACTCTGGTCATATTCTCTGGGTCGCCCATTATCGTCTCGTCGGTCTGCGTTGCTGACCCATTGATTGCTGATTCGCCAAGCTTCTCGGGTATACGATCGAGACCTGCTGGACTTTCGGACTTGTTGCTTTGTATGCTGATGTTGTCATGGTCGTGCCTATGGGGGTTCGAGGCGCTGGTAGAAGATTGGTTTTCGCTTCTCTCGTCCATTTTGGCTGGATAGAAGCAGGGAACAGATACACAACAATCATAACGACGGAACAGAGTGGCGGCCAGGTCTTTAAATACAAGATGATTGACCGCGGTATCGGAGAACGTTCTCCATCGGTTTGATAGAATCTTTATTTCCGGAACACTTGAAACCTATTTCCGAAACGAACCGGCCGAAGATGGGTTCACGGACCCGGCAAGTCTCCACCTTATGCCGAAGTCCGCTCCGGTCAATCTTAACGGTCAGGCCGGGGGGAAGGTATCGACAAAAAGTTATTTAATGAGTAAGCAGCTCGTTTACTAGCAAAGAAGAGCAGTTGATCAGTATCTTAAAATATCATCTCTCACCTACATCAGTGAGTCCATGCTTATGGTAGGGGCTGCTGTATGCCAGTGAAAACGGTGAATGTTTCAATCACGAGAGGAAATTCTGTCCATAAAAATCTTTCTCATGTGGATATTTAGCGTAATTCATAATCATTACAAAATTTAAGATGGAAGTGGTTGCATTAATAACATACCTCTGTTCAAAGCTTCAGTTCCATTGTTCGGCAATGAAGTTCCCACCGGATGACTAAGCCACTTGTAGCTTGCTCGATGTGCGTCAGAGCTTCATACCAATACAGCCATGGTGTCTACAACCTTAGACTCCGGTATTGACGTATGAGCTTCAGCCCAAGTCAATCAGCTCAAACACAACGACGTCCCGAATATTCTCAAAACAAATTAAGGATCTCGATCTCTTTTGGCGTCTCGTTTGTTCATCTTCAGGACAAGTTCGCAGTTGAAGTCATGAATATCACTGTCACCTTCAATGAGCTTCTGCGGGAGCGAAATGCGCCGGAAACTAGAAAACGTGTCACCTTGGACGCTATCGATGGCTTCCTAAAGGAGGCATATCGGATTGTCAGTAATGCGCATCTTCTTGGCTACCTATCTCGAGCTGACTGGCGTTTATAGAACTCGCACATCACCAGCCTACATCGAGAACTCCAAGACGTTAGACAAGCATACCTTTCGACTGCACAACCACGAAAGACGAATAGCCGAGCTGTCAAGGGTCAGACCCGCGTACTCACAGACCGAGACCGAGAAGAAGTCGATGCCAATGCGAAACAGATGATTCGGGAGTTGAATGCTAGCATTCGTGCCCTCGATGAAGCTGAGCAATTGCGCCGCGAAACCGAATCAGCCATAATTCGAAAGAAATACGTTGGAGGTCTAGGGGCGCTGGGATCATGGGCCTCAGGTGGTATGGTCAGCAGCAAAACAGAGGAGCATGCGGGAGCCGAGGCCGAGGCGCGAGACGTGGGAATTCATCGAGATAGTGTTCTCTGGTTTTTACGGCAAAGGCTGGAACTATGCTGTCGAACGCAACAGGACATGATGGAGGCACGCCTTACACGGGAGATGGAAAAGAGCCGCAGCCTGCTTTCGAGATCTGGGGTGACTATCGCCGGCGACTTTGCAGAATTTCCTCCATCTGCCCGGCGACACTCACAGACGGCCCCTGCTGGGCAGATCCCTATGTCCGACAACGGTCAATTCCCGGGCCAGGGGTTGACGGAGGAGCAGATCCAGATGTTTGAGGAAGGGAACCAAGACATGATGAAGCATTTCGAGAGCAGTTTGGACAAAGTCAGGTACGTGGCACATGCTCTTTCGATGCCCACCAGCACACCCTTGCCTGATTGTCTCTGCACCAGAGCTACAAGCGCCAACCGCCCCATTGAGAAGAGAAGTGTTTCTTCGAATATGCAAACTAACTCTTTTTACAAGGACTGCCGAGAAGTCGCTTCTGGAAATATCGGAATTGCAGTCGCTGCTCGTAAACAACCTTGCAACACAGTCAGCGCACATTGAACAATTAGTGTCGGACTCGTTCTCGACAACAGAAAATGTGGGTGGTGGTAACAAGGAGCTAAAAAAGGCGACGGAGCGCGCAAGCACAGCCAAGTACACATTCTTCGCAGCGGGCGGGCTCTGCGCGTTTCTGGTTGTTTGGGATCTCATCTTTTAAGTTGTCAAAAGAAAGAAGAGTGTTTGATTAGACTAATCCAATTGTAACAGTGCACTTATGAACAACATGCAAAGAGGCAAAGTTAGAGATACGGCATATGCATATAAATAGTGTTGACTCTCAGGATGGTTGATAGGATTGGAAACTTCCCATCGATCAGTAAACCTAAGATCTGGTTTGAGGGTTTGTATGTATCTTGAGATGTGACTGCCTAGTGCCTAGATAATGTCGAATCGCGCCACTTCTCGGCACGTGTTGAAATAACAGAATTAATCGTAAGTTAACTAGTATAGACGTATCGAAAGAAAAGGAAGCAAGAAGGCTACAGGCCCGACAATACACACTAGTAAAGAGGGGGTTGATAGTAGAAGTAGATGGGTTGATACCAGCATTGTACTACAGTATACTCAACAACGACAACCTCTTGTAAGATAAGGACTTTAAGAGCCTTTAGAGGATCAATGACGATTACGACAAGTGTTTTTCTTGTATATTGATCTTGGGTTGTCTGTCGCTAAACACCCACAATATTACTGGTACTAGTCGTACCGTATTATCAACTTGGCGCTGTAACCAGAAGATATTATCTCACAGCGGCAATCTTTACTTTAATGTCTCAGATTTGAGTTAGACGCCTCTTCTCCCTGCAATACAAGGCTTTGTATCTCAGCATGGGCTAGAACCAACATTCGATAATACAAAGACATACGATACAAGTCGTTTGTGATCCAATGATGCCGGCGCGTAAACCGGGTCCAGCGGCGCCAGGACCCTCAGCTTAGGCCTTACGAGCTTGAGATTCAGGGGCGCTTCATTGAAATATAGATTCGCTGGGAGATGAAGCTCGCATAAACATTGTAAAGACCATACCATTCCATTTTACACGATCATACGACAAACCATATCCATAGTGTTACGTTTGAAGCGGGCAAAGTCGGAGGCGCGCGTGTAATTCGATGCTGACGCCGGACCAGCTATTACCCAATTGTGCATTTTAAGGCCCCGTGATGTTTTGCTTAAGAATTTTTGCTTCCCCGTGACAGGACGAAATCGGGTGTCCGGGGCCGCTTCTGGATTTTTAGGAGATAACGGGGTCTGGAAACCTGGGCTTAGTTCTTTTCCGGGGAATGGATTTGGGGATGAACTAAAGAAAATGCAAACGGTCAAGTACCGCGGATAATTACATGACGGTGTTTAATGTTACGGTCCGTGGGGTTACCAAGTAGATGAGATATAGATGGATCAGGCCACCCATTAATAGTTATCAGTTTGAAAGGTGAGATCAACACTTGAATGTTCGAAATCAAACACTACGTCAGCCTAGCTCCGCAACCCGAATTTACCGTCCCCCCCATGCCAGGTAAAATGTACGGAAAGGTACCTCCATACCTCGGTGAGGCGACGGTTGTCGGTCAGCTCCATTCCCCGCGTGACGTTAGAATGGGCCAGCCGAGGTGACCTCGCAACACTCTACCTAGGCAGGCAATTGTAGGGAAGAGCTCCATCTCGACGTAATGGAGCTTCACAAGCTTTTTCACAAGCTCGCGCGGGAGATTTTCGGTAAGAGGGCAAAGCATAAAAGATGGCATTGTCGCAAAACAAGGAAGAGATACCACGATAAAGATTGAAATGCTGGAAGCATAATTTAAAGGCCCGATCATAAGCTCCTAACTCTCGACAACTGACAGTTTAAATCCTAACGGTTTCATCCTCCTTTGCACAAGTCTAACAACTGTACCGCCGAATTATCGATCCCAACCGACAGACACGTCTCGAGTGTCGCTTCGCACGCGCTATCGAGTCCGACTCCTGCAGGGCGCTATTGCTCAACCACTGCTATCTTCAACTCGTGCAGCGTAGCAAGATCGAAAACTAGAGCTCTACCTGGACACAATAGGGAGCTTCAAATAGATCAGCTATATCTTAGGATCATCCGAGAAACGAGCTAGGAACTCCAGTGACCACACAGGTACAACGATTTCTTCAAAGGTGAGTTGTCAAAAACTGTCAGTCCAAAACACAAGAGGAAGTCTCCTCTGGTTGCCCTTGATCCGTCAGGCCTGTCCCTGTTGAATTGAGTGAGTTGAGTTGAGCTCCAAACTCGGTCAATCACGCGCACCCCTCGAACAAGCACAGGCACAGACACGGACACAGGCACAGGTACAAGCAAAAAAACACAAGTCCTTTGCCGTTCTATACTGTACTTTGCTGTACCTGTATTTGTACCCATGCAACGATAGCATCAACAAGGAGAAAAAGAGCCCGGTGAGCCCACCTTGGCCAGCCAACTCCCCTACCTACTCCCACAGCCCTTACCCCGAGGGCTCTCCACTGGCCCGGAACCACGGCGCCCTATTTGCCCGCCTGCAGCGAGTGCTGGGGACATGGCCAATTGCATCAGGCCAGAATCTGGTTTACGCGGACCGTCATGGGCCCCTGTGGATATGTACGGGCAGCTCTCCGTGTCTTTGATTTCTGGCCTCTGGCGATAAGGGCTGTTGGGCGCTGAGTGAGAAGTGCCTCGTAGCAATGATGCAGACAGCCCAGCCCGTCTCTTACACGGAGAAGATGAGTGTTGTTGGTTGATGTTTCGGAGGCGGATTTGCATTGCGAATTGAGGCTTCTTTCTGGCTTCACATCCTCGTCCATTTGTTACTCAAAACAGGCTTTCACTGTAGCTACTCGGCATGGATGGCGCAGTCCGTAACTTACTGATCAAAGTTGCTGTTAGGTACCTTTTTTGTTTACCCCAACAAGGACGCACACTCCCACAGGGGCCCAGGTCTCTCACCTCAAACTCACCTCACTTTCCCACTTTCACCCGCAAAGCCAAAAGACACGCCCCTGGTTCCACCCAGACCACCAGACGCAGCGCCCCAAGACCCCAGGGCCCCTCTTCCTTCCTTCCACCCCCTAATCGACAATCCTCAGGGCCGCAGCCCACTATGACACCCCGTCAGAGTCAGTCTGGCATCTCAAGCTCGACTTCGACTGATAAAACGGCGCCGACCTCTTCTTCATCTTCCTCCATCTCTAGACTCAACTCCATCGCTCGTCACATCTCGCCCAAAATGGTTTCTACTACAAATTTCCCTGCCGAAGTCGTGCCCCAAGCACCTGAAGACCCTCTCTTTGGTCTTGCACGCGCTTACAAGGCCGACGAGAGCCCCAACAAGGTCGATCTTGTAAGTCTAACCCTTCGTGCATTATCTTTCTTCTTATTGTTGTCAAATCCACAATTGCCGTCGCTAACTTCTGCCTTTCTTGCTTAGGGTATCGGTGCATACAGAGATGAGAACGCAAAGCCTTGGGTGTTGCCAGTCGTCAAGAAGGTATGAACTTCCCAGCTTGATCTTGCATACTTTACTTCACTTCCCTTTCACGGCATTGCATTGTCCCTCGTCCCCTCGCATAAACCACTAAGTCCCATATGCGCAATCGCTTCATATGCGTTGCGCTTCCACGAACGCACTCCCCTTCACAACATTGCTCTGCTTTCGGATGACGTTCCCGATGCGGATCCGTCCCAGCTCCAGTCTGCTTCGCAGCCCTCCCATCATTGCTATTTTCAGGTCATGGGGCCAGCTTTTCGCAATGCGCTGCCTGGATCTTTTTTATGGAAATCTGCGTCACAACTTGCCGCAACTGCCCCGCCGCCACGACTTTGCCCAGAACTTTGGTCTTGGAATTTGAACTAATCCCACGCGTGTCACAGGCCGATGAGATCCTCCGAAACGACCCTGAGCTCAACCACGAGTATGCCCCCATCGCCGGTATCGCCAGCTTCACATCCAAGGCCGCCGAACTGGTCTTCGGCCCTGACTCAGTAGCCATTCAAGAGAAGCGCTCGACGACATTGCAGACAATCTCTGGTACCGGTGCCGTGCACTTGGGTGCTCTCTTCCTAGCCAAGTTCTACAAGGGCAGCAAGACCGTCTACGTCTCAAATCCCACCTGGGCGAACCACCACCAGATCTTCAAGAATGTCGGCCTCCCAGTTGATACTTACCCTTACTTCCACAAGGAGACCAAGGGACTTGATTTCGAGGGCTTCAAGCAGACTCTGCGGTCTGTACCCGAGGGCTCCGTCTTCGTCCTTCATGCCTGCGCACACAACCCCACCGGTGTCGACCCAACCCAAGACCAGTGGACTGAGATTGCCGCCATCATGAAGGAGAAAAACCACTTCCCTTTCTTCGATACCGCTTACCAAGGTTTTGCATCTGGCGATCTTGTCCGGGATGCATGGGCTATCCGCTACTTTGTTGAGCAGGGCTTCGAGCTCGTTGTTGCTCAAAGTTTCGCCAAGAACTTTGGTCTCTACGGTGAGCGCGCTGGCTGCTTCCATGTCGTTACCGCTCCCGCTCCTGAAGCCTCCAACACTATCACTCGCATTGGTTCCCAGCTGGCTGTTCTCCAGCGATCCGAGATCTCCAACCCTCCCTTGTATGGCGCTCGCATTGTCAGCACGGTTCTCAACGACCGCGACCTCTTTGCTGAGTGGGAAGAGAACTTGCGCACCATGTCAGGTCGTATCATCAGCATGCGCGATACTCTACGAGCCAAGCTGGAGGAGCTCGAGACCCCTGGTACCTGGAACCACATTACCGACCAGATCGGTATGTTCAGTTTCACCGGTCTAAGCGAGTCACAAGTCCTCAAGCTACGAGAGGAGTTCCACATCTACATGACCAAGAACGGTCGCATCAGCATGGCTGGTCTCAATGACAACAATGTCGAGTACTTCGCCAAGGCTGTTGACAAGGTAGTAAGAGACGCTGCTTAGGTCTGTTCGGGTCAAGCAAGAGTTTGAATGTTTGGGATTGTGTATGAAACTCATGGGATGTGGTCGAATACAAGACCCTGGAACGAAATCGGCGTTTGGATGACAGCTTCCTATTATCGCACCTATCATGACGGGGTCTCTGCAGAAAGCACTGGACGATCCCTGTTACTGCATGCTATTGACAGCTTTTAATATACCTTGACTGCAAGCCAGTGCATTTTTTTGCATACTCGACTATTTCTTCTGCTCTACTGTGCTGTATGTGATGTCGTGTGAGGACGCTGTGAGACAGAGATCGCAGTTTATCTTGAGTGCAAGTTATGGACGATCTATTCTCGGAGTACGCCAGACCTTTTACCCGCAGACAGTAGGTCGCTTACAGAGAAGTGCGATATGCGATGTGCGATTCAAGTCTTGATTGGCTCGCATCTCGCATGGGACTGCCAGGCACTTCCTGCTTCATTAGGTAAAAGTACTATTGTTGATGTAGCGGTAACCGAAAACGGATGCAGGCACGAGCTTGCTGAAGGAACAGGCCGAGTCGGACTCCATGCGCGATCATTCGGGGAAACTTCGCGGTCTCGGAGGGAAGGTTTGTTTGTTCTATCTTGCATCCCCGGGCTTCGAGGTATCTATCGCCGACCGCGGTATCGAGAAGGGGGTGAGAAGATTGCCGCGCACTCCCCCTGTCAACCAACATTTACCGTCCGGGGAAAAAGGAAGGGAAAAGAGCAGCTGTTCCTGTTTTTCTCTGGAGTCCACCTCCGCAATTTTCTATATTTCTTTTATCTTACCCCGCATGGGAGCCGCTCGCTTGTCCGGGGACCAGGGGGGGCGTGTGACCAAGGAATTTATTGACGGTCATGCCAAAGCATGGAAAGACGCGGGTGAAAGCGGCGGAAGGGAAGTTTTTGACGGTGGGGACGGAGATGATAGTGAAGGCAGCCACTGGGGAAACGGTTGGTGTTGTGCATCTTGGATGTTGTAAATTGCTGTTTATTGCTTGTTGCTGCAGTTCTCGTTATGTCATTAGACAAGCAGCTTTACAACAGGATCCATATGCAGCCCCGACATACCCCGAGAGTCAGGAACATTGACTGAACTGGATACTTTTAGATCTCGAATAGTGGCAGAAAAACGGTGATAGTTCTGGGCTATCCGGGCTATTACACAATGGCTTATCCACTGGCGGGGCGCAAAAAAGGTACATGTGAGGAACTTGGGGAAACGGGCCGGCGACAGGAGTTCTCCGATGTCGGGGGTGTGTGAGAGGCTGGAGTAAAGGAACAAAAAGATACTATGGGGTAATGGACTGGGGCAGATTACACGACGTTACTAGGTATGCTAGTCTCGCAATTGAGAGTGTACCTTGCGTGTGTAATTGAAGCTTGGAGGGAGATAGTCCCGAATAGCTTGGACTAGAAGGCACATGGCCATTGCTCGCCCAAGCCTGAGTCACTTTTGCGAACCTGGAATCATTGGTGTTGGCAACTGGAGGTTGAGTTCTCAAAGAAAGGACATGCACTGGTATCATTAAGATCACCACGACAAATCAAGTATTCAAAAATATACCATGTGTCTGTAGCATGGGATTTGCGCCGTAGCACCTGACCAGCTGAGCTCATGTTCTAGCGAGGTATGCATACTATCTACCAGCTAGCTTTATGGGCATAATTTGTCTGCAGCAGGATATCTAAGTGATCCTCGGTAGTTCAGAGCATAGGCTACTGAGATAGTGAAAGAGCACTGAAGACATGTCCCGACCTAAAAGTAAGGCGAAGATCTCTTGTTATACTGTAGATTATCATGGTGGAGACATCGCATCTAACCCTACAGTAGATGCATCCTGTAGATATCTAAATAACTATAGGTGATACTCACACGAGAACAAAGTATTTAGTTATTGCTCGCTCACTTCAGATATAACTGTCCGAAACAAGTTGTAACGTGCTTTTTATTGAGTATCTCATGAAGTCTTACGATGGTCTTGTTCTGTAATGTCCTTAGACTTGTTGGTGAGCTTCCATCTCAGTAAGAATCCCTCATATTTAACTCACAGCAACACAGGGGCTCAGTGTTATTTTCAAGATACATACCAAGAAAGACTGACAGAATGATATATTTGACTCCAGCCAATCACTTTCACTCCCAAATCGTAAGCAAAGCTCTGTGTTGATGTCTACCTTCCCTGAGAATGTGGTGCGTTTCTCACCTCACTTGTGTAGTCCAGCGCTCAGCTGCCTAAAGGGAACCCCCGCCACTTCACCACCACGGCGCTCCATCGCACAACCTCACCAGCAATGCACTTACAACCATGGGCAGAAAACTCCCCTGGAAGACGTCCCCGACGGCTCCAAGTCCTGAGAAGAAGCCGACGTTGAAAACGGAGAGTCCACGGCCGACGCTATCCCGATCACCGAAGCCCGGCACACCGTCCGCATCCTCCAAGAAACCGCGTCGCGAGCGCGTTATCGAGGCACAAGGTATCGCAGATATGCTCACTCTCGTCGGCGTCGCATGAAGACTGACTGTCTTTTATAGATGGCGCACGCAGTCCGTCGACATCGCCGCCGCCAGAGCCTCCACCAGAGAGGTCTGTTTTCCCTTCTCAATCTTGTAATAGACCAGAGACTGACAAAGCCCAGATTCATGAGACCTGGCCTTGGCCACGATGACCGGTATCGCATGGTCGAAGACGAATTTCTGAACATGGCGCATCAATTCACCACTCACCTCCACCGCGCAGAGTACAACCGTCTGAAGAACCTGGCCAAGAACCACAACGCAGACGCCATTCGTGAAATTGAGCGACCCATCGTCGGCGCACCAACCCTCCTCGCGCGACAACGCCAGGACACAGCGCGGCGCATAGTCAAGCAGCGCAAGCTTCTCGGCGGCGATCCCAACGAGAAGGACACCCCTTATGCAGGCTCAAGTTTGCAGGGTCTCATGGAGAGTCCGAGAAAGGAGCACAAGTGGATTTCAGCCGGTCTGGCCGACGCGGCAAAGACGAGAGCTTCAGCCGGGTTCAATTCGCAGAAGATCAGCCCCGTACGGATGAAGCAGATGTCCAAACCATCATCGGCGAAGAAGAGACAGATTCCTCTTGCGGATGACGATGAGACCGACGAGGGAGATGATATGGATCTCGCTACGCCTTCACGCACTCCTGTTATAAAAGCAGCACGCACAACACACACATCGAGTCCACTTATGTCACGCTCAGCGCCACGGCCAGCGTCTAAAAATCCTCGCGTATTGAGCACAGCTCTAAGCAATGCTCCACGGTCGGGTTCCAGTGTCAAACGATCAGCTACAGCATCTGGAGGATCCGAAGCACGCAGTATAGCTCAACGCCGCGATGCTCGTGAAGATATTGACGACGAGGACCCCTTTGGGATCACCAAGCGAAGGATTCAGCGTCAGAAGTCGAGGGAACAGGTTCGCGAACCGGAAGAGAAGGCACCCGCCAAGTCCTCGCTCGATGATATTCCTTTATTTTTATGAACACATTCGTTCCATCACTGTCTCCGCACCAATCACATAAAGAGAATCATCAGGGTGAGAAATCAAATCAGTTCTTTTCATTCATGTAAGCTCTAATCTTGCATTGGTCGATCCTCCACTGTTAGCTCATCAAAGTCGTCCAACAACTCATTCATATCAACATGGGGAGCCTCATCATCCTCCCCTTCAGTCTCAGCCACACTCATCTCCTCCTCCGCCCTCTGCTTAGCCTTATACAAGGCGAGCGTAGCACGGAGCTCCTCGTCCTCCTCGACATCTCGCAAGAACTGCTCGTACTCTTGGTCCATACGTTCTTGGTCGGCCTTCTTGGGCAGAAGCTCGCCCTCGTCCTTGCCCATGCGCTTGAGCTGCCAGTTTCTCTTGCGGTTCTTTCTGCGGCGGGGGTAGTGCTTCTTGACTAGTACTACGTCAGGAATTCTCGACGAGTATGTGTTGGAGGCCTCGATCGCCTCGTATTCGGTGTTGTTGAAGACGGTACCAGCCAGCAGATAACCCATGGCTGAATCACCAGGCTGAAGGAGTCGACCCATATGAGTTCTTGTGAAGTATGTTCGGTCGTTGTGACCAAGATCGGAAGCTCGCGCGACTGTGGCTTCGCCGAGCGTCCACTTGCCCTTCTGGGTCGTTGTGAGCTCAATGTCCATGACGATAAACTCTACAAGCTCATGTGTATCGGAAAGTGACAGGAAGGGGGCGCGCCAGTAGATTGGTGCGCTGATGTCAGCAGTCTGGAGAGTTTGAGGGTCCAGAAGATAGACAGAGGTACCAATCTTGTGGCAAAGAAGGAGGGGAGAGATGTTGCCGCTCTGTTTGGCCATCTTGATGGGCAGGGCGACCAAATCGTCCTTACATATCGGCACCAACTCGGCCGAGTATGTGAACTTGTACTGCGTCTTAGAAGTGTGGACATCGTGGGAGATCAGCTCCTGCGATGACTTAATCTTGACGGGCACCACGGAGTTGAGGAAGTCGATAAATTTCTCGGCCTGATTCCTTTGGGAGAAGAAAAAGTCGATACCGTCCTTGGCCTCCCTGATGTTGAGGGTATCCTTGTGGGCGCCATGCTTCATGATGAGCTGCTCGAGGAACAAGAAAGTTCGCTTATGGAGAACCTTCTGACGGACCTGAACAGCAGCTCGCCAGACGTTGGCAGTGTACGACTTGGCACACTCAGGGCACTGCTGGTAGGCCACCACATATATGACCTCGAAACTCTGCTGGAGCAGCATGCCATCCTGAACGGAATCCTGGATGGTGATCTTGACCTTGATTCTTCGCGAATGGGGCTCAGTCCAGATGAAATGTGCGTCGACGAGACGGACTTTGTTCATGCCTCGAAGTTTCTTGAGGCACAGGGCCAACAGTTCGCGGGACTCGGGGGAGGCGACGACCCAGCTGGAGGGGGGCATGAGCCATCGATCGCAATCTCGGCAGAAGTTGAGCACCGCCTCTCGCTGGACGCCCTGGGAGATGTCGACGGTGAGCTTGATGCAGTCGTAGCAGAGAGCGCCGGTAGAGGCGGTTCCATCGATGGGGGCACCGCAATTGCAGCAGAGAATACTGACAGACGCCCGAGTTAGTATTGCGCCCGACAGAATAGAATGAGTGCGGGGTGGTAGGAGAAGATCAAAACTCACGTTGCAGCGCCCTGCTGCTGAGAGACAGGGGCTATAGAGATGGGCTGGTCATCCAAATCCATCGACATGTTGGGCAACGATGTCGTGGGAAAATTGATGATGTTGTTTTGGTGAAACGAATGATGTTCAGTGACTCTTGGAAACCCAAGAGTGGGAGAATTTGGTTCGCCGCCGCTTGATAAGCGCTTATCGGTCGGGCAGGATATTTTTTTGCAGGCGCGGGGCAAATTTGGGAAAATGCAAGTGCTCACAGTCACAAGCAAAGTTCAGGGTCCACTTGGCTCAGATAAGTTGTGGTCATGCCGATCATTGGATGGGAATCATGTTTAAATGGATTTTTTCTACTCAAAAAGTCATTGGGTTGAAACAGATCAGGTATTATTATAGACACAAAATAACAAAATGGCTGTGTGAATCAGAAAATCTTGCTTAATACCCTCGTCACCTCCGCGGGCTGATCTTCCACGCCCGTCCTCTTCTTTGCAAGAGGAACCTGCTTGAACGATCGCTTGACCTGTCGCACTGAATCGTCGGCATGTCCCTCGGTGTCTGCCTTCCTCTTCTTGGCCTTTGCCTTGACCGCCATACCATCCAGCATCTTCGCCTTCTCCACGTTCCTGACAAACTCCTTGTTCTCCTTGGTCGACTTGCTGATTTCCGCTCTCATGCGGCTAGCGCGCTCAGCGTCCTCGTGAGCGATCTGCTCCGTGAGATTATGCCATTTGAAGCCCTTGAGGTACAAAAGATTCCATAAATCATCGTGGTAGTAGCTGCCCTTCTTGCCACCGATAGTGCGCGCGTTGAGTAGATCGCAAACAGCCTTGGCGTCCTTCTTTTTGGTGAACTCGACCCAGCCCTCGGTGTAGGAGCGCTTCTTGTTGCCGCCGGCGCGGACGCGACGGGCATGCGAAGCTGGGTCTTCGGGCGCGAGGAAGATGCGGTTGATGGTGCCGTAAGGTTCGAGGAGGGAGCGCAGCTTGGCAGGCTTCATGAAGGGAGGTATACGGGAGAGGTATACAACGCCGGACTTCTTGATGGCGGCTTCGGAGGCAACGAGGTTCTTCTTTGTCAGGGTTCTTGTGACGTCGGGCAATTCTGTCGATGTGGTGTCTTTTGATTTGCGCTTTGGCTTTTCGGGCTGGTCTTCGTCCTGATCCTCTTTTTGCGATTTCTTTACATCTTTTTCGGGGATATCGTCCTCATCATCGCTAGCATCGCGATCAATGTCGCTGCCCAGATCGTCTTCCTCATCCGAGTCCAACTTTCGTCGCTTGGCGCCTCGGCCGCCCTTTTTCATATCATCATCTTCGGAGTTGTAGCCGGCATCGTTCTCCTCGTCACTATCGACCGTATCAAGAAAGTCGTTCTTGGTTTCGGGCGCCATGTTGAATGCGAATGGCAGCTCTATGCTTCAACTGTCTCCCTATGTGAGGCTGGAGAATCAAGTCTAGAAAAAAAGTAATCGCTGATAAGATAAGCTGCACTGGCGTCCCTGTCTGCAGGGGTCTGTCTGGAATTGGAGAACAGTCATGTGACTTGGAGGGGTAGCCAGCGACGTCACTGATAAGGTAGATTTGGCGGGGGAGAATCATCAACGAAGAGCTCCATGACTGTTAAATCAGGTCTTGTTATGATGGTACAATAATTCTTTAGATAGACTCTACTATAAACTGACCATGAATCTGTGTTGTAATCTTGAATTATACACGAACATTAACTTCATCTCAAAACCTGTTCTATGTAGTCTCAGCTTGCTGTGTTCAACATCATATTCATGAGACTTGATTCTTACTGCCTTAGTTACACTTGAGTAGGTAGTTTAGACCAGATCAAAGTCCTCTGTCCTTCATGACCGTGTCGTGAATCCCAATCTCAAGTCAAATTATCGTGTCTTATCAAAGCCGTGGCGGGGTTGAAGACCGCCGAGGGTACTTACAATACGTGGGGCAGCGCGAGCCGCGAGCCGCCAACCGCCGTCGTTGAGTGAGTGTATACTCTCCACTTGCACGTCAACAGCGGCCAGCTACAAAGATATAGCCTTGTCCACGACTTGTCACAACAAACTCACTCTATCACTATCATTCACACATAATCACACCCACAATGTCTGTTGAAGTCATCACCACAATCTCCCCCAACACAAACGAGGCCATCCTCACCAGGAATGGCGCCTCTGCTGCCGACCTGGAGTCTCTCCCCAAGGTCGCCACTGAGGCTTTCCAGAACTACCGCAAGACAACGTTGAAGGAGCGTCAAGCTATTGTTCGCAAGTTTCTCGATGGCCTCATGGCTAAGAAGGATGACCTTGGCGAAGAGTTGACTGTTCAGATGGGTCGTCCCATCTCATACACACCGGGCGAGGTCGCCACAGCTGTCAAGCGTGGTGAATATCTCCTCAAGATCAGCGACGAGGCTCTCAAGGACACCGACGGCGAGCCAGAAAAGGGCTTCAAGCGGTTCATCCGAAAGGTCCCCGTCGGACCTGTACTCATCATCTTTGCGTGGAACGTAAGTGCTGGCCTCATTTTTCTTGATCTGCTTACGTTACTGACTGACTCTATACAGTACCCTTACCTCATTCTGGTCAACTCTCTCATTCCTGCTCTTCTTGCAGGCTGCAGTGTAATCCTCAAGCCCTCACCTCAGACACCTACCATCGTCGAGCGGGTTACCGATATCCTAAAGGAGTCGGGCTTGCCGGATGGCGTCTGCCAGTACTTCCACTGCGGCTCTCCCACTCTTATGGAGACCATCGTGCGCGATCCCAAGATCGCCTTGGTTTGTTTCACCGGCTCTGTCGCTGGAGGGCTTGCTGTGCAACGAGCTGCGTCTGACCGCATTGTAAATGTCGGTCTGGAGTTGGGTGGCAAGGACCCGGCATATGTCCGGGCAGACGTCGATGTTGATTGGGCTGCTGCAGAGATTGTCGACGGTGCCATCTTCAACTCGGGCCAGAGCTGCTGCTCTATTGAGCGGGTGTACGTCGATGAGAAGATTCACGACCAGTTTGTCGAGGCCGTGCAAAAGGTGCTCAAGAGCTACAAGCTTGGTGATCCTTTTGAGAAGGAGACTCAACTGGGACCTGTCGTGTCAAAGCGATCAAAGCAGACTGCCGAGGAACATATCAAGGACGCCGTCGACAACGGTGCCAAGGATGCGACTCCCGAGAACGAGACTTTCAGCAACCCTCCCCCCAAGGGTAACTTTGTGAAACCCACCCTTCTCACCGGCGTCAACCACAGCATGCGGGTCATGACTGAGGAGTCATTCGCCCCAATTAGTAATGTTTTCCGACGACATTTTGATGCACTTGTGCTGACCAAGACACAGTTCCTGTTATGAAGGTCAAGGGTGACAGCGAGGCTATCAAGTACATGAACGACAGCGAGTTTGGTCTGACGGCCAGCGTCTGGACTAAGGACACAGACAAGGGATACGAGCTTGCTGAGGATGTGGAAGCGGGTACTGTTTTTGTCAACCGATGCGATTATCCGGCACCGGTACGTTTTGACCCAAGCACAAAGGGACTCTGCATCCTGCGATGAATGACTTTTACTGACTAACGGACGATAGGATCTGGCATGGACCGGCTGGAAGAACTCGGGCAAGGGTCAGACACTCAGCAAGTTTGGGTTCGATCAGTTTGTGAAGCTCAAGAGCTACCACCTCAAGGATTACCCAAACTAAAAGGGGTCTGGTGGTTTAGATGGATGCATTGTCAGTCGAGCCCGGTTAAGATGGTTGATTTGGCTACAATGACTCTGAGTAATGAGACGACGTCACAAACACCTGCAAACAATCTGATACTGGCGTGATTGAGAACGAGCTGCTGTACGCGAGCACATGGAGTGCACATCATTTCTCTTGGCGACTGTCTCTAGGAAGCGTCTTCCTTGGCGCAGTAGTAGCGAGTGAGACGAGACGTTTCGATAACGGGCGAGCAAGACAAGCTTCCGTAACGGATGTGCGAATAGCTGCATCCGGTAAGTCATGGCTGGGTCGAACAATCTGCGACAACCAACCAGTCGCGACGTGGCACTTGCACGGGAGGAGAAGTGACGCCATTTCTAATCCTCTTGGGCAGCAGACCAATAGACTTGTTTAGCTTGCAACTATTCAATCTGTCGGTATTGGATTATTTACAAGAAATCTAGTCCCTTTTCCCACCCTCCCTTTGTCGCACGAGATTGGCTGGGGACGCCACAGGCATTGAGTATGTGATGGTTCCCCCTTGTACATGAGACGTAATTTACTGCAGAAGGTGTTGTTTAGTCCTTCGCAACCGTGCACTGTTTTATTTATATATGTCTAGTCGAGTTGGGTTCTCCTTGCGGCCCTTTGCTCGTCGCACCAAGCGCTGTGAGCGGTCGCCCAGCTAGTGCTTGTAGGGTCACATCATCCACTAACTCAACTGGCCGGCCTTGGGGCGCAGGACCCGAGACGTTGGAATTCCAGTGACTTGGCTACCACATTCCAGCCCAGCTCCCGGCCGCACACAGCGACTGCTTGCACCGACCGACACTGCATGTGCATCTTATATTAATTGGCATTCGCGCAGTCCAACTGCCTTACTAGTTTGCTGCTTGTGCTTTCCGATACAGCACCTTCATTCCTGTCCCTGTAATTACAATCTATTGATCATTAGCTCTCTTTTTTCACCTCTTATACAACATCCACATCCACATCCACATCCACATTCTTTCCCCTCGCTTCTACTTCTGCATACCTCAGCCCGTCGGTACCTGAGACTAAACTAATTCTCTTTGTATCAAAAACATACCTGACTTGAGTCTTGGTGTACTTTGAAGTGGTTGGTGGAGTTGAGCAGTTGATCAGTACAGCAAAGACCGCGTGCCTTGCACCATCTGACACCCACTACCTGTGTACCCTTCTTTGTCCCTGTCCTCTAGACCGTGAATCTAGAGAAACGAGGCTTCTATTTTCAACTCGCCTCCTTCTTCGGCATTTCCCGACCTTCTTTCTTCCTTTTAAAATTCCAATCTCCTGCCTTCTCCTTCTCAGCTTCAGCCTCTTGACTCTCCTCTCCCAACCCTTCTTTTTAATCTCAGCTGGCCACTTTTCGACGTTGCACTCTCGACTACTACTACTACTACCACCACCAACCAGCCTCAGAGTGTTCAACTTTCTATATAAGAAGAAGAAGCTCTGCCAACATAAACCGACTTGATGGGATTCGCTGCCGTTTTCCCCTCTGAGAGACGAGATCCTCACTGTTTTCAACTTCCCTTTACTCGTCGTCGATCTACAAGAATGCATATCTCGGACGACTTCCAGACGCTTTGCGAGCGAGTCCAGACCATGGTTCGCCAGCGACGTCGTAAGGACAAGCGTAGTATGGAGATTGTAAGTTCACACGCTGAATATCTACTTGCTTGGAGACTAACACTGTACCTCACAGTCGGCGCCGTTCAACTTTGAAAAGAACCCCATCCACCTTCCAGGCGTTTCAGAGGAGCAGTGAGTCTATACTTGATACAAAGCAACCTCTTATCCGCCGAATACTAACCCTTCAAAGACTCGCTATGCTTCGAGAACAAGTCGCTGCCGGCTGCATCGGCATTGCAGACCCTCCCACTCCTACGGCCCCTCGCTCGCCCTGCTCTACTTCGAGCCTTTTCTCCCCTCCAGTCCGACCTCCCATGAAGACTGTCGCTACATCCAACTCAATCTCGTCCACCGACAGCCTGCACTAATCGAATCTGGACATTTTGTCACCACCCAATGTTTGTTTTTACGGCTATCAGAAGTTATCAGGGGCGTCTTAGAATAGGAAAACACATCACTTGTTTGTTATGCATGGTTTATGGAAAGCTACCTCTTGAACGATATACATGGAACGAAACTGGAAGAGGATCATGGGGATATGGGCATCTACGGGACCATCGGAAGCGCGACATTACAGAATATCATCATACCCGGCGTAAAAATTAATCTGTTAATTCTCTTACCATCATCTCATATTGTCTCTTCTCGCAAGACCCCCTGAATTCACAGGACCTGCAAAGCCCTCTAATTTACGCGTGTTCGTCAGGAATGTGAATGAAACAGAGTCGTTGACGGGGAGAGTGGCATCGCGTGGCAAGATATGTTTCATTTGGATGTTTAAGACATGCATCCATCCTCGCTTGTCGCTACAACCGCTCTTAGATCCAACCGGCGTACACATCCAGACTCTCGCAGCGAACACCCTCCATCTCCCCCTTAACGCCTAGCAGCTTGACCTTTGTGCCCTTCTCCTTTGCCCACTTCTCCAAGAACACCTCGACCCGCTGCTTCGTCTCGTCGTCGTCCTTCATCAGGAGAGCCAGGGCATCGTAACCGCCTGCTCCGGGGACGACCCCGCCGAAGACTCCTTCGACGGTGCTGAGGGCGTCGAGAAGCTCGGTCTGGCTTTCGGGCTCGATGGGGACCTCACTTGCGCTGCCCATCTGTCTGATCATTTCTCTCACCGCCGTGATCTTCTGTGGCAGCTGCGCAACGTCGCCAGCGTTGAGTGTGGCAATCAGCTCCTCGTTACGCTTCTGCAGCTCATCCCAGAGCTTCTTGGATTCTTCAGGGTTCGCGGCTTTCCAGGCGAGGACCTTCTTAACCATGCCGACCGTCTTGCTTCCACAGTCCACATCACACATGCGCAGAACAAGGCCCTTGGGTATGGTGACCGCATCCTTGAGGACCTCGACATCCCACGCGGACTCACCGTCAACGAGCTTCACCAGCGAATCTGCAAAGCCTGCCGCACCAGGCTCGGGGATCTTGCTCAGCGTCTCGGGAGAGAAGCGTCTGTACCTGCAAGATCCATAGACAGCAGTTGCAACATCGAAGCCCGAGCCAACCTTGCCCTGAGCCGCACAATGAGCCGCCTGGGCCAGGTTATGCAGCGTCCGCTTGCCCTGGTCAGACTGAACATCGAAGAGATCCTCAGGTAGGTAGTGAGCCAGGAGCGAAGCCGTCAGTGAAGTGACAAGAGCGGCAGATGAGCCGAGGCCAGTCTTGTTGGCATCGCCCAGGGTCACAGGGAACTTGGCGAAGCGGCCTGTACGAATGCTCTCAGATTCTGAGTGGGAGTAGTAGTCGTTGTCTGCGAGGATGATAAGACGGGCAGATGTCATGCTATGACTGGAGCGATGCCCGGCAACACGGTCGATGTAGGTGAGGGCATAGCTGAGGGTTGTCTCCACGAAGGGATTGGGGTTGATTTTAGCACCGCTGCTGACGAGTGAGTAAGAGAAAATTGCTATTTTCGAGGACAGAGATTTGCGTGAAGGAGTTGACGATTGGTTTGTGTCAGTCACTCAGTCCGTGATGATCAGCCGACCTATCACATACTCTCGTCTTGTTGGAGAACTGGCAGATCAACCACAGTCTCTTCTGTGAGAGTATAGCTTCACGGTGGAATCGCTCAGAAATTCCCCAAGGAAAAAAGGTCACTTACACTTGCAATTGCGTCACGTTGATACCGCCGCCCTCGCCAGCCAGATGGTAGCCATACCGCCACTGCGCTTCGAGGAACTGCGGGCTGTCAACCACAATCTCAGTGAGCTGCACCCCAGCAGTGGTGTGGATTTCCCCTGCGATGATATTGATACGAGCATTGAGGCCAAACACAAACGCTGTGTACTCCTGGTCCAGCACCAGGTATCCGCCGGCGAGGAAGACCTTGCCGGGAGCTGAGATGGCGATGGTGGGGTGGTGGAGGGACATTGTGTACATATATATATATATATAAGAAAAGAATAGAGACCGGGATATAAGAGTGAGAATAAAAGACGACAACGGCTCTCGAGATTGTGAGTGAGCTCCTTTACTTAGACCGCATGTCTTAATATTAGTTGAGAAGGATCATCAAACTGCAGAGGGGCTTCATTTCTAGACTGCACAGTGCATGTG